>OU015498.1:136880924-137230924 GCA_907164885.2 Dolomedes plantarius
AACTAACTGATTTACAATAATGTTATTAAAAACAGGTTTATGTAAACAGGTTTGGTAATTTTAAAATTTAACAATATTAAAATTATAGTCAGATCTTTTGTCATATAAGTCAAAAGTAAATTTACTATGAGAATTTAATTTAATGTTAATATCTAAAAAGTTTACATTAATATTATCTTGACTACTTTTAATTAGTTCCAGATTAGGAGGGTAAAAATTTAAGTCAATATGGTTATTACTTTAATTAATTACTATTATATCATCTATATACCTAAATATATTGTAATTGCAATTATATATATTATTAATTTCAAAATAATGTAAGTATAAATTAGCTAGCATACTTGAAGCATTTCCACCTTGTGGTACACCTTTGGTCTGTAAGTATATAATATTATTATGAACTATGTAATTATGTTTAGTTACAAAATCTAGAAGCCTATTGAAACGAGTTAGTTTAATTTTGTTGCCTAAGTATTGAATATTATTTTGTACTAACTTTATGATTATTCTATTTAAATCAATTATATTGATATTATTAAATAGATCTTTAAAATCATAAGTTACTACTGTTTTACAATTATCTAATGTTTGTAGTTTTCTAATTAGACTAAAGTTATTATCAATTATACCACAAAAACCAGATGTTATAGTTTTATAGATTAATTTAAGGTGATTTAATAATACTACACTTGCTTTGGTAGCATAAGTGTTGTGATATATATATATATCTATATATATATATATCTATAAACAGGTGGTTATCAAAATAATGGAAACACCTATCAATATTAGTGATGTTTATGAATGTGCTTCGTATTCCTTAAAAAATGTCTGGCCACCGGTATTTTTTTATATCATATAGTGTATGTATTATTTTACTGTCAGGTAGCAGTAATGAAGCTAAGGGCATCGTGCTTTTGGGGGGGAACAGCGTAAAATGCCAAACCTTGCAGACCTTGCGAAAAGGGCAAATTGTTTGAGCTCGTTTAAGTTGGAGTATCTGTTACTGCAACCACCAGGCTAATGGGTATTTTTCGAGCTATGGTATCGAAAGGGATAATAGCATACAGAGTGCACGGAAAAACATCCTTCGCCAAACAGAATAGTGACGAAAGGGAGAAGAGACGGGCGAGGTATTGAAGCGGATTGTGACATGAAGAAAGAAAACAACTGCAACCAAAATGACCGAAGAGCTCAATCTTCATCTGCATGTTCCGGTATCAACCATTAGAGGTAGAAGGGAACTTCACAAACAAAGCATTTACGGAGGAGTAGCTATTCCCAAACCACTTGAAATAGATGTCAATACAAAATTTCGTCCAGAATGGTGCCACGAGCGCAAATCCTGGTCGAGTAATATGTCGAAAAACGGCATTTTGTCCGAATTATGATTGTTCACATTGTTCCTCGCAACAGGACGTGGTTATGTCTGGAGAACACCTACACAAGTGTAAGATTCAGGCTGTCTCATCAGAACTGTCAATCATGAAGGTAGATGTATCAGGGTTTGTGATGGCATCTCATGGTTTCGTTCAGGCCCTATTGTAACCCTAAAAGGGAAATTGAATGGGAAGGACTATGTCGAATTTTTAGCTCACTAGTCCATCCTATGATGCAAACATTGTTTCTTGCAGGAGATGGCGTTCTCCAGGTTGATAATCCCTCTATACATACAGCTAAATCCATCAAGTACTGGTTTGAAGAGCATGAAAAAGAAGTCAAATATCTTATCTTGCCTTGTATGATCCCCCCGACAATATATCATCCAACCACTGTGATCTGTGTAAGCGGATAGAGCTAGGTATCGATATCTACCACAGCATCTCTACAGGAACTTTCATGATTTTTCCCTGAAGAATGGTATAATATATTCTTAACCACTATTCATGACTTGTATAATCTGATTCCAAGGTGAATCAGGTGGTATTACAGGAAAAGGGTGATCCTGCGCCGTATTAAGGTTTTCATGATGTTTCTTAGTGTTTCCATTATTTTGATAACCACCTGTATGTATATATATATATATATATATATATATATATATATATATATATATTCTTTTATAAATATTAGTATTTTTTCTTTCAAAATTCTTTCAAACAAATATTTTAAAATATTGAACACAAATTCCTAAAACAAAGGACACGAACATTTATTCTGATGAACAGATGTTTTTCGAATTGTGTAAATCATATTTTTTTTTCTTTAATGAATGGCTAGACTAAGCCAAAAAAATCTCACACCAGTATCATCTCGTTTAATTACGCCAGCCAAGCATAAAATTAGACGTTTCTCCTCATTTTTAATTAACGTTTCGTGTTTCGAAATGCTTTCTTAAAAGCCATCCATCTGTGCTTGGAGAAAAGTTTTTTTTTCATTACGATGAAGCTACGCAAGTTCATCCGGCATAAAGCTAACTAATCTTTATAATCGGCAGGAAAATATTCCAGCGCTCTTTTTGGCCTGTCAAATGAATAAATCTGTCTGAGTAAATCTCTGTTTCATTAATGTCGAGGGAGTTTAGAAACGTGAAAAAGCGACTATTATACCGATGTTATTCAGCCACGAAAGTAATAAAGGCTTGCGGGATAACTGATTTTCTTATAGATGAACGAAGATAACATATTTACTACACCTAAAAGGACGCTATTGTGTCTTCTGAAAAGTCACTGACCTTTCCCAAGTTCTTTAACGCTCAAAATAAATTTGTTTTATCCGCTTAAAATTTTAAAAAATTGCAGGGGATTGAGAAAATAATGTAAACACTGCGAATGTCTTCCGAACTTACATAAGATATCCTGCAGCATGTATACTGGTGAAATAAATTAAGAGAATTTGCATATTTTATCGAATTTCATGAAAAGAACTGAACTGAATGTAAAACCAATGCTTCTAGACAAAAATGCAAATCTTGTACGTCAAATACGTAAGCGTACACGTGTGTGTAGGCGGAGCCAATAGAGAAACAGGCTTTATAAGCGCGCGTAAGTTAAGACGCGTTTCGTTCGCTAGCACACCTCGGCGAATTTCTTGGTGTTATTTTGAAGCAATCGGTTAATTTCAAATTGTAACAGTAAAAATGAGTAACCGCCACATTTAGATGATGGAATGAGGTGGCGAATTGTGGGGAGGCTAGAAGCAGGCCAATCTCAAGTCCAAATTTGTAGAGAGTTCAATTTAATGCCCAGCGTCGTGTGTAACTTATGGAAACAGTTCCAGGATACCGGATCCATCGATAGAAAGCCTGAGCAAGGTCGTCCAAGAGCCACGACGGCCAGAGAAGATCGCCATTTGTCGATTATAGCGAGGCGTAACAGGAGTGCTACAGCTTCTCGGCTCTCTCGTGACTTGTATGCAGCCACAGGAAACCGTGTATCAAGGGTAACTGTTTCCAAAAGACTTCATGAGAGAGGGTTGTTTGCAAGAAGACCTGCTGTTTGCGTCCCGCTCACTTCTACGAACAGGAGAATCCGTTTATCATGGTGCAGAGAGCATAGAGATTGGAGTATAGATCAATGGGTGACCGTTCTCTTCACTGATGAGTTCCGGTTCAGCCTAAACACCGATTCTCGCCGTACGTTCATATGGAGAGAACCAGGGACCCGCTACCTACCCTCCAATGTCCGCGAAATCGAACATTATGGCGGAGGAGGTTTAACGGTCTGGGCAGGCATCATGTTGGATGGCCGCACACCTCTCCGTGTCTTTGAAAGAGACACTGTGACTGGTGTGAGGTACAGGATTGAGGTCTTGGAGCCCTATGTTCACCTTTTCAGGGTGCAGTTGGCCCTGAGTTCATTTTAATGGACGATAACGCGAGACCACATAGAGCTCTTCTGGTCGACGAATTTCTAGAGAGTGAGGATATTCGTCGGATGGATTGGCCAGCCATATCTCCAGACCTTAACCCTATAGAGCATGTCTGGGACGCGGCAATTGCAACTCGCAACCCCCTCCGAGAACCATCCAGGGAATGAAAACAGCATTGCTGAACGAGTGGGACCAATTGACACAGGAAATGATAAACTGCCTTATTTCAAGTATGAAATCATGCTGCGAGACCTGTATATCTGTAAGAGGGGACCATACCCCCTATTAACCCATCTATTAACCCATTTTTTTGTTTATTCTGCAATCGCTGTTTCATACCTTCTGACTCCAACGAGTGTTACGCACGATCATGCTTGTGTACTACAATTATTGTATGGTTATTTGTTTTGTATTGTATCAATGTATGTACATATCAAAATTGTACATTCATTAAAATCGGTACAGTAGTTCTAGAGATAATCGACCAAGTCTGCAAATTCTCTTAATTTCTTACAACAGTGTATCTTAGCTATTCCAATGATGTTAGAGGGGGGGGGGGGAGCATCTAATTGAAATTTTCTCTCCAAATGTTCCAACAAATGTCCAATGAAGTTGATGTCTCGAGGATGAGGTGGGCATGATAGGTATACCTTATTCTTATGCTTATCAAACCACATGTACACACATATCGCTTGATGCACAGGTGCGTTATCGTCTTACAAACATGGACGGTCATGTGGGATTTACACCAGTAGCATAGGAAGCATGCTATCTGTCAGATTTCCTATGTCACAGGACGCTGAAGAACAATTAAGGGTCCTAAGGAATGCCAAGTGAAAGCAGCTACATAGCAACAGAGAGTCACCGCCTTGTTTGACGACGGGTACCCAGCAGAAGGTACATTTTGAACTCCAATTTTTATGTTCGTGGCACCATCTGTCACATTTTATTGCCTTGGTGACAGTAATGAGTTACTGTCTTGCAGTAGCCTCTGGATTGCAGCAAGACCGTAATGCCAGCTTCATTTAGCTCCCGACGAACTGTTATTACTCAAATAGGTACATCACGATTCGTATTCACCCTTGCTGTTATTTCGCTATTCTGTAAGTCTTGTACTGTAGTCAGGTTCATACAATCCGTACTAAGTTCAGCTTTTTCCCTTGCTGACATCTTCAAGTGACGTCGACATTTTCTTTGCGTTAAGAGTTAACAGCATGTTTATTTCTGTGCCCTGTGTTATTCTTTGTAAGTGTTATATCACCGTAATTTCTGTTTTAGTCACAGATGCGCACGCAAGTCTCATGTCTTACGGTCGGAGGTAATGCGAGGTCTTCGACCCCCCGTTAGGTACTCTGTCAACAGCATGATTTTTAGTTGACGCAATCCTCTCGCCAATTATTAAACCTTTCTGCAAGTCTCTTTGATTCAACATTTTGCACATTAATTATACAACGGCTAATTCTTCTATATAACCACTACATTAAAACTGATACTCGTAATTCACCGTATTATATACGTCAGCCGTCGATGACGTCGTCGGCGTTGTTTCCATGCGCCACTGCGCACGCGCCGTTCGAAACAGTGATTTTATTATTTTGATAACCCCCTGTAGTTCAATACTCTGCTTGAGGTACTTAAAAATCACAATCATTTTTATTTACAGGCCCATTCTAATTAACGAATAAAAGGAAACTATTAAACTGAGATTACTATATATATTTACGCTTTTACACCACGGTTTAGATCAGTTGTATTATTTTAAAAATTCACTGACAATGATTTTTCGAAGGCTGATGCTTGTTGAAGTTTGAATGTATTTGCAAGTTCTATTTCAATTTGAGTTGTCTAAAACGTTTCGAAAATGTTCAGAGCAGAAAGAAAAGAAAAGTGCCCATAACAGAACTACGGAAAGTTTTTCTTCAAGTTTTGATTCTGGCCTTACTTTTCAATGTGGAATTACTTCTCAATTTTGACTACGCATTCAATAGATAAAATACCATGTTTTTCTTTTGGCAGAAATCTCTCTGAAGACTTGACTGAAATTATCACTATTGCCTTGATAAAGAAAAAAGTTCTTTGTTAGAAGCAAATACAAACACTTTGCGCTAGTTGCACCTACCTTGCAAGTAATTAGCGAACTTGCACATGACCTCTCCAAAGATCCAGAGCTTATAGGTGTAGAAACCGATGGCCATTGGCATACATACGAGGGACACCAGGAGGTCCGAGACAGCTAGGGTGATCAGCAGCGAGTTTGACAGGCAGCGCATGTGTTGGAACCTGAAAAATTCAATCAGTATGGATTATAATATCTCCATTTTTAGTCCGAATTGCAAGGTTTTCACGTACATTTTAGGCCCTGTATCTGATGATATCTCAGATCTTTACGATGTTGAACAAAACTGCCAACGTTATATTATTAACGACAAACATTAGCGAATACTTGATTTTAACCCCCATTTCTTTCAACTGAAAATAGGTGCAAACGCTCAGTGGCAAGTTATGCATTATGACTTCCTCATTCGAACTGTCCTAGGGCCTTTAACGATATAAAAACAACTTTGGGAAATCAGAGGTTTAAATAAAACGCGCCCACGCCAAACTGGTGCCGAAAATTACAGTGGTTGCCTCGAGGACTCTTTTTCTTCTTTCTCCTTTCTTTCGTTTTTTTTTTTTTTTTTTTTGCTAATGTCCCTGGGGCGGATGATATATTTACACCCTCAGTCAGGTGTACACATGAAAAATTCAAGGAAATAGAAACACAAATCACAGAGGAATTTTTATTAACAAACGATGACACCGGAGAATGGTCGATGTGTTGCAGCTCCCCTTTCTAGACGGGGCTCCTTTTGCAGGCGGAAGACTGACCGGTTCCCCAGAACACAACCAAGTCATGCGGGAATCGAACCCGCGCCCCAGGCGTGTGGCAGGCTGATGTTTTAACCACTTGCCTTAACCACTTAGGATTCATGATATCGCAAAGGAGATCCACTCTTTCATGCTGCTGCTTTCGCTTTTTTGTCTGTGTGACGAAAAAGCGAGCTTTCTATATTCTATATTCTATATATTCTATATATTCTATCCATATATTCTATCCATATTCTATATTCTATATATTCTATCCATAGGTTATACTTTAATCTACACCTAAAATAATTATCATATTTCTCATAAAAACTTTTTTCATGTAAATCTATTGTAATGTGCAAGAAAAATAAAAAAACCAATTTTTACAAAAAATTGCTGTAAAAAATTAGTAATATGTACTTACTTAAATTTAGGTAGAAATTGTATAAACATACTAGATATATATGTATACAAAATTTTAGCAATTTACGATCATTGGTTTTGAAGAAATAGTGCGCACAGGTTTGAAAATAACAGTTTTTAGAAAAAGCCATTTGAAGTTTCTTTAAATTACATAACTATTAGCTTTATACATTTGGCCATAAAATCGGTTCTAATTCTAGTATCAACTTCATTTTTTTTAAAGATTCCTTACATTCCATTCTTCAAAATTAAATCATAATAAAAAATTGAGTTTTTTGAAGGGTTTAAGTGGATCTCCCTTAACTAAGAAGTGTCTTCATGTAACAATTTATGCACATGTTTTTCCATGGTTATGCGTTGCAATTATCCAAACGCATAGCCCTGTCCATCATGAGAGCAATAATTCATTTTGATGGGGGTACAGTAGTTTAGCGTCCTTGCTTGGCTTACAGGAGGTTCCGTTTTTGAATTCCCCGAGGGGCGATATTTCTTATGGCGTAGATAAAATGTAAGAATAAAATAAATAAATGTAAGATAAAATGTATATCTTCAGTGGGACATAAGATATAATAAAAGAAGCAGAATGTTTACTAATAAACATACTAGTTTTTAATTAGAAGAGAGAATTTAAAGTTGAACAGGTTATAAAGCCATTTTACGAATAAATAACTATCTCTGCCATTAAGTTCACTCTTAAGTGCTGATTAATTATGCTCTGTGTTATCTAAAATAATAAATTAATCCTAAAAAACAGTTAATCTGAAAAAATACCTATTTTGTATGTAAAAATGACTTTAGAAAACAAACGTTTTACAGCAATTGCTTAATATTATGGATAAAACAAACTTAATTATACCTACTAAATACACAAAATGAACAGCAAAAAGCATAAATTATTAGATTAAATAATCAAATATGACGTTAACACTTGGATACAATAAACTGATATTCATTAAATTACTTACCCAATGATAGAAATAAGTTTTACCCTGACTTAAACAAGTTGCTAAAAAACATCTCTTTACCATAGTCTACCTCTAAGAATACCCACAGTAAACTCTGCCCCTTACGTAAGAAAAACAAAATGTGAATTTCGAAGTTCAAAATGTAAATCCTGAGAGAGCTCAGTTTACGGGCATAAAAGACCTTGTGCATTTTATTTCCTGGAAGGGACAAGATTTCTAGGAAAATACTTTTACCGGGAAGATGTATATTGTCGGTATAATCCCAAATAACTCCCACTCGCTGGTTTAAGTTGGATTCTAGCACCACTTTAACAAAAAATATACTTGTTTTCTCGAAGCCCTTAAAAGGAAGTTCTATATTTAAAGAACCATTTCTTGTGTTTTCTAACAGAGCAAATTTTGACTCATTAAAAATACGGTCACTGAAATACTTCAAAAACTTTTTGTTGGTACCCAAATTCACGTTTTTACAAAATCCTTTTCACTATTATCGTCATTAAGTAAGTCTGAAATTTTTATAGTTTGAACTTACTGGAAACGCTTATGGGAAAAACTTTTTAGTAACAATATAAAACAGCAAATTTTATTGTTCCATTATTTGTTCCCACATTCAGTCAAATTTGCATGTTTCGCGAATATTGCACTTGTCCATAAAAAAGCACCGGTTTTGAGATGTTTAGTAGTAATTTATGCGAATTTTGAGGGATTTTGAAGGGAAGTGTACACCAGTGGTCGTCAACCTGTTCCCTACCGCCTACTAGTGGGCGATTAAAGCTTTCATGATGGGCGGTGAGAATTTTTGTCTGTTGCTATAAATTTTGTTCTTCCTCCATGTATCCAATACACTGCTAACAACTTCGCGAGTTTGACATAATACCATGTTTTTATTAACTCGCTTTCTTGTTTGTTTGTGTGTGTGTTTGTCTGGTACAAATCTTGCAATCGATTTTTAACTAACTTCCCGACTAGCTAGGCATTTGAAACTTTTAGAACAGCTCAGAACAGGATGACAATGCATTATTTTAATACTTTTAGCCATATTTAAGCAGGTTGAATTCTTTTTCAGTTAATTTTGTTTTGTAGACTGGTGCTGCCATCTATCGTTCGGGACGGGAACGAAAAGTTAAACGCAAGTTAACTTCCAATTAACTTAATTTTCTCTCAAGTTGGTGGGATAATTCATAAAAAAATTTTAAAAAGTATTTATTAATACATAGAATTGTCCAGTTTATATGATTCAACAGAAAATTTAAAAACATGGTATATAAAAAGTTCTTTTTATCTTGTAATTATTACCACGTTTTTATTAACTCGCTTTCTTGTTTGTGTGTTTGTCCAGTACAAATCTTGCTATCAATTTTTAACTAACTTCCCGACTAGCTAGACATTAGAAACTTTTAGAATAGCTGAGAACATGATGACAATGCATTCTTTTAATACTTTTAGCCATCTTTAAGCAGATTGGAATTCATTTTCAGTCAATTTCGCTTTGTATGGAAAGTTAGTTCGGAAAAAATCCGCAAGGTGGTGCTTTGATCGAATTCAATGCTTACACTCTTGCGTAACGGCGTTTGACGATTTTGAAAACAGAATACATATGAATTTAGTTTGTTTACAAAAACATTGTCCTAAAAATTAAAAAAAAATTATAAAAGTTAGCAGTTTATAAAGTCTGTGGATAGTGGAAACGACTAAAAAGTGATTAAAATTAAATAAAAGAAAGTGAAAAACGTGGTATATAAAAAGTGCTTTTTATCTTGTAATTATTTTATTTCATTTTTTTCCCAATGCGGAGGCACTTTGTCGCGAAGACATTCACCTATAATTCACCGCAGTTTTGCTGGCCATTTCATTATGGGGGCGCCATATAGGCCGATCAGCATTGCCCCCTATGAAGGGACGACACGAACGGAGGCATTTTAGTGGCGCTTCGCCAGAATTCGAGCTGAGCACCCTCAGCACCGAAAACCAGCGCGCTGTACCACAAGGCCGCCACGGCCATCTTGCAATTATTAAAAACATTATTTTGCTACTTAATTTTGAATTCCATCTCTAAACTTTGAGTATAGAAAAGAATTTATGGACACTTCTCGATGTATAATCATGGACTAGGGAGCAAATAATAAGCTCCCTAACCAAAGGCACGAGTTTAAATAACATGCATAACGAGAACTAACGCTTATTACTTTCCATCCATCGTTCAGTATTCGAGCTTTATCTCTTTCTTGGAAATGTAGAAATTCATTAAATTTAAATTGTCTATGTATAAGCATACATAAAGTATAAATAAAAAAATAAATTTAAGGACATATTTTTTACAAGCTATGTTATTGCGGCACCGGTGGGCGTTAAGGAAATTTTACCATCAACAAAGATACAAAAGATGGCGGTAGATATTAAAAGGTTGACGATCCCTGCTGTACACCTTTGACTTGCGAAAAATGTTAGAAAATTGACTAAGTTTCCATAATTTTTAACAAATTAACCAATGAAGCTAGTTTAATGAAAATTTCTGTACTGTTAGATCAAACATAACATGATGCAACAGAAATATCAGATTGGTGTTAACTACTTAAATTAATTAGAAATACTTAATTAAGTAAAATGTTGTTTTCCTAATTTCATAATTACCATTTGTCACTGTGCGCATGATAACTGATGTAAATTTTAATTTATGAACATACAACCCACTTTAATTAAAAAAAATTCGCTTAACATATTGACCTAAAATCTTTTAATTACCTTCATTTTTAATATTAAAAAATAACTATTAGTTTAAATTTTTTTTTCAGAAAAATTTTCTCATAAAACCTTTTGTAAAATTTTTATTACCTAATATAACTCACTCTAAGCTTTTCTGTCATTTTATGTAGAAGGTTAACATTAACGTATATAGAAAATTTCAAGCATTTATCTTGAATAGTTTTTGAAATATCAAAGTCAGAAAATCATATTTTGAGATAAATGCATATAAAGTAAAAATTTTGTATAAAAATCACCGTTTGGATGTTCAAAATTATTTTAATATCTTATGGTGCAATTTTCGTATCACAAAAAGAAAGGTAACACATTGTTTAGAATAAATACGAGTTTCAACTAATATAAAAAAAAATAAAAAAAATCGATTTATTGACCATTTTAATGGTGTACTGTCCCGTTAAAGAGGAATTATGCCAAGTTTGTCAAAATATCGCCATATAATTTCAGTTACAATGGGGAAATGAAAAAAAAATATTTCTGGTAGTCTCTTCTAACGAAACTACCACGGGTTATTAACATAGTATTACTTATCGTTGCTTACCTCTTTTCCTTTTTTTTTACGCATTTTGGTACTTTTCTGTCTAACTGTTTACTGCTAATGGGTTTGGCGCGCTGCCAAAATTATAACTCGCGACGGACTTTGAATTTTTTTCTTTCCGGAGAACCGTTATTGAGGAACGTAATCTTGCTTTAAAAAACAGGATTGAAAGATTTAATTGAGGTTATTTAATTGTAAATTATTAAAAGTATGTAGGGGACTATATTATCCTTATCAGAAAATCATTTGTCATCATTCTCAGCTATATAAGTTAAAAACGTTTTCATTTCATCTAATCAATAGTCGTCAATGGACTGAACACTTGAAGGTACGATTACTCAGTTAACACGATTGTGATAGTAGTGAGATGATATACACGATTGAGATAATAGGTACGCCTACTCACATAGACATAATATGTGATAGAATTTACTTAATTTTTAGGGATATTTAGTAAATACTAAACTTTCTTTCCTTAACCGCTTAACGATCACATAATTTTCAGGAAAACGGTAGTAAAAGTGCCTTGTGTTTCCGGAGTATTCCATTTATATCTTGATCTGCGACATCTAGTTTAAAAAATCCCATCCCCAATTACGTTATAAATTGCCTGGTGCTGCCATCTGGTATGTAAAATAAGAAATAATTTTTTTTCAGGTTAAATGAAATTAATTTTTTTAATCTTTTTGGTGCGTTACTTTGAAACACTCCAGCCCAGAAATTTCGCGGACACGAGAAATAGAAAGCGAAACCCCACCCCATAATTTTGACGGGAGCGACAAGGAAGGGGTTAAAATCATCTTCTTAAAATATTGCACAAATAACTCATACTACTTAATTTTTAGGGTTTAAGTAAGTTTAAAGGTGTAAGTTTAAAGATTAGTTTAAAGGTGTATTGTTGTATAGTTAAGACCTCTACGAAGAACTCACACCTACGAAGTGTCTACCGAAGGACTACAATAACTAGATTGTTCATAAAGGAGATTAGAAACCACCGGACTTACGAACATTCATGTTACAAACATACGAACTGACAGAGTCGCAACTCAGATTTTGTTCGAAGCGCTCGCTTTGCCACTCGTAAGCCCTGTAACTCGCATCCGCTTCCCCTGTAACTCCGTACCACCCCTCGTCTACTCATCCATCCCCTCAAGCCTACTCTACCAGTTTCAAAGGTAAAAAAACAACTGTACAGTATGTGTACTATACATATTATCAGTATAATTTTTTAAGGTTTTATGCATCATTCGTATTAATAAAGTAACCTTCGAAATACAATAATCTACACTGTTTTAAATTTTAGGATGAAAAAACATACAGTACTTTATTGAATTTACAGTCTATCATACTTAAATAGGGGGTGAAGAGTTAAAATTACGTTAAATAACGACTTACGAACAATTTAAGATACGAACGGCCGTTTGAAACGTAACTAGCTCGTAAGTAGGGTAGTGTCTATATTTAGTTTAACGTGTCCAAAGATCCAGTTTCAAACGTTGGATAACATAATAATTTGTGTCAACCAATGCGAAAACCACTTATATCCATAAAAATCAAAAACTGAGATTTTAGTTGCTATGGAAACTTCTATTCATCTGCTACATGTTCAAGTTGAGAAACAGTTCAAAAATAAGCTCAATCCCATTGAAAATAAATGAAGAATAATGATGAAAGATGCAAGACCAGTTATGTCCCAAATGACAGTTCCAAAATAAGTTACATCCCACAAACAATAATGGCTGCCTTCTAAATGCAATAGCAAAACCAGTTTAATCCCTCACTAACCTATTGCATGTACTTCAGTTTCAGTAGTGGAGTGTTTAATATAGTAATATTAGTTTTAGCTTAATGCAAATACTACAGAAATTTAATAACGCTGTGTTGTCTACATGATCATCAACATATTATGTTTTGTAGTTACAAAATAGAAGTCAGTTTCTCTACATGTTTATTAGCTTGTTCTTCTATAGTTTATAACCTACTGCATGCTTTTTTCATTATTCCTTTTAGTTTTCTCAAATTTTCTACCTTAATATGGATACAGATTTGAGTGGCCCAAGCTCAAATAATGCTGTACTGTAAACAATGACTCATTTAATGATTATTGACTTGGGAATGATTATTGAAACTCCAGTTAGAAGGTTCAAAATGGCAGACAGTTCATTTCCAAAAACAGTTATATCCAATCGACAGGTGTAAAACAAGTTATGTAAATTATAATTATTTAAATATAATTGTCTATGATTGTCAAATATAATTGTCCCTACATTATACAGATTATTACTAGGCAACAACATGAATTTAATACGATTTTTGACATCAAAACCTCACAATGATTTATTATTGAAAATAACTAACAGTGTTTGTTAAATACTTCAAAATCTATTCAGATGGATACAGCTGGTTTTGATATTGCGCTACTCATTTATAGTTTTATTTAATCGTATTTAACATCAGAATTTGAAACAGAAAATCTTGTTGTAACTGCTTCATCAAATTACGTTTCAAAAGCCATATATTTTTCTGGAAGGTATATCATGGTCGTAACATCCGTCTACTAGAAACAAGTTTACAAAGTAACACCAGAAACGAATATAAGACTCTTTCCAAGGTACCTCCAGAACACGACAAGGGCAATGGTATTGGCTGAGGTTGATACGATGAAAGTGACGACATACAGAGTGACTAGTATGAGGTTCTGTATATGGGTGACGGTCTCTTTGTGGTACTCGTGGAGAACCAACTCGATGCTGTCCCACACTTGGGACAAGTTTGGAGCGGATGTACTGTTCTGGCTTACGTTGAGGCTCACTCGAATCCATTCGCGAGGAACATCCATCCTGCAAGAAAAAAAAACTATAAAAATCTTGGTTAACACAAACATCGCAGAAAAAATCGAGATGCTTCTCATAAAAGCGCTTAGTAAGCGTTTTTTTCCCCATTGAGATTCTGACAAGGGTTCAAACTGTTTCATAACAACTATACGAAGTATAAAAACACTAGCTGAATAGCAGTGCTTCGCTACGGAGTACATTCAAATTAAATACAATGGTCAATGTATGCAATTAAAGCAAATACATACATATATATGTATATATATAAATATATAAATATATATATATATATATATAAATATATATATGTATATATGTATATATATATATATATATATATATATATATATATATATATTTATTTATTTATAAAAATCATAACGGATATTTTTATAGACAAAATAATGTAGAAGAAAATATTCAAATTAAATCTATTAGAACATGCTAAAGAATGTAGTACAGTTAATATAGTACAGTTTGCGGAACATTTCTTTTACTGTATTTTAATATTTTTTTGGATAATGTCCAATCGTCTGCAGCATTAGAAACATAAAAAAAATATTTTTTTGTCAGTTTATTTCGTTGTTATGCACTTGACGCAAAATTAATTTAAAGCATCACAATTTCTGTCTCGAACCTCGATGCTAATAATCGAACCTACAGACTTGCTTCATAGAGTGCAAAATGGAATGGTTTACATCGCTGCATTAGAGGTTATGTTCACTTAGATAACTCACGTGGATGATTAGGGACGGCTATTGATCATTCTTGGATATTATTATCCATTATAAGACATGTCTTATAAGTTTTGTCAATATGTTTCGAGAGGAATTCCTTTAGTCTACTTTGCTACATAAAATTAGGAGTTTCTACTGTAACCTGCTATCTTCTATCCTCTTCGTATCATCCTATTGCTCCCTTATAGAGTATATCAAGTTAAGAGAAATAGGGATGCGACATCGATGTCGATGGTTTCACAACATCGATGTTTTGATAAAAACATCGATGTTTTAAATATCGATTTATTGAAGCCGATTTTTTTTAACATCGATGTTTTGTGCTCGATGTTTTTTTAAAAAGGAAAATGTACCATAATAAAAAAAAATTATCCACGTAGAATATTTTTCCCACTCAGTAAATGTAAGTCTGAATTCTGAAAAGGACGAATACAAAAGGAGGAACAATTAGAGACAAATGGCAATGAACAAGCAATGAATAATAATTATATGGCCCAATAGCTCCAATAATTGTTATCTATACTTATATATAAAGAGAGAGCGATTTTGTACGTGGAGGGTAATCTTCAGAACCATTGCACCTATTTGAAAAATTCTTTCACTGTTTGAAAGGTACATTATTCCAGATGGACATAGGCTATATATTATGTATATCTGATCAGTAGAAATAAAGTTAGAGGCTTAATCCTAACAATCTCCATTGTTACCGCTACTGTCCTCTACCGCTTTTTGTGCCTAAGTCTTCAACGATCCTTAGCCTGGTGCTATCTATACTTATATATAAAGAGAGAGCGATTTTGTACGTGGAGGGTAATCTTCAGAACCACTGCACCTATTTGAAAAATTCTTTCACTGTTTGAAAGGTACATTATTCCAGATGGACATAGGCTATATATTATGTATATCAGATCAGTAGAAATAAATTTAGGGGCTTAATCCTAACAATCTCCATTGTTACCGCTACTGTCCTCTACCGCTTTTTTTGCCGAAGTCTTCAACGATCCTTAACGTGGTGGTAACACGGTGGGCTTCTGGTCTGACGATAGTGGTTCGAACCTAGCCGTTCTCCGGCACGCCTTTTTCTTTTAAAAAATTAACTTTAATTATTTACTAACGTAATATTAATCTAAATATTATTTTAGAAATATTATTTGAAAAAAAATTTTAATATTATTTAAAAAAAACATTCTTTACTTAAAATTCTTTTTTTATTTTTGTATTTTCATTTCAGCTCTTAACCTTTTTTTTAAAAAAAGTTAACTTTATTTAATAACTAACGTAATATTAATTTGAATACTATTTAAGGTGCTTAAAATAATTAAAAAACATTTATTACTTAAAATCCTTTTTTATTTTTGAATAAAAGTACGGTCTCAAGCACACCTCTTTCTTTTAAAAATTAACTTTAATTAATAAATAACGTAATCTGTACTTATATATAAAGAGAGAGTGATTTTGAACGTGGAGGGTAATCTCCAGAACCACTGCACCTATTTGAAAAATTCTTTCACTGTATGAAAGGTACATTATTCCAGATGGACATAGGCTATATATTATGTATATCTGATCAGTAGAAATAAAGTTAGAGGCTTAATCCTAACAATTTCCATGGTTACCGCTACTGTCCTCTACCGCTTCTTGTGCCGAAGTCTTCAACGATCCTTAGCGTGGTGCTATCGCGGTGGGCTCCTGTACTGACGATAGTGGTTCGAACCTAGGCGTTCTCCGGCATGCGTTTTTCTTTTAAAAAATTAATTTTAATTATTTACTAACGTAATATTAATTTGAATATTATTTTAGGAATATTATTTGAAAAAAAATTTAATATTATTTAAAAAAACATTCTTTACTTAAAATCCTTTTTCTATTTTTGTATTTTTATTTCATCTCTTAACTTCTCTCTTTTAAAAAAATTAACTTTAATTAATAACTAACGTAATATTAATTTGAATACTATTTTAGGTGCTTAAAATAATTAAAAAAACATTCTTTACTTAAAATCCTTTTTTATTTTTGTATTTTTATTTCATCTCTTATTCTAATTTTGGGATACCAATGTGTATCTATACTTCTATAATAATATATAAAGAGAGAGAGCAGATTTTGTATGTGGAGGGTAATGCACAACTTTTGTACATTAAAATGTACCTTACATGTTTTCCTTTGTCAACCGCAGTCAAGTAATCATAGCAACACCCTTTAGCTTACGGGGTCCGTTTTTCGAAATCGCTCTTTACAACGGGAAAATGTTATCTACTTCCTATATCCATTTTATGTGGGGGACATTCAGCGTGGGGGGGGGGGGTCAGGGGAAAGAGTAGTTAATTGCTTTCTTATTGCTTTTTTACTATTGAAGAAGAATTTCAATAGTAGTTCATCGGCACTCCGTGCCTCTTTCATCTCTCAAAAGGCTGAAAATGGATGAACCGCGGGTGAACCGCCCTTCTGATGTCTCTCGCCTGAAAAGAAATACCCTCTAGCTAGAACGACAAAAGATTATTATTCAGTCCTTTTCGGCAAGATTCACCCTCCGTTCCCAGAATGTCACCCAATTGTTCTTTGGGGGCAAAGACGTTAGGAAAGTCACAACGAAGTGGAATTCGAGACTATATCTCTGCCGACATCACACCGTATTTTTCGAGAGTATGTGCTTCGGATATATGCTATCCCACCCCGTAAGGAAAAGGTTTAATATTTTTATGATTCAAGTAGAGGAGGTATTGATAAATACAAAAAGGAGTTTTGAAACTGGCAACGTTAAAGGGTTTATTGAAGAAAACTACATTTGGAACTACGCTTTTTATTGGACATTTAAGGTAAAAAAAGATTTACAATTTATTGGCGATCAACTGGAAATTTATTGGTATAATATTTTGTTCAACCCGGACAAAGTCGGGACGGGCCGCTAGTTTATACTAAAGAAAAAATAAGCTTGTTCAGTTTTCCCCCATACGTTGATTTTGCATCAGTACTTCAAATTGGTGTAAATATATGTTATTTTCTTTTGTATTATTTAATTTGAAAATAAAAGATTTGTTAATAAATTGCAATAATTTCTTCCTCAATTTTCTGGTAAAAGTAATAAAATGTGTAATGGAAATTCTGCGATATGTGCTGACTCTAGCAACCAAGATTTTGCCATTTGTGTCAGCCCGATCTGAGAGTAAAATTACCCCCCCCCTTCCATGACTAACCGAAGTAACATTAATCTTAAAGGTTACTAAACCAGTTTTAAAAAATGAAAATTCATAAACATCGATGTTTAAAAACATCGATGGTTTTGGGGCGATGTTTTATTAGCATCGATGTTTTTATATTAAATATCGATGTTTCAAAACATCGATGTTTTGTTGTCGATGTCGCATCCCTAAAGATAAAGCATAAAACAACACAAGCAAAGATAATATCCCGTTCAAGAAGCGGTGTCAATGAACGTCGACTTTAATGCCGCTTTCTTTTAACATAGATGCAGTCACACAACGATTCCCAACTTTAATCCGTACTAGTTGGTACCCGTCAAAACATGACATCTGGATAGTAAATAAATGTACTAATACACAAATTATACTCAACCCATTACGGTACAGATATGTTATACGCACCTCCCTGCCAAGTTTGGCGATTTTGTGTTTGACGTGGTAACCATGCAATTTTGGTGAGATTTTGTTATTTTGTGGCAACCCAGTTTGAATGGCTAGTCGTGTGCGTTTGTTTACGTGATATAATATGGCGGCCATGTTGTTGCGAAATACTAATGATGTATTTTGGATAGTATTAGATGTAGATTTTTGAGAGATAGGCGTACTTTTGAGGGTTGTTAGGGATATAAAGTGGGAGGCTAAACGAGGTATTTTGCGGTTTATTTGAAATTAACAGTAAGTTTAAACGGTTAATTTAGATGTGGTTTGATGGACTTACATGTTGGTTGTGTTATGGGTTTCTACGTTTGAGTTTTTGAAAATGCTGTGGTTGATTTAAAGGGTGGTTTAAGTTGTGGTTAATTTAACCAAGGTGTATTTTATGTTTATTTAAATGAGTTATTATTAATTGCATTATAATGACTTTTTTTAGCGAGGGGGTTGGGAGGGGCGTCATCCTCCAACCTAACAAATTTCTATTTATTTTTAAGCTTTTATTTTTTGTATGTATGTGTTTTTAAGATCCCGTGTGCGCCTACGAGTTTGTTAAAGCCAGCAGTAAGTTTTTTTCCCAATTTATTACGTTTACTACATCTGTTCCAAATTTTGTTTACATTTCGCACTTTAAGCCTAACATGTCTGCGGAAACCCCCTTGGCGACAAGTTGGAGATAAAAACTTTTGGCGCCAACTTGTCGCCAAGGGAGGTGCGTCTGATATATCTGTTCCCACATTACTGCCAAATGTTAAAAATCATAATATTAAGAATAGAGAAACACATTTTAAAAAATTACTATTGAGTCCAATAAAATGAAATACGATTACTCAACGGCACGAAATAAACAATTTCCGTTAGGTTTAATTCTGTATTTCACAAACATAATTAAAAATAAAAATAGCTGACAGAGAGCTAGAGAGATACCTGGGAATAAACAAATCAACATGTTTATGCGGCCTCGTGCTTAGTAAGTATCTAAAGTCAGATTTAAACATGTCACTGAGCATGCGCAGAAAGTATTTTTTTAACTGTAAATTATCGCTAATTAACAGAAATTGCGGTTACATAAACTGAATTTGATACTACATCTACAGATTAAAATCTTTCGTTTAAGTACAAAATGAAGCAAATCGATGCAGTAGTTTTCTCTTGCGGACTGCCCAAAAAATCAGCTTAGCAACTTAAATATATAGATTTCAATTTATATATCAAAAAGGTGAATTTCTTCCGACAAGCGCCTCCGCATTAGAAAAATAATTATGTCCTGTATTAGTCTACCTTATTTAATAAAATTTAACCTTTGAAGCAGAATTCAGACAACTCTTTATCCTCTAATTTTGATCAGGAGTGTATTATTAACTTTATCTGAAATTCAAAATTATACGCATTAACATCTTAAAAAAGAGATACAAATTTAGTTTCATGTTAACACGGAAATTGCAGATTTTGCTGTAGTTGAAAAATATTAGACGTTATTTATTTCTTTAAACATAAGTTTTATCACAAATTTTATGCAACATAAACAGAAAATATTACGACTTAAAAGACATAATTTTGAAGAGAAAGGTTTACTTTTCACAAATTAAGAACGCGCTTTGCTACTTCCTTAACAAAGACAAAAACATTTTTTGAGATAATGATGCTGATCCCTTGAAACAATTATCTAAGGAAAGAATTCTATCCTTAAGTATAAACAATTTTAATTTACGTTGCTGTAACAGAAACCATTGCTTGATAAAAAAAAAGGTTTGGTAAACAGTGCATCCATTATACTTGCAAATAATGTTTAAGTTGCTTTAATCTCAACTAAAAGTCTTCTGGTTTCTATGATCTAACAAATCGCGTTATTGGACAAACTATTAGTAGAAACCAGCAGCTGTAGACAACTGCTGGGATATATATATATATATATATATATATATATATATATATATATATATATATATATATATATATATATACAGTGGTACCTCGACTTACGAGTTTTTTGAGATACAAGCTGTCTGCTTGGCGATTTTTTGCTATGAGTTACGAGCTAAATTTCGGGTTACGAGCCAGCTTCAGATACTCCACCGATAGTTTGCGCAGCGAATGCCATGTAACGTTCTTTTCAAATGAGCACACGAGAAACAGATAATATTTACAACCTTTATGTGTAATTATTATACAATTATATACATATTATTCTAAGACTACTTTCCAGTCTTAAACCGAGAGATAAACTCTCAGCAATCATCACACGGGGCAGCTTGCTCTGCCCACACTTGAATCGCCCTCCAAAATCGAACAGCGTCCAACCTCTGACTTCCAAAACATTCTGAAAGAGGGGATGAAACATACCTCATCGGACAAGTTTTATCCGAAATCCCTACATTTGGAAATGAGGAAAGCATGGCGAAAAGGGCAAAAATCAGCGAATAAGATGCGAATAAGAGGCAGGTGGTATAATGTTTTGGCTCTGTACTGTATATATATATACCAATATTATGCCAAAATATTTTAATTCCCTATCTCATTTATTAATCATGGTTTGACCTATAAGTTACCCTTTTATATTTGTGCAATTCCACTTTTTTAATTTATATATGTGTTAAAACTCTGTTAATTTTATTCTAATGTCGTTCATCAAAGCTCATTTATTTGCAGCAACCTACTCCGCTATACGTATGTATATGCCTGAATTTATGGCCTTCTTCGAACAGTTCTTTTGTTTAGCAACATAGTTGCCTATCGACCATCCCCTCCGTGGTCACTGGATTCCCTTCGTAACACAAATGTGTGTAATATGATAACATTACGAAATTGTTAATTCTTGGGGGGAAATAATTGAGGCAGTTTTTATGGAAGTATCCTAATGTGTGAAAGTTATATAAGATGTGAGGTATGGTATTCATTATTTCACGTGATATAATGAAACGCTCCAAGGTCCAGAGGCATAAGGTCTGAATCTATGCCCAACAGAAAGTGGCTACATAGTTATGGTAAACTGAAACCCTGCCTGAAACTTTGAGTTTCTGCATACTTCAGAGAAAGTGACTGATATTTCAACTGCTTTATTTTCAAAAGTAGAGTTCTACTTTAAAGCAAAGAAATTAAACATTAAATTTTAGTCAAGTACAACAAGAACAACCAAAAAATGCTTCGTTTTTTAATATCAACCAGCGTCATATCAGTCTGACGTATGTATTCTTGGATTTTTAAATTTGACGTATACATGCATGCATACAATTTCTTATATATTATCCGTATGAGATTGTTTCGTTTTTGATCCCTTTTCTTGTTGTCTATTTGATCTCGAAATGGCAAAAAAGCGGATTCTTTGCATGATATTTGTCTGATGCCGATTTTTCAAGGAGCAAACCTATCAATTTCTCCGTTGATAATTCAGCATTTACCTCAACAAGATGGAAAAATATTGAGCGATGACAAATTTTCGATTTGTTATGTAACCTTTTCTGAGAACGTATCTATCTGATAGTTGGTCAAAATTAAAAGGAATAAAATTTCTGCCAAAAAGCTCAGAAAAACGGATTAAAGCTACTTTTTGTGGGCAAATGCAGTTTCCTTAAAAAGAGATTTACGTCTTTTACCTAGATAATCTCTTTTCCAAACGATTTCTTTTGTCATTTTTTATGTCTGCATTCCGGTCTTATCTTAGACTCTCTCGAGACAAACAGACATGATTGCGTCTCTCTGGGGAAAGCCCTTTATCCTCTTTTATCGAGTCACCAACGCAGCATTTACTCGCCTTAAATGACCGATGAAGCAGTTTATGAGTCAGTTGGGGTTTATTTTAAGTGGGTTTCTAGAAATGTATATTATAATTTGATGACTATAAAAAACGAAGTAAATGTTCTGCTAACCCTAATATATAATTTTTACCATGTTTTTATTAACTTGCTTTCTTGTTTGTGTGTGTGGGTGTTTGTCCAGTACAAATCTTGCAATTTATTTTTAACTAACTTCCCGACTATCTAGACATTTGAAACTTTTAGAATAACTCAGAACACGATGACAATGCATTATTTTAATACTTTTAGCTATCTTTAAGCAGAATTAAATTAATTTTCAGTTATTTTCGTTTAATTTTGTTTTGTAGACTGGTGCAGCCATCTATTGGCCGGAAAGGGAACTAGTCAAATGTAACAAGTCAAACAAGTCAAATGCAAGTTAACTTCCAATTAACTTCATTTTCTTTCAAGTTGATGGGATAATTCATCAAAAAAATTTTAAAAAAGTATTTACTAATACACAGAATAGATGCCCTACTTTGAGTATAATCTTTTAGGGCCAAAGGTAGCCTAGTGGTAGCGTGTTGGCTTTCGGTACTGAGGGTGCTCGGATCGAACCCCTACAACCGCCATTAAATACCTACGTGTCTATACCGCATATGGGCCCACTAAATCCGTAGACCGGAAAGTCCTTCCTTGAGGTAAGTGGGTGGGGAAGGTACGATCCCCCAGATGCCATCCCTGGGGTTGCTCGATCAAAATTCAGGTGGCACCTGGTTAAGCCACTCCGACCCTTGCGGTGCCATTTTAAACCGGAGACGCACCCCTCAGTCCGCAAGCCTGTATGGACCTGGTCTGGGATACATTCCGACCAGGGGTCAACAACAACAACAACAACAGAATCTTCTGGCTTAAGTTATAGGCAAAAGAACTGAAACTGGTGTTCAAGTCTTCATTTTTATACTTTGAGATAAGTTGAGTTAAGAGGAGAAAAGACGGAATTTTTGGAAGTTCATAATAAAAATACTTATGAATTGATTAATAAGAATGTGTCGAAAGAACCCTATTACAGTCGAACCCCGTTATAGCGAACCTGGTATATAACGAACATACGAATATAACGAACGGAAATTTTGGTCCCGCCGTTTTTCTATTGTACGTAATTTAATTAGTATTGTGTCGATTTAATGTAATCGATTTTAGTCGATTTAGTTCTTTAATGATCATTTTTAATAGATTTTATCATTTTTTTAACCCTTAGATCTGAGAACATGGCCGCTAATGATGAAGTCGCGTTTCTGAGCTCCGCTAAAAGTGAAGTATAAACCAGTCAACAACGGTTATTTTTGAGTTTGGAGGTGTTATTGCGATTCTATATCTTTAGAGCTTTCTGCAGATGTATTTCTTTTGAAGATTTTTGAATTATTTACGGAATTATAAGCACTTTGAAGTTTCTGCCCTAGTAGGCTTACCTTTGACGGCGCACCGAAAGTGCTTGCCGCCCGCTAAGCAGAGCCTTGCGGCACTGTTTTTCTCCTTCGCTCGGTGACCCGAAGTAAGTGTACGGTGCCTCTCTGCTGGACGTGTTCCCACTTTAGTTGGGGATACTGGCACGTGTCAAGGACACTCCAAGATCACTGAGACAACGTATTGTGCGATTTTGTGGATTTTTCGAAAATGGTATTGTATTGTTTGGTCAAGGTATGTCAACACATTGTAACAACTGTATAAAATATTATTTATCTAAAACTGTGAGAGTTGATATTGAATAAAGTATTGCCGTAGAGATAAGCATTAGCAATGCATAGAAGGTCAGAAAGGACATCTAAACCAGCTTTGAAGAAAGGGCAGAAAGGCCCTGAATTGAAAACGCTTAAGGAAATGGAAGAGAAAACGCCAGAGGGTAGGAAAGGTGATACACCAGTGACAAGTAAAGAGGGTAGGCCAGGAGTGAGTAAAGATGAGACGCCACGATTAAGGAAGGAAGTTATGCCGAATACTAGTAAAGAAGAAATACGTAGTGCAAGTGGATTAGAAGATTTGGGAAAAGAAGGAGGGGAAGAGAGAGAAAGAGATGGCGAAATTGAAAAGAAGGTATATGATGCAGCGTATACATATGGTGACTTGACAGTCAAAGAGGTACATGAAAGAATGGTTTTAACAGTAGCGAAAAGCAGCTGCACGGCAGAAGAAAAGGAGAGCTTATTAGAAGATATCGGCACTATAGTGGCGCTATTTAGGAAGCAGCAAGCGCACACGCAATTTGTAAGAGGAATGTTACATGAAAGGAAGAAGGAAAAGGACCTTATAAGTGAAACATACGCAGATAGAGCTAGAGTGAGGTCTAGAAGCAGGTCGAGATCTGCGAAAAGAAATGAAAAAGGCTTACACGTGATCACGATAGTACCAAGGGAGGAACATAATGCTGAAGTAACTAGAACGGACATACAGAATGAAATCAACCCAATTAAGATGAAAGTGGGTATAAAGGCATTTAGAAAAATAAGTAAAGGAGGAATGTTAATTGGCACGGAAACAGTTGAAGATATAGATAAGATAATTGAGGAAGTTAGAAGTAATGCTAAGATAATGGAAAAGTATAAAGTGGAGAAACCAAGGAAGAGGAGGCCTCAAATTATAATATATGGAGTGACTGAGGAGTTAGAGATGGAGGAATTGAAAAGTATGATAAAAGAACAAAATGAAGAGTTAGAAGAGGGAGAAATACAGATGATCACAAAATTTAAAGTTAGAGGAGGTGAAAATGTCATTCTAAGCTTGAATGGTGAATCGTTTAAAAAGATAATGAAAACAAAAAAAATAAAAATAGGTTGGAACAGATATAATATTAAGGAATATCTGAGACCCAGAATTTGTTTTAACTGCTTTAGAATTGGTCATATAGCAAAAGTCTGTTTGAATAAGAAAATATGCAGAGATTGTGGAGAGAATTATCATGAAGGTGACTGTGAAAAACAGATTACTTGCGTTAATTGTAAATTCTTTAATAGTAAGAATGAAAATAAAGTAGAAATAAGACATGCGCCTACCGCTATGACGTGCACCAGATATAGCACGGAGGTAAGCAGATTAATTAGCAGAACTGATTATGGCCCATAGCGCCATGTTTTCTTTTAATTGCGTTCATTTTAATTTTAATAGATCTATTAACGCGGTGCACCTATATAACTGTGTGCACCTTAATTTGAACAAATCACATGTAGCAACAAGCGAATTTACTGGTACTGTAAACGCAGATATAGTTTCAATTAGCGAGCCTTATTATAGAAAAGGAGAAATCGATATAATTACTGGGTTCCCGAGTTCCTATCAGGGAATATATAAAGACAAAGAGCCAAGTGCGGCAATATTCATTAAAAGGAAACTAAAATATTTAAATATAATAACCACTGAGTACATTGTGGCTATTAAACTCAGTAATGATGACCGCGAAATGATTTTTGTTTCAATTTATTTACCGCCTTCAGATGGCTCCATGCAAAGAACGGAACCCCAGTGGAGTCAACTAAATGATTTATTATATAAGTATCAACAATATGAAATAGTAGTCATGGGTGACTGGAACGCAAGATCCACTCTGTGGGGTAGGCGCCCAGTAGACAAACGGGGCCAAGAAGTTATAAACCTAGCTATTAGATACAATGGCACTATTCAAAACAATCCAAACAGTATACCCACCTATGACGGGCCATTTGGCCAAGGCTGGCCCGATATTGTGATTTCATTTGGTCTTGAAGAACATCAAATAAGAAACTGGAGAGTGGTTGACGATTATAGTATTACAGACCATAATGCGATAATATTTGAAGTTTGGACGGAGAATAGGGAAACGATAAATGAAAAACAACAGAGATGGGACATAAATAATATTAGTCGGCTTGAATTTAGAGCAGAGCTTAAAGAAAAACTAAAGTGGGTTATGGAAACTATAAAAGAAAAGGGAATTGATGACCTTATTGAAGAAATAAATGAAATACTTATAAATTCCTGCAAAAAATGCAGGAAAAAGAAAGTGGCCTGCAAAGAGCAGAATGCTTATTGGTGGAGCAGTGAATTAACCAAAGTAAGAAGTAAGGTAAGAGCTCATAGAAGGCGTTATCAAGGGGAAACGGATAATGATGAAAGAATGAGATTAAAGATTAAATTTAAAAAAGAAAGAGCTGCTTATCAAAAGTTGATTAAAAAAGTTAAAAATGAGAAATTTAAAGAATTCTTGGACAATTTAACCATCAAGGACACATTTGGTAAAGTCAAGAATGTTATTAAAGAAAAAAGGCATAATGTGATGGAAAAGATTATGGGAGAGGACGGAAGTTATAAAGACAAACAGGAAGATATTGAAAGAGAATTGACTAAGTATCATTTTCAAAAAGAGGAAATTGGGGATTCAAATGAGGATATAATGGTAAATGATGAAGATATTCCAGAAATAAGCAGGGAGGAAATTGATTATAACTTGGAAAAAATGGCTAAGAAAAAATCACCTGGTCATGATGGAATAACGCTGGGAATAATAACCGAAATGCATAATGTCGAAAAAGACATCATGTATATATTATTTAATAGGTGCCTCAATGAAGGTTACTTCCCAAACAATTGGAAAAAAGCAATTGCTATATATTTCCCCAAGGATGGGAAAGATCCAGGGATGCCGGGCTCTTATCGTCCTATTTGCTTGCTCCCAGTAATGGGGAAATTACTAGACAAAATATTAACGAATAGACTGGTACTATATTTGGAAAAACATAATCTGCTTTCTTCAAATCAATTTGGATTTCGAAGGGGTAAGAGTACGATACATGCATTAAAAAATATTATGAAAGCCATAGATGAAAATAAAATTAATAAAAGACATACTTGCTTGGTGTCCCTGGATATACAGAACGCTTTTAACTCTGTTAGAAGGAAAAGTATTATAGAGGCTCTTGAGAAGCTGAACATTAAAAAGTATTTATTTAACATTATAAAAAGTTATATAACCGAAAGGAAGATTATAATGAAAAATCAGGATCATCATTACAATGTTGGAGTGCCTCAAGGGTCCTCGCTTGGGCCAATTATTTGGTTAATTATTATAAATGATTTACTCAGGGAGTGTGAAGGGGACTATAGATATAGTGTCCAGGCTTTCGCGGACGATTTGATGATTATTATGAATAGTCATGTAGTATATAAATTTACAGCTATAGCAAGGGATGTTCTGCAAAAATGCGAGAATTGGGCCACCAGTCATAAACTAAAATTCAGTCTTGGAAAATGTACATATAATATAATTAAGTGGAAAGGTAATATAGGTACCAAACCTACCATAAAACTGCAACAGGAGAGTTTAAAATATAATGCTGAATTGAAATATTTAGGAATCATTTTCGACAGTAAATTAAACTTTAGAAAGCACATGGAGAAATTGAAAGAAAAAACAAATAAAATATTATATAAGTTAATAAGACTCACAAGAAAAACATGGGGTATTAAACCGGAAATTATAAAGCAAATTTATAAAATAGTGATAGAAAAGATTCTGCTTTACGGAGTAGAGGTTTGGTACAAAGAACAGATTGTATTTAAAAACAAACTACATAGTTTACAAAGGTCCGCTTTACTATCGATAACTAAATGTTACAAAACGGTTTCAACGGAAGCTATGAATATACTAGCGGGTTGTATACCCCTGCACTTAAAAGCAAGAGCAATCAACTTGTTAAGTAAATTATATGATGAAAACAAGGCAATAATAATTAAGGAAGAAATATTTAATGCTGAAAATTCTGAAACTAGGATTAGAATTTTAGAAGATATAGATGAATTAATTAGCATTGATTGGACATTAGATGAAACACCTAAAACCGATCACATCTTTTATACAGATGGATCCAAGAAAGGGGAAAATATTGGTGCAGGAGTGGTTTACTACAAAGGAGATAATAAGGAAATCTTCAAGGAAAGACTAAAAAATGGAAATTCCTATATAGCTGAACTGCATGCCATACAAATGGTAATAGAAATTATGAGGGAAAGGAATATTAGAAAAAGCGACATTTTTACCGACTCAAGGAGTGCGATTGAAGCACTAAAGTCAATCACGTATAAGGGAGAGCAAGTAGCTTACATCAAAAGAATGCTGAAAAAAGAAAAGTTGATTATTTTCCTACATTGGGTTAAAGCCCATGTTGGAATAATTGGTAACGAAGAAGCGGATAAAGCGGCGAAAGAGGCATCTGAAAAGGAGACTATAGATAAATATTTTAAAATCAGCAGGAACGCAATTAAAAAGAAAATAGAAAATAATGAAATTGAAAATTGGCAATATGAATGGGATCATTCGATTAAGGGTAGAAAGACGTACCAAATATTTAGCAAGGTTAAAGAAGATAGATTATTAGGAGATTTTAAGATAAATCAAGCATTAACGGGCCATGGTTCATTCGCTGAATATCAGAACAGATTCCATAATAAACCTAATACTTGTACATGCGGTGAGATTCAAACTGTAGAACATTGCCTATTTGACTGCATCAACTTTAATCATCTTAGAGTGTTTTTACCTACAGATATAACAAACTGGGATAAACACAAATTCTTTACTGATTTTTATTGTAAAAATTTTATTAAAAAGGTGATCTCCATTTTGATGGATGAGCACATTCCTTTCTCCCAATCGTCATAGTGGCTCAGTTCTTGCTGGGTTACTTGTTGGGTTTGTTTTGGCTATTTATAGTGCTACTAACCTGAATATATTGTAATTATAGTGAATATAAAATTAAGCAGCGTATGTGGACGATTATTTTATATACTATGTGCAGACAAAACAATAATAGCTGAAGTGCGTATGAGGCACAGCATAACGGTAGTTCTGGAAAGTGTGGTTCACTGAAATGTTTAGTTGTATGAAATATGATGTATCAAGCAATGATTAATAGATTATTGTAAATGTATTGAAACATGTACCGGGTGTAATAGAATGGATAATTTAATATTCTATATCATATAAAATAAGAAAAGCAGTAAAGGTAGCTCATTAATATGCTATAATATAGTGTGAAATGGAGTTAAATATAAAATGAATACCGACATCATGTTGTAAATATGTATATGGTATCATTGTATGTATCAGTGTAACGTAAGGTATATTTTACAGTAGTATATTGATAATTTAATGTGATTTATACAATTGTTTTCAATTTAGAATTAACAGTTTGGAATGTAATTTAATTGTGAAGTATAAATTGCAACTGTGTTGTAATTATGTAAATGAGGTTGTGCACTGTGTCGCAGTTGGTTTTGTGTATTGTGCAAATAGTGTTATGTACAGTATTAAGCAGAGTTGAAGTAATGTGTTACATATAGGATATTATTTATAAACAGTGCACTTATGTTGTGTATTATTGCATAACCCAATGACAAATCTAAATATAACAGCATAATGCTTAAAGAAGAAAATGTTGCTTTGGTGTGACGGCCCCGCCGGTCCTGATGTGGACTGGTAGGAGCGCTGTCGCGACGACTTTTTGTCAGCAGGAATATTCGCCGTATTATCTAGCGATAGGGACGGCATGACTTACGAATCCTTATCATTTTTTTAATACATAATTCTTGAATACACATTGTAACTACAGTCGAACCCCATTATAGCGAACCCGGTATATAACGAATTCACGGAATCAACAAACGGAAATTTTGGTCCCGCCGTTTTCCTCTTGTACGTAGTTTAATTAGTATTGTGTCGATTTAATGTAATCGATTTTAGTCGATTTAATTCATTAATGATCATTTTAAATAGACTTTATCATTTTTTAATACATCATTATTGAACACACATTGTAACTACAGTCGAAACCCGTTATACCGAACTCGATATATTACGAATTCACGGATATAACGAACAAAAATTTTTGTCCTGTCCTTCTTCTGTTATACGTAATTTAAATAGTATTGTGTCAGTTTAATGCAATCGATTTTATGCCGATTTAATTCATAAATTATCCTTTTAATAGATTTATCATTTTTTAATACATCATTATTGAATACACATTGCAACTAATGAGTTATACATTTTGTGAACTCTAGCATTTTTCTTAACGGTTCGGGTATAGCGAACCACCGGAAAAAGTGAACAAAACCTTTGGTCCCTTGAAGCTCGTTATAGCGGGGTTCGACTGTAATGAGTTATACATTTTGTGAACTCTAGCATTTTTCTTAACGGTTCGGGTATAGCGAACCACCGGAAAAAGTGAACAAAACCTTTGGTCCCTTGAAGCTCGTTATAGCGGGGTTCGACTGTAATGAGTTATACATTTTGTGAACTCTAGCATTTTTCTTAACGGTTCAGATATAGTGAACCACCGGATATAGCGAACAAAACCTTTGGTCCCTTGAGGTTCGTTATAACGGGGTTCGACTGTACCTCCAGAAGAGCATATTTTTTGTTTTTTTCATAAAATCCAACTGAAATAAAAAAATTAGTTATTATTTCTTTTAATTTATTTTTATCATCATAAAAGTTATAAATATGGAGGAACTACAGAGGCTGTTCGCACATTTTTTAGACGATTTTGGTAAGCGGTAATAAAAATTCGTTTGCTGCAAAAGAAATAATTGTACTATGTTTTTAAAAGTCAAAATTATCGTCTGCGGCTTGAAAGTTTTGTTTTTATTCAAAATGGCGTTTTTAACAAAGCAGTGGTTCGAAGGCTACATTTATGCTCTTTCCGAAGAGAAATATGCATACTCCGTTATCCGAAAACGATGTGAGAATCATGGTTTTGTGATATCTAAAGCGTCGATAGGTAATATCGTCAACAAGAAAGGAAAAAAACGTCAAATTGGAGCCTCAAGTGGGACAAAAATTCCAAATAAGTATCCAAGGAAATAACGGACATCTTCGACTATTGCAAAGGTACGTTGTTTAATGTTAAAATAAAATCCCCCTAGTCAAAGAACAGTTGCAAAATCATTAAAATGCTCGGTGTCCACTGTAAACAAAATGATAAACGTTGATTTAAATGTTAAGAAAGCGAAAAAACGCAATGTGCATCGTCTTCTTCCAAATCATATCGCTGAACGCAGGGCACGCTGCAGAATTCTATATGAGAAACACTTATCCAAAGAAAAATGGAAAACATTTGTCACAATAGATGAATCATGGGTGTATTTAAATGATTGCAACAAAAAAAGAGCCATTTATTATCATAAAAGGGGAGAAAAACATTTAAGTACATGGTTCAAAGAATCGAAAGAAAGTTTTTCTAAGGGATTCATGATTGTTGCTGGTTTTTCTTATAATGGCAAGTTAAAAATAAAGAGAGTGGAAAAAAATGTAAAGATTAACTCCAAATATTATCAGGAACATATTTTATCGCCAATTTTTCTGAATGAAATACCATCGCTTTACCCACAGTGCCATCAATCTGTGAGACTCCATCAGGACAAAGCTAGCAGTCACACATCAAAATGCACTGTAAATTTCCTAAAAGAAATGGAACAAAAACCTGGTATGAAGGCCATACCCTTCACTGATATCCCTAATAAATCTCCCGACGTATCACCTATGGATTTTTGTTCTTTCGGACTTATAAAATCTGCATTATCCAAACGTCGTCCCAAAACCCTTACAGTACTCTGGAAAGCTGTTCAGGAGTAATGGGATAGAATACCTCTTCTGAAACTTCAAAAGGCATTATTATCCTGGAAATTGCGGTGTCGAAAGATAGTTCAGAATAAGGGATGTCAAATAGAACATTAAAAACACAAGAATTTTATGTAATTTAGTTTTGTGAATACAATATACATCGTCTAAAAAATGTGTGAACAGCCTCTGTACTTTCTGTAGATCTATCAATGTCATATAATACTCGATTTTTTTTAAAAATTAATATCCGTCACTGTACAAATTACCTTCAAACTCGCAAATTAAAAAAAGCGAATGAATATTCATATGTATTCAATCTTCGCACTATCCGTGCTTTCGGGAGATTATGATACAAATAATGAGGATATACTTGATTTCTTAAAAAAAAAGTATTAAGTTGCTAATACCTGGCATATTGCTTAAAAGTAAGAAATCTTCGATATTTTAAAGTTAAATATTTATATTATTTTTATTCTACTGTATATGGAGCTATAAATATAGGTTAATAATGACCGTCTGCTACAGTTTCTTTAAGTTATCTAAAAAAACGCTAAGTCACTCATTAGATGAATGGAATATGCTGCAGGACTGGGCTGTAATGAGCGGAGGAGAGATCTTGCATTCCTGTCGGTAACTTATATTTAGAAACAAGATTATTACTATTAGTCAGTCAGTAAGGAACTAGAATAATTAGAAGAAATTCTTTATGTAAGGAAATGCTGTTAGGGTTCCTTCTGCTCCCTTAATGTCACTGTGATAATTTGGCTTTTTATTTTTTTTTGAGGATTAATTTGATATCGGAAAGACTCTTTTGAAATTTAGTGAATTAATCTGTCTATCTTTAAACTAATATGTATCAGAATCATATATTTTTATCTTTTAGTATTATGGGTGCCACTTAGGAAAAGCACTGCTAAAAGTATCCATTTTTTACCCTCCATCTCATGTAGAGTTCCTTCCCCCCTCCGCCTGAGGTAGCCTAGTGGTAGGGCATCGGATTTCAGTGATAAGGGTGCTAGGATCGAATCCCGACAAGGACCATTAACTACCTCCGTGTCTAGGTCGGATATGGACACGTTAAATCCGTAGACCAGGAAGTCCCTCTATGAGAGAGGGTGGAAGGAGGTACGATCCTCCCAGATGTCGCTCCTGGGGGTGCTCGGTCAAAATTGAGGTGACACCTGGCCAAATCGGACTCCGACCTTATGGTGTCCTTATAAACTGGAGCAGAACCCCTCAGCCCGCTGGCCTATATGGACCTGGTTTAGAATATTTCTCGCCAGGGGGCATTAGAAACAACAACAACCGCGAAGTTTTTAAACACAACTCTGGGAGGCGTCATTATCTTCAATTCTGTTTGAATTAGCTGTACTTCAGCTTTCTAAGTGTATTTGAAGCATACTTTACGCGGGAGTCCTTCCCTTCTTTTATAATTTAGGCTTGTTTCACATCTAACCGGTTTTTGCCGGCGGCCGTTTAAACGGCGCCGGGTACACTTTGAACGACATCTAGCCGGCGCCGACACGAAGTGCGATCTCTTTCACACTTACCCGGCTGTCGCGTAACCGACATCTAGCTGAGCAATCAGTACACGTTCGAATTGAATAGTTATGGATAGCAATAAGTTAATAGCGTGGATGATCCTGTACAGACGTATGAAGAAGCGGAGAAAAAATAGAATGCACTGGGTTCATCCGATTAATATGAGAAGAGACGAGGTTGGGGCGTTCTTTTTACTTTTCGAAGATTTGAGAAATGATGGGGATAAGTTTTTTAACTATTTTAGGATGAGTATACAAACTTTTGATGATCTGCATGTAAGAATCAAAGATTCCATACAACGCCGCAACACATCCTTTAGAGAATGTATCCAGCCTATCCAGATGCTGGCAGTAACAATCAGGTAAGTGAGACAAAATTATAGTGTTTTATTTTTATACCCGTTAAAGATAAAGGGTTCAAACTTGGAAAATGTCTTTTTCAATGACGTATTTTACTTTAATTTTGATTCAGCAAATTTGAAAAAAATATTTACTTTTGAAAATATGATCTTTTAAAAATAAGTTACGTCATTTTTTTTTGAAATTTTTACTCTAAATATTTTATTTTTTTAACAATTAATATTTTTAAAAATGCTGAATCAAAATTAAAACACATATTTCTGATTAATAAATAAAAAAAATTGAAATTCGACAAATAATATTTTGAGTTATAACAATTTTAAATTACCATACTTTTTTTAAAAATTTTAAATAAAATTTTTTTTAAAAACCTTTATGAGAAGTTTTATGATGTGATTTTGTAAACGAATTATATGGTTAAGAGAATATATCCATAACAAAAAAACAAAAAACGCTCACTCCTTTCAACAACGTCATATTCCGAAAACCGTGATTTTTCAGGAGAGTGATTTTAAAGTTTAAAAGTAGATTGAAATAAATAGATGTTAATTCTGCTCTCTAGTGGCTAAATATTGAGATGTGAATATGATGATTTTGCAGGGATATAGTACTCTTTCAGGGCATTCTGAAAACAGGCATAACTAAAAATCGCCGTTTTTTGAGATATGATGTTGTTGAAAGGAGTGAGCGAAATGTGTCCCAGACCCCCTTAAAAAAGTAATGGAAAAGAAAAGAAAACTTAGATTAAAAATTTATTGAATCTATAGAATTTTCAGAGAAGTCTGATTGTAAGGGAGAAGCTGTCCCTATAAATTCTTGCCCCTGACGTTCACATAATTGGGTAGCAGTAGGAGGTATTTGTAAAATCTGGTATTGTGTATCATTGCATTGCCACTGATGTGATGTACCAGGGTGGATGGCCGGATTTATGTTCTCCTTTTTGCGCTTTTTGATTTCTGAAATAACTTGTAACATTTTTAGTTGGAATTCAACAACTTCATCGTCATCAAATGTTTCTAGTGAGTAATTATTACTAAATTTGATTTAATTTGATTGATATTGATTTTAAACGTTTGTTTCAGATATCTGGCAAGCGGTTGTACGTTCACTGATCTTCATTATAGTTACAGACTCGGCATTTCTACTATCAGCAAAATTGTCAAAGTTGTATGTAAAGCTATTTGGTCCCTACGACATGAATGTATTCCTGTGTTAACTTCAGAGCACTGGGAAGAAATTGCTGGAAATTTTGAAAAAAACGCTAATTTCCCTCATTGCATTGGAGCTGTAGATGGAAAACACATTCGCATCGTCCATCCGTGTAATTCAATGTATTACAACTACAAAGGATTTTCATCTATAGTGTTGATGGCTGTGGCAGACTCACAATACCGATTTATCTACGTTGATGTCGGCAGTTACGGAAAAGATAGTGATTCAACCATATTTCAAGAATGTTCTTTGTGGAAATCACTTCTGAACAATGAACTTGGACTTCCTGAAGATAAATATCTTCCTGGTACAAAAAGTCCCAAGGTACCATATTTTTTCGTTGCTGATGAAGCGTTCGGGCTGCACAAACACCTTCTCCGACCGTTTGCTGGACACCAGTTGACAGTTGCAAAAAGAATTTTTAACTATCGCCTCTCGAGAGCTAGAAGGTATGTAGAGTGTTCATTTGGAATAATGAGCAATAAATGGAGGATTTTCCATAGAGCTATAAACTTGAATCCCGAATTCGCCATTGATATTGTTAAGTCTTGTGTCGTTTTGCACAACTTTGTTCTTGAAAGAGACGGTTACAACACAGAGGATACTCTGTCTATAACTGGATTTCAAAGTATAACAAGAACAAGTGAATGCGTGCGTGGGGGACTTTCGGCAAATAACATGAGAAAAATTATGATGGACTATTTTTTAACGCCAATTGGCTCAATAAAATGGCAGTTTTCTAAGATTTAATGTGAAATAAAAATTTGGGTCTGTTTATTACTTTGTTTAAATATACTCACTCTTTCAAATAAAATAAAACATTTATAAATAAAAACCAAACAATAAATTTGCATTCATAATACTAAAAGCTAATAGGAATAATTATATAATTTCAAAGAAATCACAATAAGGTTTCCTCGGTCACAGGTCTCTCAGTCTCCTATTTTTTCAGCTAATAACTTCTGACAGCAATTACATATTACTTTGTATTTCATTATAAAATTGTTTACATGTTATATTTTTATAACTAAATGTTACTGATTATACAAATTAATACTGAAAAAATTTTGTGAAATTTTTTTTTTATCAAAATAATCAGATTTTTATTTAAACCAGATTTCCTTTATTTTAATCATGATTTTTTTTTATATTTCAATTTTATGTGATATGAACTATTATATATACCACAGATTTAAAATTATATACGATACTACTATATAACTAATGCAGGAAGTAAACATTTTCAAATTCACTATCACAGTGACAACATTGATAAGTACATTAGACCAATACAAACAATAGAAAATTTTCCAAGAAGCAAATGGGTTATACAAGGAGTAAGCTGAATTATATGAATGAAATGTGTAATTATATGAACGAGATATATACATAAAAGTCTCCTTTCTTTCCTGTTTATATTTAAATTTAATACCCTTAGGAAAATATACCAAAAATGTTCAAAAGCAATGCATGAAATAATTTTTTGATTAAAATGAATGATTTTATTTTTTTTAAATATTCGATTTAAATCATGATTTTAATCATTCAATTAAAATCATTTACACCCTGGTTTGTAATGTATTGTATTTAATTTAATAAATGTAGAATTTTACTTAGAAAGTTTACTAAAAGCAAACTGTAGAAGTTTACTGTAGAAGTTTACTAAAAGCAAACAAGTTTGATTAAAAACAGCAAACAACAAAAAAAGAAAGCCAGGATCGTACAAACTGCAAACGACACGTGCCGGCTAGATGTGTAATGCTCCATTGATACCAACGCCTTTGTTCTAAAGCCGGTTTGTTTTGCTGACTGAGAGCCGTCTCCGGCTCTGGGGTATGGACGGCTTCCCACAGCAATAGCCCGGCAGCCGGATGCCGGTTACCCGGCCCACGGCATTTATCGGGCAAGTGTGGAAACTGTAGTACAATCCTCGTCCCGATAAAGTGTACCCGGTGCCGTTTAAACGGCCGCCGGCAAAAACCGGTTAGATGTGAAACAAGCCTAACCCTCAAACCGAACGGTGCGGGTCGGATTCGACACAAGGGTGTGTCTTCTCCCTCCCGTACTCTTCCTCTCACTGCAAGAGATCGACTTGACAAGGAACCCTACCAGATAGACCTACTAGATCACCCTACTAGATATAGGAATAAGTAAATACGAGTGTCTTTGTTGAAAACCATTATTCATGATCAGCAGTCATTTTTAAATTTTTTTAAATTTTAGATTTTTTAATTTTATATTTCGATTTTGAAGGCCAAAGAATGTCAGTACATATTATTTTTAACCTTTTTGTGCTCGGAAAGTTAGTTTCAGTAACTTCTAAAAAACTAGGTAGACTAAATTACATATTAGACTGTGGCAAGCACTGCAGCAGAGATTCGCAGTTTCGCTGCGCAAAGCAGCTTCGCTGAATTCGCTCCTCTGTTGATCATCTGCTTGGGCAGCCCAGATAACATGCAAATCGGGTACGACGGTGTGCGCTGTGTGTTTTACACGCTGTGTGCGCACCCAGCGGGAGAATAAAAGCAAGAGACAGACAGCCCCAGGTACGCCATGTTAGGGACAAGTTCCGAGCAGCCAGAAGATTAATTTACCCTTTAATTTCTTGGAACAGCAAATTAAGCATAGCCAATAAAATTCTCATTTACAACTCCTATCTTCGCCCTATCTTAACTTATGGAGGGCCAGCGTAGTCATACTGTGTGAATTCCCATATTTAAAAACTTGCATCTGTTCAGAGCAGCACCATTAGGCAAATAGTTAACGCGGATTGGTATTTCAGAAATACTTGTATCTACAGGGAGTTAGGAATCAATACTATTCGAAATTATCTCAAAAATCAAGCTATCAACTTTCACAACTCAATTTACAGTAAACTTTTAATTAATCTTGCAGACTATGATCACGCAGACCGCACTAACAGGAAAAGGCCTCGTGCCATCCTGAGTCTTTCGTCTTAAAATTCGTTGTCCTCGTCATTTAAATAAAATATAAAAAATTTAAAAAACTATACTTGGCTTTGCCAAGGCTAAAAACTATTAAAATTTTTTATAAAATAAAATAAAAATCTATTTTACAATCCTTTAACTTCCTTCTAGCACTTATTATTTGTCTCTGAGTAAATCCTTTTGGATTTGCTCGATTTCCTAGTTTTAGAACTCACGGATTCTGAACCTTATCTCTCTATCCAAACTCTTTTCTTCCTCCTCTCTCTACCTGCCAACTGAAAACCAGCTTTCAGACAGCTATTGACTCCGCCTGCACCAGAGAAGCATCACGAAGATCCTGGAGACGTCCATTGAGAACTCTTCATTTCACCCTCCAAAGCTCTGACCATAAAAATCTCTGTTTCACTTTTGTGTTGCAATTTACGCTTCCGAAGATATTAAAAAACGAACATTCCTTTTCTTATTTCGGTGGAACTTTCACTCTCCGTTGTCAACCTCATGAAATATCTGTGTTAGAAGGTGATGGCCTAGGTAAGACAGTTAATCACATGTTCCTATGGTCCCCAGGTACAGCTCCAGGCAGCAGATACATGAGATACCAGCAGTCATCTTTAGTTATCTATATGTATATGTTAAGTTTCTTTTATTTTCTTTAACCGAGTGGTTGTTAAAGCAGTTCAATAAATAAGTTAAATGTTTAATGCCTGGCGTCTAAGTCTCTCCCGCAACAAGCATCCTGCAGCAATAGGAAGGGTTTATACGAGTGAGGAACTTCATACCCACTCGTCACAAGACCTAATATATACAATATTCTATGTAAATGCCAAAGCCATTTTTTTGTTTAGCAAATTTACAATTCGTTTGTCATTTTTTCTACAAAAAAGGTGTTATTTCATGTAAAATATTATCAATACATGTTATTATACAACAAAAATGGTTATTGTGTACTTATTGCTTCCAAAAACCTCATCAAAAAAGAGATAGGGTCGGATCCGATCCGATCGTAGTCTTAAACCACTGTACCGTTAAAGCGTTAATATGTATTTTTTTTTGTGTGTGTGTGTGTGGGGGGGGGTTCTTTATAGGTTCAGCCTGGGTAATTGTAAACAGAGGGGACATTTCTGATATGAGGCAGGGAATATTGGTTACATTGTCATCACTTGATCACTTTAACTTCCCTCCCCAAACTACAGAGTGCAGTTGGAATTCTAGTTGAAGGTTATTTATTAATATCTGTGCTTGAAGTTTTTCTTACCAGTTTGGTAAACGGTTTTGCAAGACTTGGAAGAAATCTTGATTTTGAGGACAAACGACTAATGCTCAACAAAAACAATATAAAGGTAAATATAACATTCTCTGTTAACTAGGTATACTGTCATGTAAAGGTATTCTAAAGATAGGCTAAAGCTAGTTTCAATTACCCTACAAAGTTTTCTGAATGGAGTAAATGGAACTATGATTTTCGGGTAATGGTGTACGCTGTTATTTAATAAATAATTTACTTAAATATTAATAAAAATGCTAATAAAATTAAATATTAATTAAAAAAGACAGCTACTGTGAGCGATTTTTGATTATATGGATCATCTTACTCCGAAGGGGATGTATTTTAGAGCAGCCAGGGATGTAGAAAATCAAAACTGCACTCACAAGCCCAGCAACATTATGGAGTGCCTATGTGTTATTCTTTTTATCATAAAGGTAGAAAAGATCTATTAATAGATTAGGAGCAGGCCAGGCCGCCTTTCAACATTATCACAACAAGATGAAACAGACCTAATGAATTGCATTAAAGCAAGAGTTTGAATGGGTTATCCGTATTATGAGAGATATACTATAATTTCATGTATTATTTGAATAACAAATTATTTTTCCAAATTTCATTCATAATCAGTCTTGACCTCATAACTGTTCAGAAACACACAACTGGTATTATTGGCCCATCTAACAACAAAACAATGGCAGTAGTTTTTCTTAAAATTTCTTGTTTTAGCTCTGCATTTGCATATCAATGGATTCCCATCTTATCATAAAAAGAACATTTTGTTGCTTAGAATGAGGTTTATTAAAGTCATTTTCTCGTTTGCTGTGGTTGTGCAAGATTGTTTCTCTGTTTAGGTTTTTAACTTATACGTATTTGATATGTACAGAGGCTGTTCGCACATTTTTTAGACGATTTTGGTAAGCGGTAATAAAAAATCGTTTGCTGCAAAAGAAATAATTGCAATTGTACTATGTTTTTAAAAGTCAAAATTATCGTCTGCGGCTTGAAAGTTTTGTTTTTATTCAAAATGGCGTTTTTAACAAAGCAGTGGTTCGAAGGCTACATTTATGCTCTTTCCGAAGAGAAATATGCATACTCCGTTATCCAAAAACGATGTGAGAGTCATGGTTTTGTGATATCTAAAGCGTCGATAGGTAATATCGTCAACAAGAAAGGAAAAAAACGTCAAATTGGAGCCTCAAGTGGGACAAAAATTCCAAACAAGTATCCAAAGAAAAAACGGACATCTTCGATTATTACAAAGGTACGTTGTTTAATGTTAAAAGAAATCCCCCTAGTCAAAGGACAGTTGTAAAATCATTAAAATGCTCGGTGTCCACTGTAAACAAAATGATAAACATGGATTTAAATCTTAAGAAAGCGAAAAAACGTAATGTGCATCGTCTTCTTCCAAATCATATCGCTGAACGCAGGACACGCTGCAGAATTCTATATGAGAAACACTTATCCAAAGAAAAATGGAAAACAATTTTCCCAATAGATGAATCATGGGTGTATTTAAATGATTGCAACAAAAAAAGAGCCATTTATTATCATAAAAGGAGAGAAAAAAATTTAAGTACATGGTTCAAAGAATCTAAAGAAAGTTTTTCTAAGAGATTCATGATTGTTGCTGGTTTTTCTTATAATGGCAAGTTAAAAATAAAGAGAGTGGAAAAAATGTCACGATTAAATCCAAATACTATCAGGAACATATTTTATCGCCAATTTTTCTCAATGAAATACCATTGCTTTACCCACAGTGCCATCAATCTGTGAGACTCCATCAGGACAAAGCTAGCAGTCACACATCAAAATCCACTGTAAATTTCCTAAAAGAAATGGAACAAAAAACTGGTATCAAGGCCATATCCTTCTCTGATATCCCTAATAAATCTCCCGACGTATCACCTATGGATTTTTGTGCTTTTGGACTTTTAAAATCTGCATTATCCAAACGTCGTCCCAAAACCCTTACAGGACTCTGGAAAGCTGTTCAGGAGGAATGGGATAGAATACCTCTTCTGACACTTCAAAAGGCATTATTATCCTGGAAATTGCGGTGTCGAAAGATAGTTCAGAATAAGGGATATCAAATAGAACATTTAAAACACAAGAATTTTATGTAATTTAGTTTTGTGAATACAATATACATCGTCTAAAAAAAGTGTGAACAGCCTCTGTATTCCTTTTCTTTTTCTTTTTTTTTGAAATGTACCAAACGTATTTTTGCAAACCATATATATCTCCTTTTTTCTTGTAGAAAATAATTGATTAATATTTTATTATTATGTCTTACAATTAAAATGCTGTCCAAAGTTGATATTTGCTTTTATTCGTCAACTTGACTCGAGTCAGGAAAACTCTATTAAATTAAAACTGATGCCAAAACTTTTGTCGAAACTGTATTTTAAACTTTAACTGTGCATGAAATAAAATGTAAATATAAGTCACTACGATAGTGTAAAATACGGACCTTATCAGAATTCATGAAAGTCTCTTTAAGCGAATGGCACTTTTTTTCTAATTATCATGTTTAGAAAAAAGTCCTTGAGTAAAGAGTTCAGCTAATCAGAAATTGCTCTAAATTTAATCAAAATTCTCGAAATTATTTCCAAAGTTTACTTACTCTCAAGTCAGAGAAAAAAAAATGTGCGTGGGATCTTATTCGGGTCATGAATGAAGATTTTATTTCAAATCAACATCAGTATCCAAAAAATATTGAAAAAATTAACAAGCTGAAATATATATATATATTTTTTATTCAGAGGTAAATACGAATTGATTAAATACATGTTCGGCATTTTTTCCTTCATCAAAACTGCCAGAGCACCATTAAGTTATGAAAAAGTGAGGAATCAGTTTCAGTCTTTTCTGATAATTAAAAATTTATAATCACGATACTGGACTTTTTCAAATTAAATTATGACTTTAGAATTTTTCAATATTAAAACACAATTTACGACTGCAATTCTCGAAGTTGCTCATGTAATAATATTATCTTATTATTTAGATTCAACTCCTCATAATGAATTTAAAAAAGGTTCCAAAATATTAAAATGGTTGTTTCTGCTTTATTTCAGTTTTTTAACCGGAAATATTTTCACTGTACCGTTAGCATACCACACTTCCAGTAAGCTAACCTTTGGCTAAATCCCAGCCATGGCATGGATGTTTTATTGTTACGTCTTGATAGGAAGTATTGTTTGTTTGCCTATTTTGTGCTCCTATAATTGAATGGTTTGCCACCCACACTAACTGCGAGTCGCTGGCCATTTCTGTCTCTTGAGTATCCTGTTTTGGTCTTCATTTTTAAAAAATAATAGATTAATAATTTTTATTACTATTTAAATCTTGTCTAACAAATCAAGTTTCAACACAGACAGTTAAAGTTTGATACACTGCCCTCTTGCAATCCTCACCTGAAATCAAATTTCTGTTGCATGTGGCTGACTATATCCGGCTAAACCTCAGAGATAATGGCAGTAATGCTAGACGATGCCTCATCCTAATTGAAACAATCCCATACTGTTAAAATTTTTTGGTCTGAGTTAGTTTTACTATACGTACCTCTGTTTGATTTCCTTTAGCTTCTCTCGAAACTGTGGCGTAATTCTTCCTCAAAAGGACCCTTCTCGTTTACAATAGATGATGTATAAAACCGACAGATGTGCAGGAAAATATCTATGTACTTAAGTTGCACATTTTATTTCATCAAACCCAAACACACAAGGTGCTCAAACACTAAGTCCCCACAATTTTCTACATCTAAGTCCCCATTTACCAATGGTGAGACGTATCACGCCAAATAGAATTGCCATTTGGTAATAATGTTACATAAAGAAAGTAATGAGTTTTACTATATTAAGACATACTCAGCTTTTGTGTATGTCTTCTCAATTATTCTTTTTTTTTCATCTGCAAACTTGTACTCTTGCCTTTTGAAACACCGTGTATTAGCTGAAATATCCCCCCATTATGTTTTAAGCACATATACTGCAGTCGAGTTCGGTGCACTTGACGCATTTGTAGTCCACACTGCAGTTTATCTTCTAGATGTTCTGTCACTTGAATTACAAACCTATCTCCTTATTTGTTCTCAACCATTCTGGGACAATCGGAATCGGAGCAGTATGACACATGGCGCTTTGATGGATTGTTCCAGAACACAACAACTGTGTTTATCGATAGTTACAAGCTGGGTACCAAACCGTGAAACACTGTCAAATGCCTCGATACTCGGATTCCGAAACTTTATTGTTTGGGTAAAATTCACCATGGAGGAAACTTGTTCTTGTGGTATGCTCACAACTTTCCGACAAGAACAGAATGATGATTATCGGATGCATATCGAACTAATTTTTTCGGGTCTAGAGTACGATAATGATATTCTTTATACTCGCTCGTTCAGCATACAGTAGTTGTTGACATGGTCTGAACCCCCACGAACATGTTTCTGCCCACTCTAATTCCTTAGCTCGTTGGGTATTCCTTTGTAGAATATTTAATTCCTTTGTAGAATATTGCTACAGGAATTTTGATTTAGAATTTTGGTTTACAATGTTTAATTACGATTTGCAGGCTTCGATGGTAAATAATCCTCTGCTGCGCTACTGTCTCTTGTAGTCAGCAGTTTAGGAGGTTAATTTGTTCGTTTCTTTCTGGATTCAGCCTTATTCTATTTCCATTTATATATAGGGCCTCTTACTTCTGACTTCCATCGGGGGAGCCTGTAACCCTTAGAGGGCGCATTCCCGGTGGCGGATCGGGGAAAGCCTCCACTGGAATTTCCAATGGTTGGTAGAAGGGAAATAAAATACTACCTTCCGCGGACCAACAGGTGGAAGTCCGACCTCTTCCGAGGCAATAGCACCCCTCTTCTAGGGATATTTCCTTTGTTTCTTTCTTTCTTCTGCCTTTTTTTTCTTTTTTTTCACTTTTTTTCTTCTACACTTTTCCTAGACACAACCACAACCACAACACAACAATAACAACTTCTGAATTTTGTTTTATCCCCATAATAAATGAGAGGTCGATAAATATAAAGTGTGCTGTAACTTATTTCCATGTAGATCAGTGGTTCCTAACCGGTGGTCCGCGAGAGCCTCGGGAGTGGTCCGGCACCACATATAAAAAAGTTTCCAAACAAATGGGGATTTTGAATGCAATGTTCATTGAACTGGATGGGCCGAATATATCCGATGACTATCAGGTGTTAAATTAAAATTTCTAAAAAGTTAAACATAATTATTTTATTATTAGAATATGATACAAAATAATTTGAATTCCCCCGAAATGATCCCCCTCCCCCTCAAGTCGATGGTGTTGGGGGGTAGGGGTCCGCACATGATTCAATTTCTGGCTTAGTGGTCCGCAGACTGCTACGGGTTGGGAACCATTGTCTAGATTGAAAGGCGGTTGGTTTATAACAACTATATTGTATTTAGAATTTTCCTAAATGTTTTTAGGGTGAGGGATACGCCTTTTTTTTACGGTTTAATTTTTTTTCCGTTAATTCTAGCCTATTCAGGTCTTGTGAGATGAAGCCGAAATGGAAAATGCATGTACAAAATGAAAATGTAAAAATGGAATGTACAAAAATGCGAGAGGAAGGGAAAAGAAGAGAATATATTAATCTGTGTTTAGATGATATCAATACAGTAAAATTATCAATTAAAAGATTAAAAAAGTTTAAAAAGTTTAAAATATTAAAAAAGTTTAGAGTTATTTGAAATTGACGGCTAGAAAAGTGATACTCACAATTAAAATTTACGAATTCACAGTGTGTGTCTACTGAGCAGTCAATGAACTGTTTGCTAAGTGCAAGTATCCCTTTTAAGATGGGAACACCTGTGGGCTAACTTTGTATAACATCTGTATAATACAAGGTGCGGCCATTAATTTCCAGGACTGATCTAATAACTCCAGAAAATATTACATAAAATGCATACCCATTTAATATGCTTCGAAGTAACTCCTACCTGCTGTAATGCCCATCTGTGCTCGGCTGTATAAGTTTCGGAAACAAATTTTAAAGTCCTCTTTCGAAATGCTCTTTAATGTGGACGTCAACGTTTTCTTGATGGCTTCGACATCCTCAGATCTTGTTCCCTTCAGCAAATTGACCCAGCATGAGGTCGTAGAGATTCAGCATCCTCCATACTCTCCAAACTTAGCACCGGCAGACTTTTTCTTGTTTCCAAAACTGAAAGATTTGTTGAAGGGAACAAGATTTGAGGATGTCGAAGCCATCAAGAAAACGGTGACGTCCACTTTAAAGAAAATTCCGAAAGAGGACTTTGAAAGTTGTCTTCGAAAATTATACAGCAGAGCACAGAAGTGAATTACGGCAGGTGGGAGTTACTTCGAAACATATTAAATGGGTAAGTATTTCATGTAATATTTTCTGGCGTTATTAGATCAGTCCTGAAAATTAATGGACGCACCTTGTATTTTGGGATATAGTTGAGGAATGGTGTGAAAACACATCTATTGCGACACATTTTACGTCATTTTTATATCAAATTTCGAAATAAATACGGGAATGCAGTTAATAGCATCTGTTGTATTTGAAAATTTGTTGATTTCAGTTTTTTAGTAATTTTTATGTTTATAAAAACAGGAAATAATCATTTCATGAAGAAGGAACTTTTGCTAAAAACTGCATTATGTTATTCTTTTGAAGGAAAAAAAATTGGAGGAAAGTGATTGGCGTGGCTGAAAGTATATGTCAAATTAAACAACTGGAAAACAAATGTATTTCAAGTTGTACCGTTTGCATGATGCAGGAAGAATAAAAAGACAGATGTGGGTAACAGCGCGACTAATAAAATGCAAATCGAGACAAAGGGGTGAAAAAAATATCCATCTTCAAAGCGCAAAGATGCCAATCAATTTAAAATGAAATTTAAGGAAGCAGCGACTTGAATTAGCATATTTATTAGGAAAATGCCTAGAAAAAAGGCGGTCTCTAGTAAAGGGTATATAACGCATGTCAACTGGAATTATTTTTTAAGAAATTATAATAAAGTGATCTTCAAATTAAAACGTTAAGATGTACTAATGAGATGTAAATTTTTTAAAAACTTTTTTTAAATATTTTTCTTACATTTTTTAGACCAAAACAATTTTTTATGACAAAACTGTGCACAGTAGAATTACTTGTTTTTTTTTTTAAAGTTTAATAAGTCTGCAAAAAATGCAGAAAACAGAAAAATATTTTACAATTTATTATTTTTTAAATTTTAGGAAATCGTCTTTGATATTGTAAGCTTAATGCATTTTAAATGAATACGTTCCTTTTATTAAACCAGATTTCCAAAGTAATATTTGTTATTTTATAAATTTCCTTTTGTATCCCTTAGAATTTGTAATTTTATAAATGTCCTTTTGTACCCTTTAGAATTTGTTATTTTATCATTTTTTTATTTTTTTCAGCTTGTTATTAACTTACTTTCCTTCATGAAAAATGAATTTACGCGAATCAAATGGCATGTATAGAATAGGCAGAGAAATTAGCTGTCAGATAAGACTCAACCGATCAAGAGATCAAAAGTTTCGGGAGGTATAGTTCCTATGAATTTCCTATGTTTATTAGGCAGAAAAATTATTTTAGTATAATTGTATTTAAGCACTAGATGCATACCCGTGCTTCGCTACGGAGTACATTCAAATTAAATACAACGGTCAGTGTATGCAATTAATGCCAAAAAAAATTATATACTTATAAAAAATCGTAACGGATATTTTCATAGACAAAACAATGTAGAAGAAAATATTCAAATTAAATACAACGGTCAATGTATGCAATTAATTTGTATGTTTAATATCCGTAAAACATACTAATTTGAATTAAATTCTTAAAAAACTTCCATCTCAATGAGTCTAGTGGTTAAATTTTATCTTTTACTGTATTTTAATGAATTTGTCAATTTATTTCGTGTTATGTACGTTACGCAAAATTAATTTAAAGTGCAACAAAAAGGAAAGAAACCACGTAATTAGCATTTAATATATTAAATTCTAAAAATTTTTCTTTAAAAATTCCCCAAAAATCAGAAAATGGAGGTAAAGATTCTTAAAAGTTTTCATTTTAAAGGAATTTTTATGATCTTCAACATGATATAAATTTTATAACCCTCAGATTATTATTTTAAACGCAAACTTTAAAGAATGTTACAAAAACAGCTAAAAATTTAATTTAAAAAAATCTAAGAATGTTTCAAAAATCTTTCTTAGTGCACCCCTACACTATAAAAAGAATCGCCATGCAAATTTCAGCCCTTTAGGTCCAGCGGTTTGGTCTGTACGTTATCTGTCAGTCAGTCACTCAGTCAATGAACTGTTTTATGTATAGACTAGCTGAAAACCCCCACTTCGCTACGGAGTACAGTCAAATTAAATACAACGGTCAATATATGCAATTAATGCCAAAAGAAAATAAATATATATATATTTATAATAAACACGACGATCAACATATACAATTGAGGTAGAAAAAAATATATATTTATAAAAAAATCGTAAGGTATATGTCTATAGAAAAAATAATGTCCAATCGTCTGCCGCATTAGACGAAGAAGAAAAATATTATTTTGTCTATTTAGTTGTTATGCACGTGACGATAAATTTATTTAAAGTATCAGAAAAAGAAATCACGTGATCAACATTTAATAAATTAAATTCTAAAAATTAATCTTTAAAAATTCACAAAAAATCAGAAAATAGAGGTAAAGATTCCAAAAAGATTTCATTTTAAAAGAATTTTTATGATCTTTCTTGTGAAATAAATTTTATAACCCTCAAATTATTATTTTAAATGCAAACTTAAAAAATGGTGCTAAAACAGCTTAAAAATTTAATTTTTAAAAAAATGTAAGATGAATTTTTCAAAAATCTCTCGTTGTGCACCCCTACACTATAAGAAGAATCGCCATGCAAAATTTCAGCTCTTTAGGTCCAGCGGTTTGGTCTGTGCGTTGTATGTCAGTCAGTCAGTCAGTCAGTGAGTGAGTCAGTTACGGAACTGTTATAGACTAGCTGAAAACCCGCACTTCGCTACGGAGTACATTCAAATTAAATACAACGGTCAATGTATGCAATTAATGCCAAATATATATATATATATATATATATATATATATATATATATATTTATAATAAATACGACGATTAATATATACAATTGATGTAGGAAAATATATATATATTTATAAAAAAATCGTAAGGGATATTTTTATAGACAAAATAATGTCCAATCGTCTGCCGCATTAGCAAGAATTTTTTTGTCTATTTAGTTGTTATGCACGTGACGATAAATTTATTTAAAGTACCAGAAAAAGAAATCACGTGATCAGCATCTATGTATATAAAACGTGTAGGTTTGCGGCACAAAAATCGACGATATTTCTATACTCTGAATGGCAACGGCTGCAACTACCAAATGTAAACATTAGCGACCACCCGCAATTTGCAACCGCGTGTCAACATGGATTTACGCACTGAAATCAGTAATGCTCGAAAGCGAGCTGTACTATCAAATGAAAATTGGAAACAGTCTCAAGAAAGAAAGCGAAGAAATTATTCATTGAGAGAGGCGTAACAGAGAGAGCATAAATGATCGCGAAGTTAGGCTTAACTGTCACCAGCACAACAACCAAGAGCCAGTAATACTTAATTTTGTACACTTTTTTCAGTACTTGCTGAATTTTTACTCCATTTTATAAGTGAAAAAATTTTCCCGACAATTTATTATTTGATATGATTAAGTGTAGATATCTGAATTGTGAACAATAATACATACAAAGAGTGATGAATCCACACTATATTTTAGTACTTGCTGAATTTTTACTCTATTTTTTTTAAGTGAAAAAATTTTTCACCCAACAGTTTCTAATTTGACGTAATGATAAAATGTAGATATCTTAATTTTGAAAAATAGTACATACAAAGAGGGATGTAATTTTTAAAATCATTGGTGTTGGGTTTCTCAGTCTTTCCTTTATATCTGTTCTGAAGTAATGGAAATTCACATCTTTTAATCACGATGTTTTAGAATCAGCCTTATAGAAAATACCCCTTAATAACGTATATTTATGATGACAGGTAATGATAGCATTCCTTACATATGTTACTTTCAGTTGAGTTGCTTTGCAGAAGAAAATATAAAACTAAAAGAGACTATGCTGGTCGCGTAGTGGCAAGTTTAATAAATTAAATTCTAAAAATGAATTTTAAAAATTCACCAAATATCAGAAAATGGAGGTAAAGATCCGAAATATATTTCATTTTAAAGGAATTTTATGATCTTTCTCGTGCTATAAATTTTATATCCCTCAGATTATTATTTTAAATGCAAACTTTAAAAAAGCACAAAAAAAAGATTAAAAATTTAATTAAAAAAAATCTAAGGAGAATTTTTTAAAAATCCTTCTTAGTGCACCCCTACACTATAAGAAGAATCGCCATGCAAAATTTCAGCCCTTTAAGTCCAGCGGTTTGGTCTGTGCGTTGTATGTCAGTCAGTGAATGAGTCAGTTACGGAACTGTTTTATATAGACTAGCTGAAAACCCGCACTTCGCAACGGAGTACATTCAAATTAAATACAACGGTCAATGTATGCAATTAATGCCAAAAAATATATATATACATATATTTATAATAAATACGACGACAAATATATACAATTGATAGAGAAAAAAATATATATATGTATAAAAAAATTATAAGGGATACTTTTATAGACAAAATAATATCCAATCGTCTGCCGCATTAGCAAGAAAAAATATTTTTTTGTCTATTTAGTTGTTATGCACGTGACGATAAATTTATTTATCGTCACGTACCAGAAAAAGAAATCACGTGATCAGCATTTAATAAATTTAATTCTAAAAATTAATCTTTAAAAATTCACCAAAATACAGAAATGGAGGTAAAGATTCGAAAAAGATTTCACTTTAAAGGAATTTTTATGATCTTTCCTGTGATATAAATTTTATAACCCTCAAATTATTATTTTAAATGCAAACTTAAAAAAAGTTACTTAAACAGCTTAAAAATTTAGTTTAAAAAAATCTAAGCCGAATTTTTCAAAAATCTCTCTTACTGCACCCTTACACTATAAGAAGAATCACCATGCAAAATTTCAGCCCTTTAGGTCCACCTGTATGGTCTGTACGTTGTATGTCAGTCAGTCAGTGAGTGAGTCAGTTACGGAACTGTTTTATATAGATTATAGTGCTATTTATAGCTGTTATATTCCTTCAATCCCTCTCTTATCACAAGATGTATACTCAGCTATCTCTGTCAGTGTTCACTTTTCAATACTGGCATATGACTACAACGAAAGTACTGATAATTTTTGACTTACCTAGTTAAATGTATTAAATTATCTTTTAACAATTTTTATAAATAGTTTCCTTTTTTCTAAATGAAAATTAAGAGCCCACTTACGAATTTCTAACGAAGTTTCATCACCTGAATGAGCTATGACAACAAAACATTGAAATTCGAAATACTGTACGAAAACTTTATTGAACATTTCAATCAGACGTTTAAAAAATTGTGGCACAGTGTACTTACGTCTCGTATTTATTGCAGACGTAAAGTGCTAGTAGTCTCGATAATGAAATGATGATACTCGTTAGATTTTTCCATCTTTCAATTCATAAAATATAAACTTAATTTTTTTTTGCGATTATCCCATTTGAAAGAAAATAATTAGAATTGAAAACAGACTAAATTAACGTATGATTTGATGAATAAAATTTTTTTGTAGTAGCTTTCCCATGCATTTTTAAAATTTTTGACATCATTTTTGTGTGTAAAAAAGTCCGATTGCTTTGCGAGACACTGCATGTGAAGTACCGGGTTTATTTGTCTAGCATGTAGATGCACTACTACGACAAAATACATTTTATTACTTTTTCAGAAAAATATGTTTTTATTTAAATTACAAAAACTTTGTGCCTTTGGTTTTGAATTCAAATTTCAGTTACCACCCTACTCAATTTCTTTATAATTTGCAAAAGGCTGATTGTACAATTTCCAAGCTCTTTTTTTAAATAAACGTGAATAGAATCAAGAGGATAATGTTAACGCAATTAGTGATTTTCAATACAGCGTGGTAAGAATTAAAAGGATTCGATTTTATGATTTATTTTTGATGTGAAACTTTTTAAAAATCTCTGAAGAGTCATAATTTAATAAAATATTCTGAGATCTCGAAGAAGAGGAAGATAATCCAAACTTATAATAACAGAAAAAGTGTATCTTACATTCGAAATTATTATTCGCGTATTTCTTTATGTTTTCGTGAATTTTTATTAATCACATTATCAACATATCACATTACTGGAAATGTGCTTGAAGAAAGATACTTTCTTCCACGCTTTTTTAGATATGATTTTTATATTTGTCGATACATTTTCAATATATTATAATATATTTATAGCCTTTTATACTTTTGTGTTTTTGTACGTACTAAAAGGATTATATTGGGTACATATTTTACATCTATATTTTAAATATCCTAAAAGCATATGAAAATTAAATTTTTTATAATACACTGTATATTCCATTAATAAAATTAATTATTCACCTGATATGGTTGTCTGGAACTGGAAAAGACATATTTTTTTTCAAGTGAAAAAGTACTTATTTCAGACGATATTTTTTAAAAAACATTAAAAGAGATACTTCCAGCAAATTTTTACACTTTCTATCAATTCCTTCTGCTAGTGTCCATACGTTGAGTGTTATAAATTGTCTTTTAAAATAACTGTTATCAAACAGGTATTTTGAAATCGTTCATTGAAAAATGTTGTTGCAAGAAGAGAAAGTAATTTGATTATAATGCAACAATAACAGTGTAAATAACGATTCGGCGTAATTGCTGTTTTCGACTTCTAAAAATTTATGAAAATGTTATAAACATTACTGACCCCAAAATATGATAGAAAAACACGTCAACATTGTGAAAGCTTACCAAAAAGTACTATAGGAGTAGCTTATAAGCGACACCGAGAAAAATTATTTATACTCAAGAAGATATGTGTGTGTTTAAAAAGATTTAATTAACTGTAGCGATGCAAGAATAACACACATAGCTTATAATAATAACGATATTTTTATATATTATTATAATCAGTATGTAGCCCCTGAAACACGAATACAGTATACAGAGAAATGGGTTATGAATAATGAAGAGTTAGACTTAAATTATTCTTTTATGGCACGATTTATAGATTTAAAATCTTAGGATTGCCATAATTTAATAAAATAAAGCAGAAAAAATAAGTTAATCCTAAAGTTGTCACAACATAAAAGTTATATCTTTGACAATCTTAGAGCGTTTTATTTTTTCAAATAAATTGTTTTACATGGATGATAATTGTTTACTTTCTTATAACTATTTCTTGCTAATTGCTTTTATCTAACAACTTAACTTTATATATTTCCAAGTTTTAAATCGCATCTAATTGTGAAATGATAACAAAATTTATCTCCTTTCATAACTTTGACCGTAGCCGATCCGACGATGTCTGAGAACTCCCTAAACTAGCAATGCCCTCGGTTAGATATATAGGCAAAATATGCTTTGGAAGATTTCATTTAAGAATGATTAAGATTCACCTCTTAAAATCTTTGAGAAAAAAGCAAAGAAGGCTGCGAGCGGAGCATTAACTGTGTGGAAGAAATTGGATAACTGATTAATCCCGACATTTCACGCTCCGAGCACATTTTTTTTAAACATTGCGTCGATATGTGGGCAGATATCTGAATTTGCATGTGTCAGAAGAAAGTAACATGCTATTACTTTGAATAGTTTTGCCTCCAGTGAAACAGATTATTTCTCTGAAAGTGTGAAAAAAGATTTTATGATTAAAGAAAAATAATTTCTTTAAAATGTCTTCGAGTCTTGAATTTACCCTGATCATTATTACCCTATTTGACAAGTATTATTGTCACATGCCGCAAAACAGAAATGACTGGATATCAGATGCGGGTTTAAACCCGAGTCTCCAAACTGCGATGTCGGTGTTCTACCATCTGAACTATCCCTGCGATGGAAGTAATATTTTTCTTTATTCAACGTTCTCCCACACATGTTTCCTCTTTTTTTTTATAGCGGAGAACGACTCAAGGAGTTTGTCTTTTGTTTTATAAATTTACCTATTTTTTAAATTATCATTTGACGATGATGATTTATTTTCAACTATGAATGTCTTTCACTTTTCTACTTAAATACCAATATTGTCCACATCATAAGTGATCTTCTTTGTCAGCTGCATTGTAAAGGAAAGTCCTGTACCCTTCAATGGATCCCCGCACATGTCAATACTGAAGGAAATAAGTGTGTAAACTCATTGGCCAAGGAAGCGCGGAACTTGGCTCAGACCTCTTGTTGTTGCTCTAATACTATGTGATCTAGCCGGTAGGATAGACCAGATCCATGAGACCGAAAATATTTAAAAAATCCAAGCCAAGGAGGGGACTCTGAGTAAAATCCTCCTTTTCAAGCCCCAAGCAAGAAGATGGTCAGGGGTGGAATGATTGATGTTACATTTTCCACAAATGGGGAAGATCTTATTGCCTTGATTAAATTTAAATCACTTCAGCGACCACTTAGGAGTCTTCAAAAAGCAGTCTGCTGAGCACGATTGCCCACAGAAGCTATAGCTCCTCCCGGCTGTCTGCCACAATACCAATCATGTGCTGGAGAACATTGCCATGAAAGGGCGGTGACAGATTTAACTCGACCTCTTCTTACATCACACTAGCAGATATCAACGTAGTGGCCAGTGCAGATTATCCAACGAGCCCCTAAAAACACCCACTAATTTCGGACTTTAACTGTCTCAGAGCAATTGCTTCTACAATAGTTAGACTAATATCTAATCACTTCAAGGGTATGAAAATCCGCCCTGATGGCGCAAGATCTTTTATCAACTGTAGAAATTGTACAGAAACTCTGCTTTCTCCGGAATATATTTTTGGCTGCTGATACATTGTGGCTGCCCTTTTCAAACTCGTTATGTCACCGCAAGAACTCTCCTACAGCTCACAGGCACCTGATCTGGCAGCTGCTGTTACCAAGGTCCTATCTAGACCTTTTTCTTCTGCACTATTCGTATACACTGCAACAACAACATCAACCATCATTGTTCTATGTAATAGTGAAAAGCCCTTCTATCCATGGTCGGGTCTTTAACTCGAGACGTCCAGACCACAGGACCTTATAAAATATTAATGCGATGAGAGGAAGCGGTATTTTCAGTCACAACCTTAATATGTATTAATTTAAAATTCTGAATTGAATTTTCGGATTTTAAACGCTCCCTAAAATACTACGTTTATATATCACTAAGCCATTTTCTGGTGTGAAATTTAATCAAAAGAACACAATATGATGTCGATTGGTCAATAGGCCCCATTCTGATAGTCCACTTTGATAGAGTGACGTTGAAAAGTAGTTTCTTTTCCGTCAGTTGCACCGTCTATAGCAGTGGTTCCCAATCAGTGGTCCGCGAGAGCCTCGGGAGTGGTCCGGCACCACATAAAAAAAGTTTCCAAATAAATGGGGATTTTGAAAGCAATGTTCGCTGAACTAGATGAGCCGAATATATCCGATGACTATCAGGTGTTGAATTAAAATTTCTTAAAAGTTAAACATAATTATTTTATTATTATAATATGATAAAAATAACTTTCATAACCTATGAATGTTTAAATATTAGGGTAACCTAAATGTCAGGTTGGGTTAGGTTTGGAGTGCTACGGTCATTTTTTGCTACACGAGGGCTAATTAGACCCGGACCTACTGCTTACAGCCTATTCCTAACGGCTGCGAACGTCCATGCCAAAAGTGGGATTCGAACCCACAGACTCTGGTACCGAAGGCTAGTGCCCTAGCCAGTCGGCCATCGCCCGACCCTAAATGTTATTGTAACCTATATATGTTTAAATGATTTAGGCTATCCAATTCTAAAGATTGAAAACAAGGTAGAAACAAAAAGCGAGTAAGTTAATCCTGTATCCCTTTTGCCTAAGGAATATTCTATACCCCCCAGAAGTCCCCACCCAATTCGGGGGGGGGGGCACATATGGATCAATTTCTGGCTTAGTGCTCCGCAGACTTCTACGGGTTGGGAACCCCTGGTCTATAGAAAGCTAAGGAACCCACAATGAATGAAAAACCTAGGTCCATGGCTGCTGGAGGCTCTGTGAAAATGCATCATCAAGTGGAAGGGAAGGTAGTGTTCCAATGAAATCCGGAAAATCTTTTCTCCGACCCCCAGTGAACTGTCAGGGGGACTTCCAGACCCTTATCTCAACACATTCGGGACGTAGCAACAGCATCCCATCTGCAAGTCTCCAAAAATTAAAGTTATAGGAGACTTGTCTTATGATATTTTTCACCTTGTCATACTATGCTCTCCTTCTGGAATATCAGCTCTTTTTTTAAATCAAGTGCAGTGAAGTTTGATTATTATGAAGTTAAATATAAGAACTATTTTTGATAGAGGGTAGTACATTTATCATGTTATGGGCCTGTTCGCATAGAATCCGGAGCCATAAGGTATGTCCAAACTTATGCGCTTTCGCGTGAGCTCTCGCTTTCAACATGACTCACAGAGAAAGGAATGTGAGGCATGCTCAGAGGCATGCGTCACCACCTACAAAATTTCAGAAATTGGATAGCGCATGCCTTATCACAAGCGTATAGAACCCAAGTGGATTTTCGTGCATCATTCCATGCGCTTTTCTATTCTGCAAGGCAGTTTTCAAGTCAGTGTTCAAAATGTTGAAGTTTTCGGAAGAAATTGTACAGAATTGTATGAATTGTACTCGGGGCATGTGCTAAAGGCAAGTTGAATGGAAAGTCGAAGCGCAAAATGAAAGCGAAAGCAAACGCGAAAGCGCAAAAGTGTGGACATAGCTTTAGCGTAATTTTTTTTACCAATAGTATACCAATCAGCGCTAACGGAATCTTTAACGCTGACGGATTCTATGTGAACAGGCCTTATGCCGTGTTGTCTTCCATTAAAATATGTAATGCAGCGTGTTTACATTTACTGCACAGATGCTCAAATTTCTAACCAATCAGCTATTTTTTTAACACTCCCTAAATTCTGCTCCATAAGGTGCGTTCAAACATTGAAAATTAAGTACTGAATGCATAGTTTAAATGCTGTATTTTTGTAGTAGTTTATGTTCCTTTTTTTCTACCCAAACTTTTAAAGTCGTTTTCCTCAAAACTATGATTTTTCAAACTCTGATTTAAAACGCTGTTTTTCCTCCATTTTCTAACCGACCGAGCTGATTTTTTTTTCAAATAATCCTCCAAAGTCTGCTGAATAAGATGCGTTTAAAAGCTGGAAATCGATTTTCCCGACTTAGGTATCTTTTGCTGGACTGCATCACATACTATACGGAAATAAAAATTAAGGTTGCCTTCATTTCATAAAAATAGCATGTTTTATGGTACTGTGTGTTTTATTTGTCTAACACATTTAAGCTCAGACTCTGCGATGCATTCATACTCTTTAAATAACTAAAAAGCAAGACATTTCAAATCCTCTACCAAATCGATAAAAGTATACACAAGTTACTCTAGACAAACGAAGAAAAAATGGAGTTTAATGTTTGAGTTAAGTCGTCTGTATTTCGACTTAGCACACGTGGAATTCAGTTTTTTGACACTATAATTTAGCTGCGAAATTAGATGGCAAACGTGGGTAGATTTTTCTGCAATCTTGCAGGTTTGGTGCACGGTCCAGCGAGTTAACAGTAGACATAAGTATCTATTGAGATGAATAAAATATTGCGCTTTATAAAGTTAAGTAAATATATCACCAAATGAATTTATTTAGAACAAACATAATGCTAAATTCCCAGTGTAACGAAGCGTGTGAAATGCCTGATAATTAAGTTTTCACTACGAACCACTTTTACAGAGAAGGAAAGAACTTTTTTGTTGGAAACATCTCGTTCACGTAAATCTCCCTAGCTGAAAGAATAACGCATTTCGTTTGAAATTCTAATTCATTGCACCGAAATATACGCGTTCTTAAGAAATTGTTTTGCAAGCGTTCAAGTCTGTTATTGTTTTAGAGTAAATTCAAGTAACGTAAATGTTGACATTTCCACGAAATTTATTAAATAACGTTGAAATTCGTTTAAAAACGAAAAAAAGAATAATATATGAAAGCAATCTCCTGGTTTCGAGAGAAACGAGATTTGAAAGCATTCTTTTAAACAGAATATAGTTAATTACTAACTGAAAAATTTTACATGTATCTAAATCAGTTAAAACCAGGGATGCACTCAAAATCACCTAACGGGAGAAATTTTGCCATGGACTAGATTCCAAACCACGTGAAAGTTTTAATTTCGATTATTCTGCAAAAGGAATTTTTGAATACACTTAATATTCGGATTTTTTGAGGGAAAAAGTCATCTATCTATATATATATATATATATATATATATATATATATATATATATATATATATATATAACAGTTCCGTGACTGACTGACAGATAACGTACAGACCAAACCGCTCGACATAAAGTGCTGAAATTTTGCATGGCGATTCTTCTTGTAGTGTAGGGGAGCATTAAGAAAGATTTTTAAAAAATGCTTCTTAGATTTTTTAAATAAAATTTTTAAGCTGTTTTTGTAACTTTTTTAAAGTTTGCATTTAAAATAATAATCCGAAGGTTATAAAATTTATATCACGAGAAAGATCATAAAAATTTCTTTAAAATGAAACCTTTTTCGAATCTTTACATCTATTTTTTTAATTTTGGTGAATTTTTAAAAATTAATTTTTTAAATTTAATATATTAAATGCTGATCACTTGGTTTCGTTTCTTTTTGTGATACTTTAATTTTGAATCACGTGCATAGCAACGAAACAAATGGACAAAAAGTATTAAAATACGGTAAAAGATAAAATTTAACCACTAGACTAATGAGAAAGAAGTTTTTAAAAAATTTAAGTCAGATAAGTATGTTTTATGGATATTAAACATACAAATTAATTGCATACATTGACCGTAGTATTTAATTTGAATATTTTCTTCTAGATTGTTTTGTCTATAAAAATATCCGTTACGATTTTTTCATATATATATATATATATATATATATATATATATATATATATATATATATATATATATATATACATATACATATATATATATATATATACATATATATATATATATATATATATATATATATATATATATATATATATATATATATACATATATATATACATATACATATATATATATACATATATATATATATATATACATATATATATATATATACATATATATATATATATATATATATATATATATATATATATATATATACATATATATATATATATATATATATATATATATACATATATATATATATATATATATATATATATATATATATATATATACATATATATATATATATATATATATATATATATATATATACATATATATATATATATATATATATATATATATATATATATATATATATATATATATACATATATATATATATATATATATATATATATATATATACATATATATATATATTATTTATTTATTTTTTGCATTAATTGTATACATTGACCGTTGTATTTAATTTGAATGTACTCCGTAGTGAAGTACGGGTATTCAGCTAGTGTTAATATAGAAAGATTGAAAAAAATGAAAATTTTCAGCAGAATTAGAAACTAAGAACAAATCGGGAAAAATCTACAGCAAAAAAAAACGTTAAAAAAACAATATAATTTTGTCCAAAGATTCTAATTCTGTACGAAATTCGTTAAGTATAAGATTTTCTCATGCGTCCAAGGTAGCGTAATCGGTTTTAGAATCTACCCGAGATTAGCGGATGACAGGTAAGTTTGATAGCGGTCCGCAAGATTTTTTAAAAAAGTATTTTATATGCACGTATTGTATTCGCTGTGGAATTAATTAAAATTATTCCAGTGACTTAATATTTTGCTTATATATCGGACAAAACGTTTTATTCTTAATTAATTTTATTAGGAATCAACTTTTTTACTAATCATTTCATTTTTTTTTTACGACGTTGTTTGTCGGACAAGCTGAGACTTTACACTTTTTGGTTGTGAACAATCCGCTGGACGTATGCTATTGTATCAAGAAGAATTTCAACTGTGTGACATGTATGTGGGCTGATGTGAATACGACATTCGCGTTTGTGAAATCTCTAAACACCCCATGTAGCACATGGGAATTATAAGAAGCCCGCGATTCCCGGTGAAACTAAGGCCTATCATTACCCTTTATGACAAAAATTCGTTTTGTAGGCTCTTGGTAGAAAAAAAATACATCCTTTTGGATGTGTAAGGCACTCATCTTCTCCGTTAGGTAAAACTTTGAGCCCGAGGTAGCGCCCCGGCTTTCAGTACTGAAAGTACTCGGATCGAATCCCGACAAGTGGCGTTAAATACCTTTGTGTCTAGGCTGGATATGGGTGCGTTAAAACCGTAGACCGGAAAGTCCTTCTATGAGGTCAGTAGGTGGGGAAGGTACGATCTCCCTAGATGCCGCTCTTGGAGGGGGAGTGGTCGGTTAAAATTAGGGGGGCACCTAACCAAGTCGAATTCGAATCCTTGTGGTGCTATTATAAACCGGAGCCGCACTACTTAGCCTGAAATATATATATATATATATATATATATATATATATATATATATATATATATATATATATATATATATATTGTAACGCGTTGATCGAGGTAGCAATCGACTCAACAAAAAATCACAGCCAAATAAATTAAAATCGACGAATTTGTTTCAATTCGGAGGAGAAAATCTGGAGATTTATGATCCGTTACACAGTTAATCAAATTCCTCTAAAATGACGACTGAGTCCGTTAGGAGGAGTTACCACCTGGAGTTTCGCTAATTCAATATCATCGAATAGTTCGTTGAAATTAGAGCAAGTCCCTCGATTTTCACTCCCTGCAGGGCGGATGACTGCGAGGCACTTTATAGGATCAGGATGATCCGGCCTTGATGATTTCGTCGAACTGTTACCAAGATTCCTAGCCGAAGCTAAAAGTTCTCTTCGTGAGAAATAAGCCGCCAACTACGCAAGTCCGCGTATAGCCTTTTTCTTTCGACCCTAGATGGTCGGAGGAGTCTACCACAGCTTAGCAGGTCGATAACGAACTTTTTCTCGCCCGTCTAATTTTGGACTCTCTCGCTCCGTCCAGAGAACTCGTCTCCTATTGGATCTGCTAATGGTGATGTAATTTTTAGACTTTCCGATTTGCTGGACCGCAAGCTGAAATTTTCGTGATTTCCCGACTTCTGCGTCATTAATCTGGAGCACCGTGGCGAATTTCTCTTCCGCCAAGATGTCACGTTTTTCTAACCGCTTTGTGTTCCTTTCGTTGCAGCACGCTGTCACCTGCTATACGTTAAGGAGGGGCGTGTCGGTCAGTTGCGACAAATTCCAGCCATGTGCTGCGTATATTTTAATTGGCGAATTCTTTTAATTCGTCACTATATATATATATAATATATATATATTATATAAAAATATATATATATATATATATATATATATATATATATATATATATATTTATTATATTTATATAGGGGAAGGTGGGGTAAGGTGACGAAGCTTCAAATATTTTTCCTGAATTCAATAAGTCGTTTAAAAACCTGAAATTTACAGAAAGACTTCTTTCAACCTTTATGTTTTATAAAAAAAATTGAAACGATTTCATTTCCTCCTGGAAGTGGGCAAAATATTCCCTTTCCCCCAAGAAAGTAATTCTCGTCATCTTACCCATTAGGTGGGGTAAGAAGAGTAAGGGCGGTGGGTAAGATGACGAATCGATAACAATATAAATCAAGATATAAAGCTTTATTTTCAAAAATGCAGAGAAACAGTTTCACTCAGGTACTTAGTGAAAAAGGCACAGATAACACTAAAAATATAATGACAGCTTGTAAGGTATACATAAGATTCGATTCACAAGAATCGAACTTTTGAGTGAATAAATTAAAGAAGCTGCTTGAGATATGCTAATTTCGGCATACTCGCTTGTTATGAATACCATGCAGCTTGATTAATAGAAAGGTTGTTAAAGTTGATAGATACGCGATAGGGAACTACGAGGTAAGCAGCTCCAGGTGTTAACCGGCGCTTGTGCTTATGGGGCTCAAAGTTTAAGTGGCAGAACTGCTGGTTTGACTCTTTAGTTTGTGAATATTGCAATGTGTATTTTTATTGAATGCTAATATATATTCCGTACAAGTAGTACGTATGCATATTGCTGTAAAAGCAAATTCTATATGTGCAACGAATTCAATAAACATTGTTTCATGCATAAACTGTGTTTGTATCAAATTCATTTAGAGTGCCACTTCAAATGATATACACCCAAGTTGGGTAGAAGTGAGATATACTCTACAGTGGTGCCCGAAATTTTATATATACCCTGGTTGTTATCGTCACATTTATAACGAACAACATAATTGAAGTTAAACTGTGAACTGTGTACGTATATTGATAAAATTTTTGCAAGTACTTATATACTATTTGAAAATGAGTGTTGTAGAACAAAACCCTGCTGGAAATTTTCCTCGGGTAATTATGGTTCAGCATTTTGCGCCATTCGAAGCCACCTTCAATGGCGGCCCCTCAAGCCAATTCCTAAAGAAAATTGATCATTACTTTCAGCAACAATGCACCTCAGAGGGGGATAAATTTAAAATTGCTCTAGCTGCTTTAAGAGGTAGTGCATATCAGTGGTACACGTGTATGCAAAGCAGTAATCTGATTTTTGACTATTTGTTATTCAAGCAACAGTTTCTTAGCGTTTTTCCAAAGGCCTTTAATCAAAGTCAAATTGAAGCTGAAATTTATTCGCTAAGGCAACGTGAATTTCAGTCTGCGTTAGATTTTGCTATGGAAAGTATTTCCAAGTGTGAGGAATACTTAGAAGGGATGACGGAAGCAGTAATCTTAAAAATAGTTATCCAACGTTTGAATCCAAGCGTTCAAGATTTTTTGGACAATCAAAATATTACAAGCAAGGTTACCCTCCTTCAAGATTTACCTAAACATGACAATAGGCATTTCTTCTCTACCCCTTACCCTCACTCAGGTACGAGAAGTTTTATACCCCCCCCCCCGCCAAAATTTTTCGCGAGTTTCAAACCAACAGCGAAACCAGTATCGCGGGCGAAATAATAGAAGCTCACGGCGTTACAATGAAATTAGTGCACTTAAAGTAAATAATATGCAAGCACCTTACGTTCACTGGCAAGTTGATTCACATGATATGGTTCAACCTGTTGAAACTGTGTGGTCAAATGTAGTAACTTGTCCGAGCAGTAATCATTATTTTGAGAATAGTGAAAGTCGGGGTATTTTTGTGGCTTATAAGAAAAGTGAGTCTAGCTGGAATAATGCGGTAATTCCAGTACAAATTTCTGAAAATAGTGCCGATACTAATGCTAGTGGTTTAGAAAACAAATCTTCTGATACTTGTATTAATGTTATACCTGATATTTTACATGATATTCACACATCTGTTAATGAAGGAAATTTAGTAGATGACGAAGTATGTGTGACGGAAGTTAGTGAATACTTATTAGTTGACGATAATAAACATGCTTTACACGATAGTAGGAACTCGTTAGGTAATGATGATATTATTTCAAGTTTCCAGCTGAATGAGGATGCTGTAGATCACGTTGATAATATGGTCTTAAATAAAGTGCATGAAAACCAGACTGAGAATCAGGAGGAAAAGTTGACACAGAGTTATACTGTAAGTAGTTTAGCTGATGCTTCGGAAGTTATAGACGTAGTTAGCGTTAAAACGCAAGAATACGAAAAGCTTAATCTTCCTAAAACTGAAGCAGTTTTAAAGAATTTAAATGATAACGATTCTGATGTCGCAAGTTTCAAAGAGCCTTTTTCGTCAAAAGAGGATAAAACTAAAGTTAAGGGGGATAAAAAACGTGAAAAAGTGCCTTCAGGTTCCAGCATTAAAACTGCTAATACTGAAGTAATTAAGTCGGTAAACAATAGGCCGTATAAGCACCAATACCAAAAACAGAGTCAGGTTGTTGAAAAACATGAAACAAGCAGCGAACTAAATTGTAAACGTATCATAAAGAGCGAGGTAAAGCCAGTAACTAAACACGTTGGTGCGGCGTATAAGTCTGAAAAAATAGAATCTGCTTTAAAATCTAATGCCTATACTCTAAAAAGTACGGAGAAAAGTAAAGTGTGCACTACAAAACCTCCATCAAAGGATGAACGTGGCACACATAAGGTACACAAGGTTATCAAAAGGAATAATTACAATTCTAAAGGTCCTTTGCATAAGTACAGGAAGCGGAAGATATAAGCCGCCCAGCAAGGTTGGCCTCCTCCCAAGAGATCTCCTGTCCATCGTCAAGCCTGACCAGCTCCTCAGGACCAACGACCTGCTGCACGAAGGATGCCCACACGGTCAACGAACCCCTTTACTAGGACTGCGACCATCAAGAGAGGTTCCACGGAATGGACAGACTGGTGCAGGGAAGTTGGCGCTTTCATGAACAAGTCTTGTATCAATTCTCTTATTCTAACTCCCACCCTTTAATAAAACCGAACCAAATTGGTTTGAAGTTCCCCAGTGTTTATGCTGTGAAAATATTTTGAGAGGAAAGGGGTAAGTCACTGAAAAAAAAACGGCATACTGTTGTTTTATAAATTTTTGAAGGGGACATGTAGTGAATAGAAAAAAAAATACATACTAACTACAGATAACAACTAACTAACTAATGTACTAACTTCACAAAACATAACACATGTGCATTATGAATTGCGGGAGAGCAGCTACAAAAAGTCAAGAAATGTCATACTGTGCAATTGTGTTGACACTTTTAACTAAAATAGATTTTCTAGGGAGCAATAGGCCAGCCCAGTATCAGCAACTCTGCAAATCCACTGTGTGTTGGTGTCACCTGGACCCTTCGGGGTTAGTTTTGTAAAATGGGAGTGGCGTTTTCCACCCACACAACACGTGGAAGGTTTTTTTTGGCTTTGCTACCCATTATGTAAAAAGTCAGACCAGCACGCGTTTTCAATTAGTTAACTGAAGCCCTTCAGACCTCAGTTACCTAATTTTTTTTTCGAGGGAGGCCAATGTAAGGTATACATAAGATTCGATTCACAAGAATCGAACTTTTGAGTGAATAAATTAAAGAAGCTGCTTGAGATATGCTAATTTCGGCATACGCGATTGGTATAAATACCATGCAGCTTGATTAAAAGAAAGGTTGTTAAAGTTGATAGATAAGCGAGAGGGAGCTACGAGGTAAGCAGCTCCAGGTGTTAACTGGCGCTTGTGCTTAGGGGGCCCAAAGTTTACGTGGCAGAACTGTTGGTTTGACTTTTCTAGTTTGTGAGTATTGCAATGTGTATTTTTATTGAATGCTAATATATATTCCGTACAAGTAGTACGTATGCATATTGCTGTAAAAGCAAATTCTATATGTGCAACGAATTCAATAAACATTGTTTCATGTATAAACTGTGTTTGTATCAAATTCATTTAGAGTGCCACTTCAAATTATATACACTCAAGTTGGGTAAAAGTGAGATATACTCTACAAGTTCACCCATAATGAAACAAAAACTAAAAGAATTAGATATAAAAATTAAGAAAAAACATAGGTAATAAAGTTCATATACAAAAATCGCATTTCCAGGGTCTGCCTTTCGCTTCATTATCATCCCAGCCGGAACACTGAGCATGTGCCCAAGATTTGCACCTGAAGCACTGATACCAAAATTCGTCCTTTCCCTCCTCCCCGCAAATAATGCAGTCTTTTTCCAATAATGTTTCAGTATCATAGTCGACGTCCTCCACATATGGAACTTCTTTTTGTGGTGACTCATCAGATGACCAGTTATCCCGTTGACGCATTCTAGTTTTCCTTCTTTTTCTAGGTGTTTTCGGTAAACATTTAGCTTTCTTTGACGCTAATGTTTGAGCTTTCCTTTTCAATCTTTCCTGTCGTTTCAGCTCCATCAATTGTTTTTCTTTCTTCTTTTTTTTCAAGAGCTTGTTTTACAGGAGATCCAGAAAATGTGGTAGGAAGGCAGTTTCTACCGTAGTCGGGTAATTCCTTGCGCTGTGAAGTCCAAAATTTACAAACACAGATTAAAGAAATACATTTGAGTCGCCACTACTCACAAAACTATCTCAACTTATATTACTTGTTGTGGGCGTCATAACCCAATACTAGAGTCTTAAGAATCGCCTGGACAGTTGTTGCTATCTGTGATTGCGTCGGAGAAATACCGAGTTTGTCATCTTACCCGACTTTCCCCTATATATATATATATATATATATATATATATATATATATATATATATTAGATATTATATATACATATATTTAGATATTTATATATATATTAGATATTATATATATATATATATATATATATATATATATATATATATATATATATATATATATATATATATATATATATATATATATATATATATATATATATATATATATATATATATATATATATATATATATGTATGGAACTGATATGGAACTTCCGACTAGGGGGCATTAACAACCAATGGGCATTAGGAACAACAACAACAACGGGTGAAATCTTTTTCGATAAAATACGTGCGATAAAGCTGCAAGTTTGTCAATGAAGGTAGAGGCATACAAAATTTCTTAGTTAGGGATTATTAAGTCTTTTGTGATGTTTATGGATCAGCCTCGAATAATTATGCAAGTTTCCTAGACATAAATTATATCAAGGTTCCACTGTGTGAGATTTGTAAGTTACACTTATGACAGTGGATACGATAGGTTTTTATGCTGTCTTTCACACAGTTGATTTTGAATATAAAAAATATATATCCTGTATCTTTTATGTTATGAAATCCAGTTTTACAAAACTGAAAAAATAATGCTGTGTTTAAAAAATACCTAATTTCATGACTTTTCGAGTAAAATCATTATATTAGTGTGCGGAATTAAATGTGTCCAAATGGCTCAACCCTCTATTGATAGGCAATTAATAGGAATAAAATTGCTTTAAATAATGCAAAAAAACTAATGTTTTAAGATAATGCTCATAAATATTTCAATATAGCCATGTTTAAATTAATGTTATTTAATTTTCGATGTGACATCAAGGTATCACCAAGAAAAACTTATAATGACATCATTTTGGATTGATTGGTCATCTTTCAAGGGCATATGCTATTAGCCTTTTGTCATTCCTTCGTTTAGAAGCACGAATAGTCCTATTTGAAGACAATGACATTTACCTGTAAAGTTTTAATGGAATCAAAAGATTCCTTCCCGAGTAAACAGATGGCCGTTATATTATTTTAAATGTAACTCCTATCTAATTCCTAAACTTAATGAATGTGACATTATAAAAAATAAAATTTAATTTACCTATAACTTCGGGAACCCTTGATTTGATTTTAACAGTAGCTGATTTATTCTGCCTCTATTTGTCTCAGGGTTATAGCTAACTAATATGTTACTATTAGACATTTTTTTGCAGTAATGATTATGGATAAACAAATCCAGAGTTTAAGTGCTATATAAATGTTAGCAGTGACAATAGACAAATAACTGCGAGTAATGTAAAACTATTCAGATGCACAATAATCTCCCTCATTCTTCTAGTTAACTGACGAGATTTATATAAAAAGATTAATTAGACCCTATATTTCTGAGAAGATAAAATTATCCGTCATTTGATCTCTCTGTGTAAAAATAATTTATATAATTTCTGTTTAATGACCAGTGATATGTTTAATGACCAGTGATATGTTAATGTTTAATGACCAGTGATATGTTAATGTTTAATGACCAGTGATTCTCAAATTGTTTTTGGTCACGGTACACTTTTTATAATATAAAATTTCGGCGGCACACTAACAATAAGATGACTTTAAAAGAATTTTTCTTGGATAATTGATTCATGTTCCAATAATATATTATGTAAAAGTAGCATACAAAATAATTCGCAGTGACGGCACATTTCAAGAATCTCGCAACATACTAAAGTGCTGCGGCACAGTGGTTGAGAATCTATAACTATCTATCTATTTATCCATCTATCTATCTATCTATATATATATATATATATATATATATATTATATTGGAGACACAGGATGGTTAATAGTTATAAAGGAATAACATATGTGGAATGGATAGAGTTAGGTGTAAATCTCCAATAAATACAGCTAAGTTTAAAGTGACATGTGGATACTAGATGAATACCCGATGCATACCATTCTTAACCATATGCTCATAAATATTCATTCATAAAGAAAGATATCCTTGAAAACAATATCATATTCAACTCTCGCCATAATGAACAGTACCCCTTAGGAATAATACACTCGGTCGGGACAATTCAGGCAACACATTACGTACTCAGTTCTACATTTTGTAAGCAAACACGCTAATCCGATTATTATGTAAATCCCGGCACACATGGCGCCATATGTACACATGGCGTCGGTGGAACATCTGGTGACTCTAATGCAGTACATTTCAGAAATATAGAAATGTTTAAAGATTCTAGGGAAAAATACGCATTTAGTCACTGAATGTAAATATTGATCGTAAGTCTTGTCGACACGTGAGACCATGCTATCCCACTTTTGTTATCACGCCTTGTTATTACACCATGTTATGATACTTTAGGTTTTGTTTTACGCACGAACTGATCGAAGTTAAAAGGAAATGGCTCACACCCTCATATATATATATATATATAACTTATAAAAACATAACACCCTTTCAAATTTCTAAACTCTTTTTAAATTTCCTTGTGCGTGGATTAATTATTTTTTTCGTTTTCATTTTAAGAACAAAGGAGTTGATTTCCGCATATACTATACGATCCCTGTAAATTTTGATATAATTCCTCTTCGTTATATAAGTTTTTCAAGCCCGCAGAATCAGGCTCATCCAATCACTCCACTTTTGCACAGTCACATGACGAACCGTCCATGAAGTTATATATAGGCCTGATGCCAGGTACTTGTGTGCTTTCTTGGATTGTTACTGTCAAATGAAGATGTAACTTTTGAAAGAAATAAAGTTTTGTCGAGATTTACAGTGTGTTTTTGCGTGTCCGGGGCTTGAGAGGCTAGTAAGAGTGCTTTGCAAAGATCTTCGAGATGCAAAAAGCGACAGCAAACTTCACCGGCCAACGACGTTGTTATGCGCGGGAACTGATTTTGGTTGACTGTAATGTCGAACATGAACAGTTGTGACGCACGGCCGGGTGGCAATATCAACTGTTTTGCCTTCACTCCACGCCCTGCGTCCGTGTCGTTTCATATATATATATATATTGGTTTGTTTTGAGATCCGTTTTTGAGGTGATTTGGCTGTACCTGGTGTAAGGGGTTAGTGATGTCTATATATAGTTTGTAGTTTTAGTGTATGCTTTATTTAGTAATGGAATACATTGTGGTTTTAGTAGGATTAGTAGTTATGCTTTCTTATGCAATTCATTCTTTAGTTTTAAGTAAAATTTCAACTTCAAAAATATGGTTTATGGAATTGACCGCCGGGAGTGTTGCCTAGGCTTAAAAACATGTTTTAACCGGAGAGAGAGGGGGGCCACAAAACCCCCCTGTCATTAGCTACAAGGCCTTCATGTTCTGATATTTTATAGATATACTATCAACACTTGCTTTCCGTGCAGTTCCGTGCGGCCTTGGTATTTCATTCGGATTATTTTATCTTCATCTACAGTGATTTCCGCTTATAAGAATCACATTTGTTATCACTGCGGTTGATTCTTATAACCGAAACTTCGCTTTGGACAGGCACACATACACAAATATATACTTGTACATATATATAAACACATAGGCACATATATACATAATTTGCCATTAAATATTCATTAATTTACGTTATTTATCATTTATTAAAATTATTTTTTATAATTTTAAAAATACTCAATTTCTAAACAAATACTATAACTCAATTTCTAGACCTATAAGTAACAACACATGATTATAAAATCAACAAGAGGCAGCTTCTCTTTGACTACACTTTGGAAGAGCATCACATCTAATTAACAAGTTCTGTTTTTCAGAAAAACTAAAAGTTTTCCTTGTTTTTATTATATTTGAATTCGACTATCAAAAAGCTCTAACACTAACTGGCAATTTTGTTAGAAAACTAAAGTGAATACTAGCGACGTATGCTTATTACAGTCTCAGATGAAGATTCACTTTATAGCTTACGTTTCACGGTTTGATTCTGAATCAAACCGTGAAATGTTTGATTCAGCATCTGGTTCATCTGATTCAGCAAAATGGATCCGTTTACGTTTCACGGTTTGAAGTGCTGAATCCACTGTCCAGTTTGCGTAAGTGATGGTGGACACTTCGCGGAAGATTTATGTGTTTCAGGGTCCAGAAATCCGCAACCAGGAAGTAAGTGGTGGGAAAAAAGGAGTGCCTGTCTGGAGAAAAGTGAAATCGGACCCGGGCGGGTTAGATGCCCCTGGGTAAAGCTAATAAGACAGTGTTTAGCAAAAACGTATAAGGAGAAACTCTTATGTTATGTCTAAAGGAATGTATTTTACGACTGTTTTCCACCCCAAAGTTTTATCAATCTTTTCAAAATCTTTTCAAAAACTTAAGAAAGAATTCCGTACCTTTTGAGAGTTCAAGTGGCATTTTTTGGAAAAATGAAAGGAAGGCGAAGATTGCAAACCGATTCTTATAACCGGTGGATTGATTCTTTAAAGCGGAAATTTTAACATGGAAATAATACATTTGTTTTTGTTTTTGCGATATTGATTCTTATAAACGGTTGATTCTTATAACCACTGATCACTATAAGCGGTGGTTACTGTATATATATATATATATATATATATATTACACTGCTCAAAAAAATTAGGGGAGTAAGCAAAGAAGTTAAAAAAACCGTGCGAGACAGCCACGTATTGGCATAAAATGGATAATACACGCGTATCAATGCGCAATACAGAAAAAAAAATGTAAAAAAATTTGTAATTAAGTTTTAATTCTTTGAAAATATGGAAAAAACATGAAAAGATGACTTAGGGGAACAATTTGGTTACATGTAAACGATAGAAAAAAAGTATTGTTTAGAAATGATGCAAGGTTTTTAATATGGCGTGTGGTTTCCTCAAACATCTAAGACTGCTGCACACCTGTTTTCTATGGATGCGATGATGTTATCGATAAGACTTTGGGAAATACTGTTCCACTCCTCAAGAAGTGCAATCTCCAAGTCTCGGAGAGTAAAAGGAGGCCTTGGTCTCGCAGCAATGCGTCGTCCGAGCACGTCCCAAACATGCTCGATTGGATTCAGGTCAGGAGAGCACGCTGGCCATTCCATACGCTGTATTGTTTCAGCTTCAAGCATGTTCTCCACAAGACGAGCTGTATGCGGTCTGGCATTATCATGCTGGAAAACAAAGGAATCTCCAATGACTGCAGCGTAAGGTATGACATGAGGTCTCAGTATCTCGTCTGCATACCTTCGGGCCGTCAAAGTACCATTCCGAATGATATGCAGGTCCGTACGTTCACCTATGCTGATTCCACCCCATACCATATAACCAGCTCGTCTGTATTTTGACCTTTCACGAACGAATGTGGGGTTATTTTGAGTGCCCCTTTCTCTCCATACCAAAACACGTCGGGTGTCACACTCCAGACTGTATCGGGACTCGTCTGTAAACAGAACTTGGCTCCAATCATGTTGCTCCCAATCTCGATGTTCAGCAGCCCATCTTCTTCGGGCAGCACGGTGGCGTGAGGTCAACGGAATGCAGACCATTGGTCTACGTGCATAGAGACCTCCCTGATGAAGCCTATTACGTTCTGTTTGGCTGGACACCCTTCGTCCAGTTGGCAAGAGCAACTGTCTTTGCATCTGAGTAGCATTGTCTGTTCTGTTTCGACAAGCTGTTAACAGTATATACCGGTCATCAGTTGCTGTAGTGGCACGTGGCCGACCTTGCCCTGGTTGACGTCTAAAATTCCCTGTTTCTTGGAATCGATTCCACAGCCTTGCAACGACACTTCTGGCTACTCCAACAGCGTCCGCGACACTACGTTGTGTTTGCCCGGATTCAAGTCTGCCTATAATACGCCATGCCATGGATTCCGGTAAATCACGTTGTTGGGACATTTCAAGTCATCTTTTCTCAAAAAGAATAACTGAGCAATCGAATTTCACAGTTAAGGCAGTGAAAGAGACGTTTCTGCAACATCCCGATTTCCGCCCTTATGTTCTTTTTCTGGTTTTTGACGTCATGAACTTTGATTTGCATATGAAGTTTACTTCTTCTCTTTCCTGCTAGGCTATAAATTATGGATGATTTATTTTATGTTACTTATCGGTGTAAGTATTTGCGTAATTTCGTTAAAACTATGTGCTCCCCTAATTGTTTTGAGCAGTGTATATATATATATAAAATAAATAAATATATATATATATATATATATATATATATATATATATATATATATATATATATATATATATATATATATATATATATATATATATATATATATATATATATATATATATATATATATATTCTCAAAAGGCGGCCAGTCATGGTTAAAAAAAGTAGCGTTTTGAGCAGCTGTTTTAGCTGCTCATTGTAAATGTATATTCTATATGTAAATGTAAATCTCATTGTAAATGTATATACTATATATATGTGTGTGTGTGTATGTCTGTGTGTAGTACAAGACTGTCGATAATAAATAAAAGTTCAAAGGCACAACACGAACGAAACACGAACTGCCCAGCATTTGAATGAATCTCTGTAAACTCTTTCTTATTAGTTTGGCATATCCATTATTCAATTAGAAAAGTACTTGAACAAATCAGCATTATAACGAGATCATTATCAAAATTAACTTTTCCTCAAAAGCCTCCCAAATGATATAATTTTATACTGGTGAAATCACACGACTTTGAGCACTTACAAACTGAAGAAAATTACAGAACGTGTTAACTTAACAAAACCATCTGGAAAAATAAGCCAATCGTGATCTGTATTTAAGGCTGCTATGTACTAAGAAAAAAATCGTATTTCCCTTTTCCTTTTCTTGCAGACTCTTTTGGTGGGAGGAGTCCAGTTGACAGTTCGAGAATTCCACCCCCTTAGGATTGATATTTTGAGGGATTGTAATGGCTGTCTCTCTATAGGGGGTTAAGCGCTGCCCCCAAATTTTTTATTTAAAATATATTTTTGTCAACTATTTACAGGTACATAAATTCTGTCAGTCAAATAAAATTGGTATTGTCAGATAGCCTGAACTTTTCTGCAAAGCTCTACAGGATTCATTTTATAAATTTCGTCCACCGAAGGAATTTATGAGCTTTTAAAACACACTATACCAGATTTTTCCCCGAATAATTTAAATTTTAAAATATGAATTGCATTTAAAAAAACGAAAAATGTATACAAATGTAAAATTTCTTTCTCTATGACGGAGTACAATTAAAAAAAAAAATTAACTTTGAATCCAAGTCGGCAATCCGTGGACTAATTTTCTCCATAGGTTAACATTGAGGTGAGCGAATCCAAAGGGATTAGTACATAGCAGCCTTAACGACAGAACGTCATTCATGTAGTTGACACTTTGTCTATAATAACTGAATGCCTATTTTACAGAAATATTTTGAAGTAAGTGCGGATAATCAACAAGAGTCTTTTTCCTGTTTTTGTGTCTAATTCCCCCTGGCCGGAAGTTCCAGACAAGGTCCATATAGGCTTTGTGCGGGCTGATGTGTGTAGCTCCGGTTTATGTCTGCAACTCCGGTTCCACCCAACGATCGGAGTTCGTCTTAGCTAGCTTGCTGACATAGCAATTTTGACAGAGCACCCCCAGGAGCGACATTGAGGGGGGGGGGGGGTCGTACACTCTCTCATCCTGTCTTATCTCATAGAGGGATTTTCCTGTCTACGGATGTAACAAAACAATGTTAACGTATGGATAAAATTTATCTACTATTTACAGATATATAAATGCTGAGAATCCAATAAAAAGGGTATTTTCAGATAGCCGGAATTTTTCTGCACCTTGCGACAGGATTCATTTTATAAATTTCATCTACCAAAAGAATTGATGAGCGTTTAAAACACACTATACCAGTTTTTTCCTCGAATAATTTAAATTTAAAAATATCATTTGCATTTTTTTAACGAAAAATGCCCCAAGGTGTAAAATTATTTCTATCACGGAGTACAATTTTTTAAAAATCTTTCAATCCAATTCAGCAATCTTTGGACAAATTATCTCCATAGGTTAACATTGAGATGAGCGAATCCAGTAGGGTTAGTACACAGCAGCCTTAACTGCCAAAAAATGCGGTCGGAACTTCGATATTAGTAGCTGTTCGGAATCGGCACTAGCTGTAGGTCCCGATCAGTTTAACATTTGTATTACAAAAGATGGCAGTACCTTAAATACGAACCAATACCATGAAGGCTTTGCTCGAGACAATTATGTGGTCAGCAGTATTAAAGGTCTATTCCTCATTGTACCTCTTTTCTTAAAATTCTAACTTCAAATACTTCGATTTGACTTTAAAAAATCTTTGATCTAGGACATAATGAAAAATAATCCATTGAAACCCGATTGTTCCTTTCATAAAAATACACGAGAAAAAGGTTGGAAAAAATGGCAGCGTTTTCATCGCAGGGGAATAATACTGCACCTAAAAATGTAAGAAATGCCTTCTTTCCATTTTATAGATTGCAGATTCATCAAAATTCTATCTTCAGTAAGGAAGATGATTTTTTTTTTTTTACACTGTATTTCCGATTTCGGATGGAAACCATTTTGGATATAAAAGCACATTCGACAAGCTTGCTTTGCTTTAAACAGATTTAGATACCCGTACATTTTTTATTTTGTCTTGTTACTTCCCTTTATACACAGTTTATTGCACAAGTAACAATATAGGACGCAAAAAATACTGCTTAAATCCGCATTTTTAATGTTCTGTGTTGTAATTTGAGCAATGCATTTTTAAACTCCTAATTTTGCTTAAGAATGAAAACAATAAAATTCAAAATAGGCGAAAAAATTTATGTGCTTTTATGTGTAATTTTATGTAATTTTATGTAAAAAAATTATCAAAATTTTTTTATGTAAGACTTTTATGCAGTTTTTAGGATTATATGTATGAATTTGGAGGGAAATTCTTCAATAAGTTGAAATATCTCCGCCTTAATTGAAAGTTAAGTCATAAATCCAACTATTTGGGAATTTTAAAGATAGTATTTCAACACAAAGAATAAATATGAAGGACATCATTTTTAATCAGAAAATCGGCTGTTTCAGATGGTCAACCTTCTCAACTCTAGATGTTTTGAAATTATTATAAAATCCCATTTGAAGCTAGATTATTTTACTTCTCCGATGCCAGTCGACTTTTAAGAATTAGAAATTTGTTTGATGTTCTGAGTTTTGCATCTACAGTGTGTTCCCAAAATAATCGTGGGGTTTCAAATGGGTATAGCCATGCAACAAATGATGTTGCATAAACAAGTCATACGTTAAATGAAAGAGAAAGTTTCGAAGTTTATTTGTGCGACAGTTTACGGGCAGACTCCATCAGACTCCTGGACTAGCGCCGGAAAATTCCGGAGAATTCCATTTTCCTACCTTTATTTAGCTCCTTCACATTTTGCTGCAATCGTGCGGGAATTTCTTAACGAAACATTTCCTCAGCGATGGGTCAGACAAGAAGAGTGAATTTCCTGGCTCCCCACGATCTCCAGATCTTACCCCCATGGATATCTATTTTTAGGGTTATGTAAAAACACAAGTGCATTCATGCCCGAAATCTGGACTAATTAAAAGAAAGGATTACTGAAGCTGTTTCGCCTATCACGCCGGATGTTCTCTGCCGTGTATGGGAAGAGACTGAATATCGTCTTGACGTCTGCAGGGCGACTAAGGGAGCACATATCGAATTCTGCTGAACAGATAAGAAACTTGGAGATTGTCTCTTCAATTTGACGTATATTTCAACTCTCTACAATGCTTTGTTCCGAAGCTATAACTATTTAAAACCCTACCATTATTTTTGTGACACTGTATTTCCCTCATGATTTTACTTAATAGATACAATACATGCCAAATATAAAGATTTCGAAGTTTCCATGGAAACACTTTTGCAGCTTTAATTTAATTAGCCGTTCTTTGTTATTGCTGATTTTATGGAATGATACAATGGCATATGGATAATTATTTTATGTCATTATATTTTGAATTGTCTTCAGCGAATAAGTTTTTCTTTTTTTGGTCCATTAATGAAGTCCAAAGCATTTCTATCCTTACATGAATACATAACACACATAAAAAGTAATTATGTTACAAACATGAGCTTAGTCTATTCTAATAGATATAAAAAATCTACTAATGTTCAAATCATTTTCAGCATAACTTTTCGTAATGAGATGCTTTGATCAAATGTAGATGACAAAAATGAATTAAAGAAAACGGATTCAAATAGTTTTGTTTTTAATCATTAGTAACTGTCAAAAATTTTATACAGAACCGAAACGAAAGATTCTAGGACCTTTTGTTTTCTTGGCTTTAAGCATATATGAAGATTTAAAAAAAAACTACTACAAACTTCATGTTTCTATGATGGTTACATTATTAAATAACAAAATTTTTACTCTGCACTGTCTTCAAGTATCAATTTGTATAATTGTACTTGAGATTCTTGCAATGTAATTTTTCATAATTTTTCTTTTTTTAAGAGGGTCCGGGACATATTTAAATTTTTTTAAAATTTATTGAGTTAAAATTTTGAATTTTTTTGTTATGGTTAACCATATAATTTGTAAACAAAATCACATCATAAAACTTCTCATAAAGTTTTTAAAAAAATTTTTTAATTTTAAATTTTTTTGTGCTAACTTAAAATCTTTATAACTCGAAATATTATTTGTCGAATTTCAAAATTTTTTCATTTAATTAAATAGAAACATATAAGTTTTAATTTAATTCTGCATTTTCAAAAATATTAATTTAAAAAAAATTAAAAATATTTAGAGAAAAAATTAAAAAAAAAAAAGATGCAACCTATTTTTAAAAAAATCATATTTTCAAAAGCAAATAATTTTTTCAAATTTGCTGAATCAAAATCAAAGCACATTAATTGAAAAATTCATGTTCTAATTTTGAACCATTTATCTTTAACGGTTCTTGACTTATAACAATGTAAAGACGACAAATGGTGAAAAAACCCATCATGCAGAAAAACGCATTTAAAGGTTTAAACAAAGATTGGCTGCTATTAGAATGCTGCAAAACAAAAAATTAATATATCCTGTTCTAATTAAGATAGAAACAGGATTTAAGCGTCATTTTAAGCGAAAAAGAACAGCAATTTTTTTAATGCAGCAAAAATGTTTTCGAAAATTTGAAGAATTTTGTGTCCTGGACCCCCCTTAATAGATATACTTACTAGTAAAAGTCCTTGTAAGTCATTTTAAAAAGTGAACTACTTGAAGTGTGTGAAATTTTGTCTAGCACTCCTTTGTTCAATGTCATTAAAATGTGTGATAATTTTTTCCCCTAACCAAAAACTTCCTTAAAATTTCTTTTTCTTCTTTAAAGTGATCAAAGATTTTACAGTTAAAAATCTTTAGGTTTCTGATGACAAATAACTTTGGAACCTTCTTGTGTATGAAAGTTGAAATAATGTATTAAAATAAAGTTATTAGTACAGCAGATATATATAAAAAGTTAAATATTTTTTTAAAATTTTGACATATTAGATTTTTTAAAACAAAATATGCTGTTCAAGAATTTTTTTGATTAGAATAATGATTTTTATGTTAAGACACATTTGATTAAAAATAAAAAAACTTTAGAAAATGCTCGTACATTACATTGTAAATTTATCTGCGTGTGTCCCGAACTCATTGAAAATAATTTCACAACGATACTAATTTCAGAGAGTGTTAATATCATGTCTCCATTTATAAGACGTATTTTCTGCTACGTAACAGAGGTGGAAACCCCGGATGCTATGATAAAATCACTGAATTTGTTCGGGAGATACTGTAGCGACCACCTGCGTTTCATATCCGGAATCAATGCTGGGGAGCTTGTAATTTCTAAACTAAGTTATGATTCCCTTATAATTAGCGTCACTAATTGAGGCAATTCAATCTAAGAACATCACAAAGGGTCAGGGAAAAATATAGATTTTTACCAAAAAGGGAGATTGTAGGTATACGGACACCTTTGATAGTTTTTTAGTCTGTAAATGTATCCATGGGTGCATATACAAGGTGCGCCCATAAAGTAATCGGACAATTTTTTAAAAATAAGAAAAATATTACTCACCTTCAAATAAATTTATCTCCTTCAAAATAATCACTAAAGGAGTCGATACAATTTTTCCAACGTTTTTGCAAGTCATCGAAATACTGTTTATAGGCGTCAGAAGTAACCGTTCGCAAAATACTCGTAACATTTGATTTAATATTCGAGACGTTTTCAAATCTCTGTCCTATCATGGCCATCTTCGGAAAAAAAGGAAAAAATCAGCTGGCTTTAAGTCGGGAGAATATGGTGGGTGATTCATCACTGTAACTGAATGCTTATCAAGGTATTGTTGTACAGAAATTGCTTTAGGGGGCCAAGCATTATCGCGTAAAACAAACCATTGCCCAGAATCAAACAGTTCCTTTCTAACTCGCCTTATCCTGTTTCTTAATCGAAAAAGCATCTCCTTGTAAAAATACTGATTAATTGTTTGATTTTCAGGAAAAATTTCGTTGTGAATAAGTCCTTTGTGATCAAAAAATGTAAAATCCATGAAAGGACAGAGATTTGAAAAAGCTTCGGATATTAAATCAAATGTTACGCGTATTTTGCGAACGGTTAGTTCCGACGCCTATAAACAGTGCTTCGATGACTTGAAGAAACGTTGGAAAAATTGTATAGACTCCTTTGGTGATTATTTTGAAGGGGATAGATTTATTTGAAGGTGAGTAATATTTTTTTTTATTTATAAAAAAATGTCCGGTTACTTTGTGGGCGCACCTTGTATGTCGACATGAAGACAGAGAAATACTCCAATATCACTTCTCTTCGAAAATTACATGTCTTTGTTCCATGTTAAATTTTGAAGCTCCATTTGCAAACCCCTTATAACGAATATTCCCGTCTATTCACCAACTAGCTCGATATCTGCTCGATATATAGAAGCGGATTTAATTAGAGCAAGTCGAAGCCGCATAAAATGGACAAGCTTTATTCTCCGACTTATCGAATAACTGGTGCCAAATATAACGACTACTCGGAAATATGCCCATAGATTTATCTCTACAACTCTCTTTCATGGAAAATGCCTTTGGACAACAAGGTTAAACTTCGATACACAAGAGGATTAGAAACATTCATTTAAAATCTGTAATTTATTATGAGATTAAGGTGGCTACCAATTCACATCCCAGATCAATGATTATCGTGTTATGCTGTGAAGAAGGTTTAATAGGTACTTTTAGAGTTACAAGTAAGAAAACGCATATTTTTGATTTTTTTTTCTTTATTTCGCATTAAAAGAAGACGTTTTAATATAGGGTGTGCAGTTTTTAAAATATTCACTTTTTTCATAACTAATTTTAGGGGGAATTAATTTACTGACGTCTGTCACGTCAGAATTAAAATTGTCCATTGAAAACAAAAGAAAAAAAATGGTAAAAAAATATTCAGGTAGTCTCTCCTAACGAAACTACTGCGTGTTATAACGTAGGATTACTTATCGTTTCTTACCTCTTTTGTATGTGTATATGTATGCATAAGTTCGAAAGTTACACCGACCTCAGCGAAAAGCTTATACGGCGGTTTATACATTCACATATTTTATACTGGCTTTACAACACTTAATATTATTTTAAATTACATTATTATACAAGTTACACATATTGCAGTCGCATAATTATTTCACATAAACATAATTCTGTTCCAAAAATAGTCACATTTCCAAGATCGAGATAGAAAACGAAAATGCAATACCATTTTCTTAGCTATAATACGAAATTAAATTCACAAAAAACTTATAAAACAATATACATTGATACAAACTTATTTAAGAAAATATGTACAAAGCTGATCAAGGTACATGCTCATAACATTGGCATCGAAACAGACCATTTTACCAATACATACAATTACCTATGTGATTATTTTCACAGTTAAAAGGTGATCCGCACTTAATGCAGAATCTTTTTTTTTAAATACCTATAACAAATACATGCAGCTAGTTACAAATACTGTTCACAAAAAACACATGCATACATGTATATGTATGCATGTGTTATGTACATATATATGTATCTATATATAGTATGTACGTATGTATATATATATACATATATATGTATGTCAAAATTTTATCGCAAATTGGTTCTTTTCTTTTTAAGTGTTTAATGCTTGTCGTAGCAGTACAAACTGGGTTTGGCACACTGCCAAAATTATAACTCGCGAGGACGGATGGACGGACAGTTTTAGCGTCTGAAATTTTGCTTTCCAAAGGACCGTTATGGAGTAATCTAATCCATACGTTAAAACTAAAAGGTTTTTGTAAAACATGCATTTTAAGATTTTTTTTCTAACGCTGAAAACAGAATTTCTGATTCTGAAACGCTTTGTAAAAAATTCCCCATTGCTTGAAACTGGAACTGACGATTGCAATATTAGTTGACGTATCTGTTTAAGAAATATGCCTAAGATCTATTGCCCTTAGAGTATATTAATTTATGAATTTCCTAATAACTTTAATTAAGGAACATGGTTAGAGCACTTGTAGCCATAACGATGCACGTGTTTTTAATGATTGCTTATTTTGGAGTATGATTTATTTAATATTTTAAAAAAAGAACAGTAATATTGAGCTGAATTACCTTTCTTGCTTGCAGTGATATATAAATAATTTTGAAATTAAGCCAGTTTATGTGGCAGGAACCTTGCGTTGGAATACCTTGTGTTGGAATAAGTGAGGGGGGGGGAGGCTAAACATTTTAATCCACCATCAAAATGTTATTTGACGTGAGATCCGGGAGAAATATGTCTTACAAAGTAGATGCATTTTTGTTCTTCCGTTCTTAGTCCACTGAAATTTCTTTTTCTATTCTGAGTATTAATGCTAATTCTTTTCCTTTAGATTTTGGTCATACAAGGTAGCTTAAAGGAGTAGTTAGCTCTCTATGACTAATATTAATTTAATTCGGAAATAGAAGGATGAGATGACCAGTTTTTCCTTATGATAGACTGCGTAAACAAACAAACACACACACATACACACACACACACACACACACACATATATATATATATATATATATATATATATACAGTCGAACCTCCATATATCAAAGAAGCAAATTGCCAGAAAAAAAATTCGATATATAGAAATTTCGATTGAGCTTAGTTTTATCATAATTCTCCTAAAAAAAATTAAAGCTAATTTTCGTATACGAAACTCCATTTCTAATTCATATGCGAATCCCATTAAACGAAAGTTAATAACTAAATAATGCATTAATATGAAAGATTTATTGAGTACTACATACCTTTAAAAAAACAATAATCCAGACAGTGGTTACAATGATCACAGTTACATTCTTTTAAAAAAAAACTACGAATATCTTGCTGAACAGCCAGTTTTGCTGAAAGTTCAAAGAAATGTTCGTATTTATTCAGTCCACTAAAAACTTAATCAGGCACATTTTCCGTGAATTGAAGTCCACGACGTATTGTTTCAAACGCCAAAAATAGGGAGATTTTATTCTTAAGTGGAAAAAAATATCCCAATTTGTCGTGAAAAAAATTTCGATATATAGAAACAATTTTTCTATCTAATGAACATGGAGATTTGCTCAGATTTCGATATATAGAAAATTTCGATATGTGGAAGTTCGATACATGGAGGTTCGACTGTATATATATATATATATATATATATATATATATATATATATATATATATATATATATATATATATATATATATAAGCTTTTACCGTTAGTATTCGGTGCGTTAAAAAAGGGTAAATTATTTTTTCATTTCCATAGGTGTTTTTTCGAAATAACAAAATCATAATGCAATTGTACATAAGTAATATAAAATATTAAACTGAAATGGATTTGATGATTTGATATTCTGATAGAGCATTTCAAACGTTTAAAGGGCATGAAATTTTTAAAAGTATACCCAAGAAGTTCAAATTATATCAGTAAGTATTAGTACATAATTATCCAACGAAGATATAATGTAAGACACGAAAACTTCTCGTTTAGAATATGTGAATATATAGAAGTAGTTTTCAATTAGTTATGCACATCCTGTTGCTTTTAGCACTGTGCACATATACTTAACGACACGTTTTGAATGTCCACCATCCTCTTAAGTAATAATTCAAAAGGGTCATTTGAACGTTGCCGAGGGGTGTTGTGCAAGTGAAAAATTGCCATTGTGACTTCGAAAATCGTCCCTCGTGGATTTCACAATAATAGAGGATAGGCGAAAATCCATGAAAACTCTCCGCAAAGCTTTGAAAATATCTGTTGATAGTCACAGCGTCTTTTTGGGAAACATAAATAATTCGAATCACTTAAACATACTCGTGTGAATTCTTATAGAAGTTGAAAATTCTAACAGTGCAGCGTTGGAATACCTGAACGTGTCGGTTCCCCTGGCATAATAATTTTACGTTGTTTAACGGCGGGGGAAGGAAGTCTCAATTCGCGCTCGTCAAGTCGTTCTCCTTCCACCGTAAATGCTTTAATAATCTTTTACACTAAATTAACCTGAATTGCAAACAAACGCTTTTTGTTCTTGAAACCACTCGGCTAAACGATTTTTTCCGGAAGAAGCGAGAGGCAGGCAGGAAGTGACGCAAACCAATTACACAATGCGTCGTCAGTGATTAACTGTGATTAACCGTATGATTAACAGTGATTAACCGTATGATTAACTGTGTTACCTAGGCCATCGCCTTCTAACACAGATATTTCATGAGGTTGACATCTTTGCTCTAACTCTAGCAGTATTTATACAAGCAAGTAACCTAACATTGACATATATTTGCATAGAATACACTGGAAAGGAAAAATAACAAACCATGGGGAAAATAAATGAAAAACCCCATTTCTCAGATATAAGACGTCAAAGTTGCAGTGAAGCCATTACTTGTTAGGTAATAAGTGCTACGTTAGTCTACAACGATAGCATGAATGTCGGAAAGTAATACAAGTAAATGATCTAATAAACTGAAGTTTAGATAGCCCTTTTAAGGTTCATTTGCCTAACATTTTTGACGCAGTATCGACTGCTGAAGTAAGAGGACGAAGACGATAAACGCCGTATGCTGGCGAAACTAAAGTAGTAATCGCCTGTTTTTTAAGTTCAACTATGAATTTGTGATTTTTTTGGTCATATTAAAGAAATCTTAACAACATTTATGACCCTTCAGTATAACAACGTAAACACGTAACCATAAAAACGTAAGCAGATACCAGATATAATCGATAAAATAAATAACCACTTTGGCTCTTTATCATACTTACTAGCTGAATACCCGTACTTCGCTACGGAGTACATTCAAATTAAATACTACGGTCAATGTATGCAATTAATGCCAATATATATATATATATATATATATATATATATATATATATATATATATATATATAATCGTAAGGGATATTTTTATAGACAAAATAATGTAGAAGAAAATATTCAAATTAAATGTAATAAGACATACTAAAGAATATAGTACAGTTTGAGGAACATAATATCTTTTATTGTATTTTAATATTTTTTTGGATAATGTCCAATCGTTTGCTGTATTAGCAAGAAAAAAAATATTCTTTTGGATATGTCCAATCGTCTGCCGCATTAGAAAGAAAAAAATATTTTTTTGTCTATTTAGGTGTTATGCACGTGACGATAAATTTATTTAAAGTGCAAGAAAAAGAAATCACGTGATCAGCGTTTAATAAATTAAATTCTAAAAATTAATCTTTAAAAATTCACCAAAAATCAGAAAATGGAGATAAAGATTCGAAAAAGATTTCATTTAATCGAATTTTTATGATCTTTCTCGTGATATAAATTTTATAACCCTCAAATTATTATTTTAAATGCAAACTTTAAAAAAGTTACTAAAGCAGCTTAAACATTTAATTTTAAAAATCTAAGAAGAATTTTTGAAAAATCTTTCTTAGTGCACCCCTACACTATAAGAAGAATCGTCATGCAAAAATTCAGCCCTTTAGGTCCAGCGGTTTGGTCTGTGCGTTGTATGTCAGTCAATCAGTCAGTCAGCTACGGAACTGTTTTATATATATAGATTACAGTTTTTATTACAGTTACAATAGTGTCTGTGCTTTGCGATTCTTTGGTTTTACTGTCATCAAAAGAACTGCAACTAGTCAAAGCAATTTTTTAAAAAAAAGTGTGGCGTTGCATTATTAAATGACGTTAACAGAAAATGGGTTTTCAGAAATTTTCGATGACGTCAATTCAGTAATGACATTTACTCTCGTAAGAAATTGATTTTTAAACACAGAGATTATTTTACATTTATAGTGTGAAATCCCAATTATTTTTAAAGCTACAGTCATTCTGAATTTCAATTTTTTTTTTCGAGGGGAAATTTATATGTGAGACGTTTCAAAGATTTTTTTTTTGTCTGATAAAAGAGAAAATTTACGTTAAAGAGACATTATACGCTCACGAGATTATATATAATCCATGAAAACTCACCGTAAAAAGTGAAAGGGGATAAAGCGTAATCAATAATTTTTTCCCTTATTGAATAATTCGAAAGTTTATGAATTGTGGTGCTCGAGGTAGCCCTGTGGTAGCGCGCTGGCTTTCGGTGTTGAGAGTGCTCGGATTGAATCCCGACATGTGCTATTGAATACCTCCGTGTCTAGACCGGATATGGGCCCCTTAAATCCATAGTCCCTTAGCGAGGTCAGAGAAGGTGGGAGAGGATACGATCTCCCAGATGTCGTCCCTGGGGGGTGCTTGGTCAAAATTGAGGTAGCAACTAAGACGGACTTCGATCCTTGTGGCGCTATATAAACCGCAGCCGCACACATCATCCCGAAGCCTGTGTGGACCTGGTCTGCAACTGCCGGACAGTTAGTATTAGAAACAACAACTAGGGGTGCGGGGGCCCAGTTGGCAAGAGCAGTTGGCCAGTAATCTGTACCCCCCTGTTTCGATGCTCGTCCACCGATGCTGCAAATCCACCGCCGTGTTCATAATGGTGGCTGGGGCACGTTAATTAGGGCGTGGCTGCAATGTCCTCCAAGTTTTTAAATTTACCTCTGGAGGTGCGGCGTCAAGTGTTCCGGTCTCGTCACTTGACTCGGTTCAAAATTACGGGACCGGTCATTATAGCTAAGTCGGAATCCGACCCTTGTGGTGCAAATTCGAAACAGGAACCGCTCCTTTCAGCGTAATAGCCTGGACCTGGTGAAGGGAATGTCCAACCAGGAGGCATTAGCAACAACAACAACATGTATTGTAAATTTCTACGAATTTAATGTTATTGGTAAAAAATAATCAATCTTCAAAAAGCACGGTCGAAAATTTTTCTTCTGGGGAATAAAATCTGCAAAACAATTTAAAATTGCTGGAAAGGAAAAAGCAGTCACCTAAGACAAATAAAGAGGTTCTGTTACTGAACCTCTATATTAAATGATGGAGATTGGAGAAGAATTAGCTATAATCTCTTTCCTCTATTACATTCTGATTGGAAACTCCAGGTTAGTGACAAAACCTCGTTGACAATTTTGTCTGTCAGTTTCTAACTTTTAAGAAAAAATAATCCTATTTGAGTGGCAGACTGTTGTGAATGCTCAACTCTCCAGATATCCTATACTCCACCTGATTTAAAGAGATATATTTTTTGGCTTTAAAACTGCATCTGGATGTAACAGAATATTCGAAAGTTTTCAAAGCTGCTATTTTCAAGTCTTTGACGACGTTTATGTGGATTTAATTAAGGTAACGTTCGGAAAGAGCATCTCTTCAGATTGGAGGTGTCTTTAAGAATGAATATGTTGGAAGAGCCCCCCCCCCCCCCTATCGTGAACATTTTTATTTTTCACAAACTAGGAGGTACATTCCATTGGGTAAAACCGATGTCTTCATGTATTATTTCGTTTAACAGCATTGCATACAGCGCCATTTCCCCCCTGGTGGTGAATTTTTGAACTTTTTTTGGCGGAATGGAAATTCCCCTGACCTCCTTTAAACTATTACCAATTTTGATAACATTTAGTCCAGTAGTTTTTTTCTTTTATGACCATTTCAAAGTGGAACTTTAACTATAACCATCCTGTATATCCTCTTTTATTAAGTCTATAAGTCTCAGCCTGTATAGAGAGAAGGCTTCTGGGAAAAAGTGAAATTTCTTATTGAATGAGTATTGACTGAATGATGCAAGAATTTCCAGCTCCCTGGCTAGGGCAGTCGATGTGTCTTGCTTTAGACTTGCCACGGGTCACGACTCCTTACAGAGTCACCTGTATCTAGGGACTGGCAGATACAGATACCTGCCCTCTTCGCGACTATGGCGTGTCCATGACTGGAGAGCACCTCAGCATATGCCCTTCTGTTCTTGAATGTTTCCCTTTATGTGTTACTGACGGAGCCTTTAGCGATTGTTTTTATCGTTCATCTTTGTATTGGGCTGCTCGTCGACTCATAACCGTGATAGGCATAGGGTTAAAAAAATAATGGGTGTATTCAAAGAAGTTTAATCATACTCAGTAAATTTCCCTGAAAATGCTGAAAAAAAGAGATGTCATGCTTCACTGTGTCAACAGAAGGTCGGATGGTGTTTTTATAATAACAGAAAGTAAATATGATGCAATCTATATATTTAAGTTGCTAAGCCAACTTTTTGGGCAGTCCGTGAGAGAAAATTACTGCATAAATTTACTTCATTTTGGTCTTAAACGAATGATTGCAATCTGTAGATTTGTCAAATTTGGTTTTTGTAATCGCAATTTCTATTAATGAGCGATAATTTACAACTAAAAATTTATTTCTGCGCATGCTCAGTGGCATGTTTCAATCTGTCTTTAGAAACTCACTGTTTCTGTGCATGCTCAGGGACATGTTTTAATGATAAACACGTTTATCCTGAGGAGTCTAGATCTCTCTCTGCCATTTTTATTTTTATGATAATTATGTTTCGAAAATATAAGATTAAACCTGGTGGAAATTTTTTAATTCGCGCTGTTTAATTAGCTATAATTTACAATTTTAAAAAATTGCTTTCTGCGCATGCTCAGTGACATTTTAAAATCTGGCTTTAGATGCTCACTAAGCACGAGGCCGCTAAAACACATTTCTTTGTTTCTGCGCATTATTATGATTTTCAACATTTGGCAATGATGTGTTGAGTATAATTTGTGTATTAGTACATTTATTTACTATCTACTCGTCATGTTTTGAGGGGTACAAACTAGTTAAGGTTTATTACTCAAACAAGTAACCCAGTCTCCAACACACACAAAAAAAAAACATCACTTGGAAACGGGAAAGTAAAGATCAAAGAGATAAAATACTATGCAAAATAATATAACACTGTCATTCTAGAAAGATATCTTGTATTTACGAGTAAGAAGAAAAGAAATAATTAACATGGCTTTAAATTAAATTATCTGCTATAACAAAAAGGACGTGGCATATCGCATTCAATTTCTTTAGCGACAGCGTCAACAATTATCGATCACGAAATGTTTTGTAAAAGGCATAAAAGCGTAGTAACTTTTTGTTTCGTTAGAATTTGTTTATTTCAAATTTTGTGAATGGAATAAAATAAGCGGGGATTTAAATGCAACCCACGCACGTGTAGAATACAAATATACCATAATCGTGCAATCAAAATGTTCCAACTTTTCTCTCGGGGATGCACCTACACACATTCAGCGGTACACATAATAAGGAAATGTTTGAATGGTTTGTTATTACCGATAAATTAAATTCTTAAACAAAGAGTGTGAAGGTGTAGAGACACGTGTAACAGAAAGGCTATTAATCACAGAGTGGGTGAAAAGGGATAAATTTGAAAATGATGTTTAATATGGTTTATCCTTATTAATTAAAGATTAATTCTCAATATTTCTTTTTCTAGAAACATTTTTTGCTATGGATCATGATTCAATGCATAAAATATGCCGTAATAAACTGTCGTAAAATCGAATAGAAGAAAATAAAGCACCAAACACCAGTGAAAGGGAATTAAACCTTAAAACTTTCAAAGTGGGGTATTTTTTCTAGTAATTGAAATCTTAAGTGGTTAAGATCCCTTTCTAGACAAGTATAACTCCAGTTACCGAAAAAATAGCTTTTCATTGCTCTAAAAGGGGGATGACTATTTAAAACTGTGTTTGGCTGCAAATTATTAAACTTGAAAATTACTATTCTAAATACAACTACCGCAAAACTAAGGCACTACTAGTAAACCTCAGAACGTGAATATATCCTGCAACCCTTGCATCAGAACTCTTTCTCAGGAAAACACGAGACGGCGTCCTATAAACTTATTTGCAATCAACGGCTATTCATTCACCGCTCTATTTTTGTAAACATTTAGCTTTGTCAGCAAATTACAATTAAAATTTCGATAACGATTATGAAATTTAAATTATCGTTCTTAGCCATTCGGCAAGTGACACCAAGATCATATATAGGAAAGAAAATAAAGCTAAAACATCATTTTTACTATCAGTAACCCATCTTCTACCTTCCCCCTTAACACACAAATGTGTGTTTTTCGCTTTTTTAGGTATTTTGTACAGTTCTTTCCTATTAAATCCGAAAAATCGCGTATCCATAGATATTTTACAATTGCTTTTAGAATTCATTAGTCAAATAGCTTTCTGACTAGTGATGTATTTCTGAGCAGTGATATATAAATATCCATGAATTTGCATAATCTAATTTTCTAGGGGTTAAGATTGGGGTGGTAGGAAGAAGCTGTATTCGCAAATTTTGATTCTAGCATGTGCTCCAAGAAAAAGAAAAAAAACGTCGCTAGTATACGGCACACAGACAGACAATTTGTATGGTAAGAGTTTTTAGTACGCTTAGATTGCATTTTTTTTGCTACATGAGGGCTAATAAGACAGGGACCTACTGCTTAAAGATGATTCCCAACGGCTACAAACATCCATGCTAAGAGTACCCACAGACTCTGGTACCGAATGCTAGCGCCCTGGCAACTTAGCCATCTTCCGGTATTAGTACGCGTAGGTGTAAGGTGTTGTGTTTTTGTCTTGGAGAAGATGATGATATTACTAAGTTGGTACAAGTCTCAGCAGATCTATTCAGAAAGCAAAGTTCTATCGTTTGATTTATGGGCTACCGACAACCTTAATTAATAACAATAACAGTGTATTTCATTCACATTCATATTCTAACCTAAACTTCCAGAATAAACTTTGACATACAGTCTGCTAGAATAATATAAGTAAAGCAAATACAGATAACGACGGATTTTCTCAGCGAGAATCCAACAGGCATAAATGATAGTTATTTGGGTTTTTGTACATCTGAGAACAAGATTCAAACTCTGTCAAAATTCCTTTTTTTTCTGTCTTCTACACCCCAAGCTAAACCGGGTTTTTCGTATTTTCGATCTCGTTATATAGTTAAAATACTCTTAACTTTGTAACTTTTTACGTCTTAATTGTTTTTGAATGCTTTTTAGATTTTTATTCAGCATGAATATTGATTGACTTAAATAAGAATGCTTTAACGATAATCTAGATTCAACATCAAAACATCAGCTATTAATTGTTACTAAAAATTCGAATTACAACAGTCTGAAACCCCAAAGAACTTCTGAAGATCAATAAAATTGCAAACGATTGTTTCATAAAATGTTTGGTTGTAGATTTCCAGAAGCTGTCATTTTTAATTTAATACAGTCGAATCCCGTTATAACGAACTTCAAGGGACCAAAGGTTTTCTTCACTTCATCCGGTGGTTCCGTATATCCGAACCGTTAAGAAAAATGATAGAGTTCACAAAATGCATAACTCATTAGTTGCAATATGTATTCAATAATGATGCATTAAACACTGATAAAATGTATTAAAAATGATCATTAATGAATTAAATCGACTAAAATCGATTACATTAAACTGACACAATACAGTCGAACTCCGTTATAGCGAACCCGGTATATAACGAACGAAAATTTTGGTCCCGCCGTTTTCCTATTGTACGTAATTTAATGTAATCGATTTTAGTCGATTTAATTCATTAATGATCATTTTTAATAGATTTTATCATTTTTTATACATCATTATTAAATACACATTGCAATTAATGAGCTATACATTTTGTGAACTCTATCATTTTTCTTAACGGTTCGGATATAGCGAACCACCGGATAAAGCGAACAAAACCTATGTTCCCTTGAAGTTCGTTATAACGGGCATCGGCTGTCCATCATTATTGAATACACATTGCAACTAATGAGTTATACATTTTGTGAAGTCTAGCATTTTTCTTAACGGTTCGGATATAGCGAACCACCGGATGAAGCGAACTAAAACTTTGGTCCCTTGAAGTTCGTTATAACGGGGTTCTACTGTACTAATTAAATTGCGTACAATAGGAAAATGGCGGGACCAAAATTTTCGTTAGCTATATCCATGAGTTCGTTATATTCCTGGTTCGCTATAACGGGGTTCGACTGCAATGTCAGTATTAAGGAAGAAACTACTTCAAGTTGATTTTTTTAATTAGTATTTCAATCATTAGCTTTGTTCGACCTTATAACACATAACTCGAGAGATTTTAAATTACTTCTGAAGAAAAACAATTGGTTTCTCCCTAGCAAGGAGAGAAATTGAATATAAAAATTTTTATCATTTACCGTATTGACCCCTTACAAAGAACATTCACGTGGGCGGACACGAACAAAATCCCCTACCCCTGAGAGCTCGCCCACATATCAGAATTTTGCCGTAACACAGTGGCGGATTCTGAGAAGCTCTCCTAAAAACCAGGCTCCGCTTACTTAGCGGCATATTATCGAACGATAGGAGGAATGCTACTACATCTGGATTGAAGTATTTGTTCACGTCTGAAAGGAAAATTTTACTGCGAGGAACGTGACATAATTCTAGAAATAAATATTTACGAATCTCCTGGAAATATCCATTTCACTCCTGCGTAAATACTACCCAGTAGTAAGGAGTGTGAAGTCATAGGAGGTAAAAATCGATCTCGCTGTCTAGAATGCATCTCACAAGCAACCGGTTGGCCTTCATATCAATTACACATTGTAACACAGGCTTTTTTAGAGTTACTTTAGTTTCTACGGTAGTAGCTTTTAATGTACTATTACGTTCCTCCATAATGGTCCTCCGGATAGAAAACTTTCAGAAGTCTTGCGTCGCGAGTTATAATTTTGGCAGCGCGCCAAACCGAGTCTGTATCGCTTGGGCAATCAGTAGACAGTTAAACAGAGAAATACCATATATATATATATATATATATATATATATATATATATATATATATATATATATATATATATATATATATATATATATATATATATATATATATATATATACATACACTAGTTATCAAAAATTAAGGAAAAGTCACAAAAATAGCGATAACTCAAGAAGTTATGAGTAGAATTTAATGAAACTTCTACACATTATACAACACATACGTAGGTATAAAATGGCTTAAAAAGAAATCGCCAGACAATTATGGTGTTATAGAAACTAGCATATGTATACAATGAACAAATCGGATGTGTCAGTTTGGTATTGGAAAAGTACCTTTAACATGGCGTATGATCCGCCCGAGAAGCAATACAGAACATACAACGATGTGTGATGCTGTCAGTTATGCGGTCTATGAGTTCGGTAGGAAGTGAGAGGCATTGCCCTTGCAAAGCAGTTGAAAGCCTGACTAGAGTCCTAGGAGGAGAATGAGTGCAGCTATACGTCGTCCTAAAGCGTCCCAAACATGCTCGATAGGATTCAGGTCCGGCGATCATGCTGGCCACTCCATGCCCTGAATTGTTTCCTGCTCAAGATAAGCATCCACGATGTGAGCCCTGTGCGGTCTCGCGTTATCGTCCTGTAGCACGAAAGCATCACCTATTGCCCCGGCATAAGGGCGCACATAAGCATCGAGGATGTCATCTCTATAGGTGTGAGCATTCACATTTTCACGGGGAAAGAGATGGAGGTCTGTGCGTCCACCCAAAGAGATACCACCCTAAACACAGACACTGATCCGTATGCATCTCTTTCACGGATGTGTGATAGATGAAAACGAGTTCCAGGTTATCTCCAAATCAAAATACGCCAACTATCGCTTTGGAGGCTAAACCTGGACTCATCTGTAAAGAGAACAGCCCTCCATTTATCACGTGTCCAGTGGACATGTTGACGTGCCCCATGCAAACGTTCCCGCCTATGGCGTGACGTGAGCGGGACGCAAATGGCTGGTCGTCTCGCAAAAAGACCACCTCTGTGAAGCCTTCTACGTACGGTTCACATTGATACCAACCTTACAGAGCTTGCAGCGAGGGAGGATCTGCAGACGGATCTTGCAGATGGAGTTGCGGTTCTATTCATTCGTGCGCATAATGACATATATCGGTCATCTGCACTCGTCGTAGTGTATGGCCGTCCTTGGCTGAACCTCCTGGATGCCGAGTTCGTGGTTAGAAATTGTTGCCAAAGTCTATGAACCACAGACGGACTCACATTTAGCCATCTGACCACTTCTATTTGACTTTGTCCTGCCTCTAGTCTCCGAATAGCTCGCCATCGCAGTTCTTCGGTCAAATGATGCTTCGAAGTCATTGTTACAATTTGGCTATGCCAGATTTCTATAGTCTCAGCCTTGCAGATATAATTACACCCTTGATCTGAGACATGCTCTTTTATGCTCCTCGCAAATGACGTATTCCGATTGCAGCGCCACTATTTTGCATAATGTAGTATTGTTCAGCACCTTTTACTTAACAACATTCAAATTTTAAACAGATTTGCCTAGTTTTGAGCATGCTATCCCTCTTCTTGTGATTTTTCCTTAATTTTTGATAACTAGTGTATATATATATATATATATATATATATATATATATATATATATATATATATATATATATATATATATATATATACAAAAGAGGTAAGCAACGATAAGTAATCCTACGTTAATAACCCGCGGTAGTTTCGTTGGAAGAGACTACCTGAAATTATTAGAGTCACTTTAGTTTCTAGGGTAGTATGCTTTATGTTGTTTTGACGTCTGTTAGTGTTATAAAATTGCAAATTTTCTTTAAAAAGTATACTGTACAAATCTGGGGTATACAATCCAAACTGCATCCGAATAAAGATATCCTGTCGGTTCCATGGAAGAAGATGCCAAGCATGTTTGACAATTAAAGAAAACACATTATTTAAATCAGGTATCAGTCTATCAGAGTGTTTACACTGCGTTGTGGAGATTACAAAAGTAAAATGAATGCCTGTCTTTAAATTGTTATTAAATTCTGCAAATGACAGGAAACGTTTGTAGTGTGCTACTCAAGATTTGGTTATTGTGAAGGGTTTAGCAAATTCATTATAACTTTTGCTCCAAATGACATAACGTATTAAATTCTTCAAAAAGTAGTAATATAATTCAAAAGGGTTTCTGTAACTCTGTTTAGGCGTCTGTTGCACATTCGAATTGACATACCTAAGGCTGACATATTTAATCATTTGAACTGACATATTAAATGGGCATTTTTGCCATGCTAAGAAAGTATAGAAACAGTCCTTGAGGTGTGACGAACGTCCACCTCCCATTGCGGTGATTTTAACGTAGGATTACGTTCCTCCATAACGGTAATTCGGAAAGCAAAATTTAAGACGGCAAAACCGTCCGTCCGTACCTCGCGAGTTATAATTTTGGCAGCGTGCCAAACCCAGCCTGTTTAACTGTTAACGCTTGGCCAAGCAGTAAACAGTTAAACAGAAAAGTACCAAAATGCGCCAAAATTTCGACATACATATATATATATATATATATATATATATATATATATATATATATATATATATATATAGATAGATAGATAGATATAGAGATATATAGATATATATACATAACACATACATTCATATAACGGGAAAAAATCTGTCGTAACTGCAATGTCCTCCAAGTTCCCAAACAATACTTCTGGAGGTGCGGGGTCAGGTGTTCCGGTTCTCGTTATTTGACTCGGTTCAAAATTACGGGACCGGTATGTGTTCAAACGGGTGCAGCGTGGACCAACCCCCTGTGGTGCACCCGGGGCAACGCATGCAACGCCTGCGGTGAAGTGGTCGGACATCTTTGGCTTCTCCTGGAGAAGAGCTTCCAGCCATAGGAAAAAAAAATTTCATGAATAAAAAAATTCCTTTTTTCATCGATTTCCTTCTATGATATCAGAGAGGGTGGGAGAGGGTATGAACTCCCCCCCCCCGAGATTTCGCTCCCTGGGGTACTCGATCAAAATGGAGGTGGCACCAGGGGGGGGGGGAGTGTTGTTCACCTATACGGAACCGCCATTGAAATAAACCAACGATTCTTGTGGTTAAGGTGCGAATGTCTTCATTGACAAGTGCCTCTCACTGGCAAACAACATTTTCACCAAAGGCGAATATTTAACACCAAGCACAGCATAAAATTGTCCGAACTGAGTGCATGGTCTCTGAACGCCTGAAATTTGCACCATTTCTAAAAGTTCAAAATTTATAATTTAGCTCCACTTTTTTACAAAAAGCGTTGATTGTCGAAGGCCGTGGATGCGATCTGGAAACATTCTGCATTCGAAGTGCCTTGAACCTTTCTGGGGATTGTTTTCTGAGGCATGAGATTGTTTCTGGGGATTGTTTTCCAGTTCCATCTAGCACATTAAAGTACACGTTACTGTGCTATATGGAACCGTGCCGATGGAAAAAATGGGTAAATTTTCAACGTACAGGCCTTTTTTTGCAACATGCTTGAGGCAGTGTTGTAATCTGTCACATAAAAAATGTTTCTGGTCTTTTTGGCGCATAGATTAAAAGTCCCCCCAAAATAGAAATATCATTATGGGATCATAAAACCTCTAAAATTAGTAAATTTTTTTTAACGATGATGTACCGATTTTTCTTTTTAGGAATGAATATTCCAATCAAGACATTTAAAATTCTTTTTGTGATAATACGTTTGATTTTGCTTTTGGTAACGTGATATTTTAAATTAGATATTTTAAAATCTCTTGACGGTGAGTGAAATTTTATAGCCTGTGAAACAAATTCTCTTTTCATTATTCATCTGGATCCACATGAGAAAATATCAAAAATGCTAGAAGGTTTATATTTCTCAAATGCTTATAAAAGAAAACAGACAATGCTCGAGGCTGTAGATAAATTAGTTTTTTTTAATTTAACTGAGTGTCTATTCGGCAAATGAAATTTTCTGTTATTGAAAAATTTAGACGAGACGTTTTTAATTTTGCAAGATAATTATCAAAAAGTTATTTTCTTTGTTACCTAGTTAAAAAATATCAGTTTTATTCTTTTGAGATATTAGGATTTATGTCTCCTATTTTTTTCCCAATGTATATGTGTAAGACCTTAATGTTGTCTTGGCTTTTTGAGTCAGCTAATATTGCAAAATATAAATGTGTTGACAAAACTCAAAATCGATTTTAAAACATCTCCAAATGTGTACGACCATATTGATGGTAAAAGATGTCCTACGTAACTTGTATTATTTCTCATGAGGCTTCTATCCTCGCTATCAGATGTTGAGAGCTTGTGCAAAATCTTTCCCTACCTGAGCGTAATGCTTTGCCAAACGGAGTTATAGAACTTCCGCTTGTGGCTGATGAATGTATAGAGGCTAGTACTGTAGTAGGCTAAATGCTAGCAGAGAAATTCGTAAAGTGTGGAGCATGCGCATCTGCTCTGAACTTTTTCTTGCGTCGGTTTTGCATATAAGGTATACAAGACGTGATATATATTATTTTTTAACGATTCGTATAAATTAGTGACTCACTGTTTTAAGCCGATTATCATCGCTTCTTTAATGGGCGCAGTGGCCAAGTTAGCAAGGGCAGCGGGCAAGTGATCTGAAAGTCAAATCGAGTCAAAACAAATTCACTGCCGTGTACACTAATGGCGGCTGGTGCACGTAAAATTTGTCGTGGCTGCAATGTCTTCTAAGCTATCAAATTTACCTCTGGAGGTGCGGGGTCAAGTGTTCCGGTCTCGTCACTGGACTCGGTTCAAAATTATGGGACTGGTCCTTTGGCCAAGTCGGACTCCGACCCTTGTGGTTCCAGTCAAAACAGGAACCGCACCTTCACCGCCCATAGCCTTCGGGACCTGATCTGACGTTACTGTCGGTCAAGTGGGATAAACAACAACAACAGTATCGCTCCTTTAAGTAATCAGCTGGAGTAACTTCAAATAGCTGCCTGAGTTTCCGTCTTATTTCAGAAGTACAATACCTATTAATACCTATTATTCGTCTTGGATTATTAAAGTGTGTTTATTAACGTAGGCTGGAGGTAAGATAAACATTTTATGCGCTTTATAATATATCTTGAGTAATTTTTTTAGATTCTCTTAATTATTGTGCCCAACAGTATCGGTAAGAAAGATTTGAACAGTAAAAATTAAATTCCTCACTATACCTGTAATTCAGGAATGCTTAATACAGACAAAACACAAAATCCGTACGGTTGGAGGCATATTCACAAAACAAGCTTAGAGTAGAAATCTTTAAACATTATTCTCCAAATTTAAATATATGTTATATTTCCTCTGGAGGCACAATAATTATATATTTGTTCACAATGTTGAAAGTTTCTTCTGTATAACATATCGGCAAAATCCGCTTAGACTTCGTTAAAACACTATTAAAGGAAGGCTTATCAAAACGTTTATACAAAGATTAGCTTTTCAATTCTTTAAAATGAATTCAATATACTTCGTTAACTTTCGTTTCTTAGATTTCCTAACTAAATTTTTACATCGATTTCGAAAATTAGAAAAAAAAGAGGGAAAAGAAAAAATTGATGCATTGGAAATTCGAATTATCTAAGTCACAGACTAAATAAAATAAATTTTCTCATCATATTGTACTGCAAAATCAATGTGATAACTATTCGAAATCGAACTCGTTGTAAGTACGCGGGTGCATTGAATTGTATGGAATATTTTTGCTCGTTTCCAGTCTACAGAAAGGAGCAAATCAGCACACTAGAACGAGAAAAAATTTTCTCCGTCAGCCACTTGAACGTGACTTTTCCCGCGTTTGTGTTACCTCACTTGAAGTAGGGACTTCAAATAGGAGCTTCTTAAGCAATACTTTAATCACCAGTATTTCAACGATTTCCGCTCTATTTACATGTACTCTAAAACCCGAGAACGACAGCCTCTTGCAAAATTGGCCTCCGAAACAGAGAGGTACTTAAGATAAGCCCAGGGATCCAAAGAAATGGATACGGTCTTCATTATGACACATTTTTGAACGCTCGTCTATGCGTTCGGTGTATCTTAAATTTCACGTTTAAAAACTAAATTTTAAACTGTAAGTAAAAAAAAGGGAAATCTCAGAAACAAATTTTAAATTTTACAGCCATGCCCGACATTTCCCTAAATAGTTTCTAGATATTTGCCAATCAAATCACACAAAATTTCTATTCGATTTCATAAAGAAATTTATTCATTTCCCCATTCCTTTTACACAGGGGAAATGGCTGATTCGATTCTTCCTTTCATCAAAAACTTCTGATCACATTCTTTTTTTTTGCCAAATTTGTTCATTCAAGCTCATATATCAATTTTCCTACCTGCATGCTTTCTATACACACACACATTTCTATATAAGCACTTGTATATAAAATATGCTTAAACTTGTATCCATATATATATATATATATATATATATGTGTATGTATTTATGTATGTATATACAGTGGAGTCTCGATCAATCGTTCTGCGAATCATCGTTTTCCCGCATGTGTCGTTTATTTCACCCAGTCCGGGCGATCATATTGCTTTGTTATGTTCCCGCATTTATTGTTCAGTTCAGTCGGTCCCTTGGAAAGCGATAGATCGAGATTCCACTGCATATATATATATATCGATCGTTCTACGAATCATCGTTTTCCCGTATGTGTCGTTTATTTCATTATTATATATATATACAGTGCTAGATTTCTAGAAATAGAGGTACCGGAACGGTAACCTTCCGGGTGTGTGTGTGTGTGTATGGGGGGGGGGGGGAGGGGTATTCCAAATTATTGATAAAGAGAGGTACCTAAAGAGAGGTACCGGAAAGCCGTTCCGGCGTGTTCCGCCTCAGATCTAGCCCTGTATATATATATATATATATATATATATATATATATATATATATATATACAGTGAAATCTCGATCGATCGTTTTCAGATACATCGTTTTTCCGTATGTTTCGTTCATTTTATCCAGTCCCAACGATCATATTGCTTTGTTATGTTTCCGCATCGATCGTTTTCCCCGATTTAACGTTCATTTCAATCGGTCCCTTGAAAAACGATTGATCGAGATTCTGCTGTATGTATAATTGGGAAGAAAATATAATTTTTAAAATTATTACGAATAAGTAAGGGTTAAAGTTTACTACAAATACTTGCCTAGTTAGGCACAATCCAGCACTTCTTTTTATAAAGAGAATAACATAAGAAGTTGATACAGAAAACTATATCATGTAGCGAAACCAAAACATGAAAACAACAATTCACTGTTCAATGGTAGCAAGTCTTTTTCAACAGTGCCCATGTAATCATAAGACGGAGGATCGTTTTTGAAAGTTGTGATCCTCGCGATAAGCACAACCTGACACTGGACAATACTCCAAAAAAAAATGAGCCAAGAATAGAAATATGAAGCACGTTACAAGTGTTCTTCCCACCTGTGGAGCAACGGGCAAGGTATAACTTTTCAGAAGTCTGAAGCGATGAAACATGGAGTTTACCTCGGTTATTTAAGAAAAACATTGAACAGGCATGCATCATTTCAAAAATCAATATGGTATTTAAACTGAAAAATTAATCTATAACATTATAAACTTAGGAAAATATCATTTTATGTCAAAAACGATATGCATCTGTATTAATATAATAATAACTTATTGTATTAATAACAGATGTAATAACAGATTTAATAACAAATGTTATAACAGATGTAACTTATTTTAGTATTTTATCATTGTTTTAAATATAGTATTGATATATATTGCATATAGATCAAAATTTTAAACATTTCAAATTTATTTTACTTATTTATTAAAATTAATTATGTTACTTATCAAAATTATATTAATACTTATTTATTTCAACTAACTTCGCTTAGTAACATATCTATTATATTAATTTTATATTTGAAACTATCTAAGCATCAATATATATCTGAAATACATTGCATTTTGTTACAATAAAAGAGCAACATTACGCACTAATATTCCTATACACACTAATACATGTATAATAATATAACATTTTCTGAAATTTAATCAATAAAATTCCAGCTTACAAAGATTTATTTCTTGTCATCTTACATGTAAATGTTATGCAGGAATGTCTTTTATGATAAACGAAATATTCATAGCAGGTTCATCTATAAACTGAATGTATTTAAAATTCACTTGAATTAGTAAAGGAATTTGTCTAAAATTTTCATTCGAGTTCCAAATAATTTTCTTACAAAAGTAGATTTTATTGTTCAGTGCTTTAAAACAATTCAGTCTACTAATGGAAGTAAAATTCAAATGTATTTTTGATACGTAGGTTCAAATACGAAATTCCACCGTTCCATAACTTTTTTGAAGATAAGGAAGTCATTGGGGGTTTGACATTTCTATCTTTGACTTCAGTCTCTTTCTAATGATTGAAACATTCCATTGTTCACAAATTATCATGAATAAAAGAGTCGGTTCAGAAACAATAATTAATTAAGTAATTATTTTATGCTTGCATAATCCTTTCTTAATTAAGATCCATGTGGCCAATTCTAATGTACTACTCGAACGCTTTGTTGTTTGAACACGGAGAAAATGAAAATTAACCAGATACATAATGAGAAGTATAATATAGGATGGATCAAAAGTCCCTAGACCATTCTAAAATATAATAGCTTTTTCACATTTAAATTTTAAAAATATTTTGTTTCAGATGATTCACCTGTAATCCTTGGAAAACATTTATGGAGAAATTCCCGACAGAGCAACGAGTAAAAGTAATAAAATTTTATTTAGAAATGAATGATTAATTGTGCTATCCCCAAGTGATATGTCCAGGGATAAGAGTCATAATTGAATAACGTGCTAAAAGTTTATCTATACGTAGACTTGAGCGTACACGGATAATTTGTGAACAAAATTTATTGTTGTACCACGTTAACAAAAATGATCTTATTTACAGCTCACAGTACTAAATATTCCTAACTTGAAATATGAGAATTTCTTCCAAGCAGTAGTTTCCGCTAAGTTCATACTACCCGAAGCCTTCCTGTCAAACTGGCTTCTAGAGTAGCTTGGCCGTTGAATTTCTGTAACGATAGACAGTATCACAAATCAAATTTGACCTTTTATAGCTTCAACGCGACTCACTCCTTTCGACTTACAGCTTTTTCTTAAAACTAGGTGCACGGTGGCCCAAAAGTCACGAGGGCATTTTAAAATAGAATAATTCTTTTATTTATTACAAATTCATATTTATTATTTTACAATCAATAAATACACCTCTTGTTAATCCATTTTTAACTTCATTTTTCATCCTTATTTTCGGGTTAGAAAACCATTATCTAAACAAGCGATACTCAACTTGCTCCAGTGGTTTCAAGAATAGGTGAGGGATTTATTTCGTGCAGGGAGGTTTCAGGACAACATTCCGGACGTACGAAGGAGCATTGAAGAGGAGCATTCAACATCACTCCTACGACAGTCCCAGCAGATGGACCTAGCCCGAAGCTCACTGCAAAGGATTCAAAGAATGCTGAATTTACTTCCGTTTACGGTGCAGCAAGTGCAGGAGCCGAAGCCATTAGATTAGCCCAACGATGGAGCTCTTAAGGCAAATTTTTGGAAGGAGGATGATTTCGCGAAACTCAGAATTCAATTTATCCCCACACTCCCCGGACTTAACCCTTTCAGGGGCAACAACCTTCACCGGTTTTTTTTCCGATTTTTTTTTAACCTAAAGAATCTTGAAAAATTTTCCAATTAAAGGTTGCAAAATGTTTTTACTTGTCTAAACTGATAACAGATGGCAGTACTAACCATTTTTATGCTAATTTAACTGGAATACATTGAAGGCAGGTGAAAAAAAAGACTAGATTTAGGCGTTTTCCACTGTGCAAAAGGCGCCCCTCAAAGGGTTAAAGGCTGCAGACCTGTGGAGATATCGTAAAGGCAGAGTTTACCTTAACAAACCTCGAACCATCAAGCAGTTAGACTAACATCAGCGAAGAAATTAAAGGAATAAGCCAAGAAACATTACGACAGGTGATGCGGCACGATTTGAAAAGAGCCCGCCATTGTCAAGAACAATCTGGTGGCTATTTGAAGGACGTAATTTGTAAAAGTAGTTAAAAATGAATTAGCAAGGAGTGTATGTATTGATTATAAAATAATAAATATGAATTTTTTAATAAACAAAAGAATTATTCTATTTTAAAATGACCTCGTGAATTTTGGGTCACCCTGAGCCTAGTTATAAGAAAGAGCTGTAAATCGAAAGGAGTGAGTCACGTTGAAGCTATAGAAGGTCAAATTTGATTTAGGATACTGTCTATCGTTACAGAAATTCAACGGCCAAGCTACTTTAGAAGCCAGTTTGACAGGAAGGCCTCGGGTAGTATGAACTTAGCGGAAACTAGTGATTGGGAGAAATTTTCATATTTAACGTTAAGAATATTTAGTACTGTGAGCTGTAAATAAGAGCATTTTTGCTAACGTGGTACAACGTTAAATTTTGTTCAATAATTATCCGTGTACGCTCAAGTCTACCTGCAGATAAACTTTTAGTCTGTTATTGGTTTATGACTCTTATCCCTGTAGATATCACTAGTGAGAATGAAGAGATAATTGATTTCTTAAGACACCGTTAAAGATCCTGAAAGCAAAGCTTAAACTAATAATTTCCAAACCATAACTGAAGCCTCTCTCTCTCTGCTTTTTTTAATAGAGACTTCTCAAAGATGGAAATGAAAGTTTGTTTTGCAATCTCTTCAATCGATTTCGTTTTAAAAATCATAAAATCATTTAAGTAAAACTGACAGCCTATGATTTTTTCACTCCGCAGCAAGATCTTAAACTATTTGGAAAAAAGGATTTAGAACCTCCTAATATATTAACAAAGTCTTCATAGCTAATCTGTTACATATCGGTGTAATAAACATTATCACGATGAACTTAGTGTTATGAATTGAAGTGTTATAAACTAAAAATTTAAGCCTGAAATATAAGTAATGTGGTCATCTGATTATTGAAGAGACTTGTATGAAAAAAACACAAAGTTGTGGGAGCTTATTAGTGCAATGCATATTCATATGAGAACACGAGGTAGTCTAGTGGTCGCGCGTCGTCTTTCGGCGCTAAGGTTGCTCGGATCGAATCCCGACAAGCGCTATTACATACCTCAATGTCTATGTCGGATATAGGGATGTTAAATCCGTAGACCTGAAATTCCCTCTATGAGGTCAGAGAGGATGGGAGAGGGTACGATCCCCCCCCCCAGATGTCGCTCCTGGGGTTGCTCGGTCGAAATTGAGGTGGCACCTGGTTAAATTGGACTGGTTAAATCAGCCCTTGAAGTGTCATTATAAACCGGAGCCTTACTCTTTAGCCTGCAAGCCTATATGGAATACTTCCGACCAGGAGGCATTAGAAATAAAAACACCAATATTCATGTGATATTGAGATAAAATAATATTTTATAAATTGAAAATCCAAGTGCATTCATAAGAAATCCTTTTATAAGTTTTACAGTAAACATTTTAAAATATCATTGGGGTTAATTGTTTGCATTGCTTCAAAATTAACTACTACAAGTCAGGATTATGTTTCACGATTTTACGAAAACGACGCAACGAAATATATATCTCTGAAAGAGTGCTGCATTCTCAGTCGACTAATGTACACTCGTAGGCGTGCATAAATGATTTCTGAACCCACTCATTTCCTCTAGGATTATGTTAAATGCCAAGTATATTTATTCTCCCATTGGCAGCTTAAAATATGTAGTCATAGCTCAATTAAAATGTCGAAGGAATAGTGAGTCAAATCGACTCGTAAATGGTGTATTTTAAACCATACAGAAGATATACCCAGTGGTACATGAAATAATAGCTTGTATTCTATGAGACCATGAAACTGAAAGAGAAAAACTGAAAAAAGTTCTTAAAATTCAATTCTACAATTTTTTGAATATTTTTTCAAAGAATCGTACGTATAATGTTAGGATTTATTTATTAGCTTCATGTGTGCTCAAAAGTAATTTTCAGACTAGTAGAAAATGATCACTTTTTCAAAATGACTAACCTGGAGAATTCTCTAATCTTAGAGATATATAACAATAAATTACACTAATAGTAATACACTAATAGTAATTACACTAATAGCATCTTTTCTATCATGACAGTTGAGGTTGGTTTAGAGCGGTCATTTTTTGATACATGAGGGATAATTAAACCGGGACCTACTGCTTAAAGACTATTCCGAGCGGCTTCACACATCCATACCAATAGTGAGGCTCGAATCCACAGACCCTAGTACAAACTCTGGCTAATTTGTCATGACAAGACGATATTTCTATGCAAATTAGCTATGGTCTTGCTGCTAGAGGGTGGAATTGGTAGAAAAAGGGATTGCTGGATCATCATAAAGAGTGTTCAGGTGTATTGCTTGAGAAGGGATCGGCAAAATATGCGATATAACGTATTTTCGACGTGGGATGATCGTGGGTGCTAGAAGGGCAGAAAGCTTCCGCGTAACTCCTTTGTTTGTGATGCATTTGAGAGCATATGTCGTTTATGGTTACAAAGAGTTGGCTACCAAACAAAACCCCGAGTCCCAACATAGGGCGTAGGATTGTCCCCGACTACTGTGTGCTCGAGCTTAAATAAGAGTTTCCAACTTGTTCACTCCAACAGAAGGGCAACGTTATGTCAGGTCAGAGCTAATCTTAATCAGGGACCGACTCAAATGGCCTCTTAATGTACTGTCACTACACTTTACACCGTATCGAGTATGGAAGCCTTTTCAAAGCCTTTGCCGTCTGCAGCTAACAAGATCAAAACGTCTCCAGTTCACCCAGGATCACAAGGATTGGATAGTAAATGAAAGAAAAAGGGTAATGTGGTCACATTTTCAGCAACATCATGTAGATGGCAGAGTGAGATGGGGAGAAAGCAGTACGAAATCATGAACCTTAAATGCATTGCTACAACACTCCAAGCTGGTGGAGGCAGTTCTATTTTTAGGGGGATATATTTCCTGGCATTGTTTGAACCCTATATTTTTTGTGGAAGAACGTCTGAATGTCAAAATTCAATTAAATGTTATCGCTGATCAATTATATCCCGTTATATTAATGCTTTACCCCAATAGAGATGGAACTTCCAGTAGGAGGATGCTCCAAGCCGTCAAGTTCACACTCCACAGATTGTTTGAATAGCATGATGGAGACTTCACCTTGCTTAGTTAGCCTCCACAATTACCAGATCTCATTCCAGTTCAGCTTTTTTAGGATGAGGTTCAGAGCTATCAAATCTTTGATAACGGGATAGTGCAGTTCATGGGATATGGTTTCTGATTCCTCAAGTCACTTACCAACATATCATAGAGTCTATGCCAAAGAGGATAATAGTAGTATATAAAGCAAAATGTGGCTTAAGGTGTAATGAGTAAGTGGTATAATAAATTACCTACTCGGTGTATAACATAGTCAGTTAACCCATTAACTATTTGAATTTATTTAGTTAAAAGTATGAAATAGAATCGAAATTTTTATTACATATTTTAACGATGAATGGAAATTTTTATTTTACTTTAGGATGGCACCATTAATTCTGTATCAAAAGAAAAATTTACAAAGAGATGTAAAAGCTTTTGAAATTTTAAAAAGAAAATAAATGATAAATAAAAGAAAATTAATGCTAATAAAAGGAAAGTTTTTTTAACTCATCCTTAGAAATGTGTAGAGGAAGAGGGTAAACACATTGTTAATTAAAATATGGGGACATTGTTAATTAAAAAAATGGTGACAAAACATTAAATTTGGATATCGTTGTAGTACAAAACCAAAGATTAAGAAAGTATAAGAAAATAAATTTTATATTATGAAGATTCTTTTTATGCGTACTATGGAAATGAGAATAGGGTTGCTTCAATTAGTGTCATATTTTTACAATTCTTTCAAAAAATTGTGACGAGAAAAACTTCGTTTAACGGATGAAGCTATAAAGTATAATTAAATAATTGAATAAGTATTTTATAAAGTAAATATATTCCACCGTCATATCAGTTTTATCATTTCTGTTATTATTGAGATGAAAAAATTATAAAAGAATTGTCACACATAGTAACGATTTTAGAAAAAATATAGCACGAAAGAAAATATAGTAAGGCTATTAAATTATAAAATTTAGAATTACCAGTACTCCTCTAATTAAAAAAAAACAAAGTCATTTGGTAATGTTATCATACGAGTAAAAAATAAATCAAGTAATTAAAATGAAACATTTTAAAGGTAAATTGTAGATATCATTAATGTGGACCATTATAGATAAAAATTATAGAGATTTGTATTACGGTAATGAAAAATGACAGTTTCTGGTGACAATTTTATAATTTCATTGTGGATGTGGAATGTTAGAATACCTGTCCTAATTTAAGGCCAGTATTTTTTGTTAATATTTGATATCAGAGCTCATACTTTTTACTCTTATACTTGAACCTGTGCTTTTTGTAGTTGCTCATATTACTATGTTATTCTTTGTTGCAGCTCATGTTGCCTTATACGGTGTCTACGTAAAGTTTTCAACATTGCTTTATATGGATAAAGCTGCTTCGTGTGATATTGATCAAAGTTGTTTGGGGCATCTCTATGTTTAAGTTAGTTTTCATAATAAAGTGCCCTCTCAAAAGAAATATTTAATGCTCCACCTTATTATGTATCGGGCCACCTTATTATGTATGTGTTGTCCTTGATTATCGGAGGCTGTTGCAAAGCTTATCTGTCAGTAAGAGGGTCATTGTTTTACAATGGATCCCTGGGAACTGTGGTGTTTATGGAAATGAAATCGCTGACTCTCGGGCCAAAAAAGGTGCTTTAATCTTGCAGACATTTCCTTCCAGTGTCCCTTACAGTACTGTAAAGCGTATAATCAAAAATACGGTGAGAGAGGACTTCAAAAAGAGTCTCGCCGTCAGAACTTCTCAAAAGCCTTCGAGAGAAAAATTATTTGGTGTCTCTAAATGCCCCAGACACAAAATGGTGGCCGAGTTTATACTAGCTACTGGCCATGACTGTCTCCTGGAACATTTACACCGCTTCAACATGGTTTCTAGTCCTTTCTGCAGACTCTGTGACTTGGGACGGGTCATGAACTATGAACATTTGTTTCATTGCACTGCAATGACTAAACTTTCTCTTGTGGACCGTTACTGCGAGGCCAGGGGACCTATGGATTCATAGACTATTTGCTGCAGCTTTTCTCGTTGTTTGTGTTTCTTTCGTTGTACATTTTTCTGGCTGTAGTTGTATTTTAATCTGTGCCATTGGAGATAAAAAGAATTATGTATCGGGCTCTTAGTTTGAAAAACGAATTAAATTTAATTGATGACTCGTTACTTTATGAACCACACATCTGTATTGGCATATTTGAACTGAAATTTTTTTAAAAAATCATATTTGAAAAAGCCACCCAATCCTGCTTAGAATCAAAAATGCCTATAATTAGATAAGCAAATTACCATTAAGAAACTAAAATTTTAGACCAGTTTCCATTACTTATGATCTAAACACGTCTATGGAGAAAACGTGACCTATTTTAATACAATAATTACAAAGTGTTTATCTTCGGAGAAAGTGGCTTATTTCCCCCTGATTCGGTTCTAAATACCTATTCTTAGCAAAGAACTGGACACTACAAAAAAAAGAAGATAATAATGCAAGATTGAAAGTAAAATATGCTACAAAAATATTTTTCTCATATTTGCCGTTTTTTCAAAATGCACGCTGCGAAGTGTTTACCAGAATTAAGTAAATAATACGGTAACGTAACACATCGCAAGAGAGGAATTTGTTTCTTGTCATATCTATTTTTTATAAGTTAAGTCACTACATTCAGATATATTGTGAAAAAATATGTTCAAACTGAATGCATTTGTGTTATGATACTCATTCAATAAGCATGTTTGATGATCAATAAACAATTTTCTCGATGGAACGAAATTCTTTAGCTTCGAATTTAAATCTTCTACGGAGAAAAAAATTTATTCAAATAACTAGTATTTTCTAGAAACTTTATTGATTTTACATAATCAAAATATTTTGTTTTCCTTAAAAATTATGAATTAAAAATTATGAATTTCTGGAAAAGACTTTTTTTGCGGATTTACTGACACATCTTGTTGTTTTCTGGAATCACCCTGAAACATTCAGACTCTAAATTTCGGGGAAAGCATCATGGGAAAGCAACATCAATTTAAAAAAAAATCCTTTTGTGTGATTGAAAATTGATTTTTAACAAACAAAGCTGGTGAAATAATATGTATACATATTATTTCATGTATACATGTAACCTATGTATACATACAATATTTCAAAGGTCAGAGCTACGTATTTCTAAAAGGAGAATAAGGAAATACTTAAGGCTGCTGTGTACTAACCTTATTGAATTAGCTCACCTCAATGTTAACCTATGGAGAAAATTCGTCTATTTTTTACAGCAGGGATTCCCAACGGGGTCCAGATGGACCCCTTGGGGGTTGATGGAAGTTTAAAAAGGGTCTATAGTATTGGTTATTAAATAACCTTAAAACGATGGATGCGTGCATGTGTTGAGACAAGTAAGTTGGCCTTTATCATACCTTTATTTGATAAAGCTCAAAATTATTTTAAATTGTAATTAATAACAGAATAATATTCCCCTTCATATTAACATTTAACACACAAGGGTTCAAAAGCAGAGGCAAACTATTTGGTCAAAGTAATTGTTTTTAGAATCGATCGCGAGGCACTTACTACTGTTGAAGAATACAGCGATGAAATGGCTTCAACGACAGGGTCCCAAATCAAGTCATATTCAGGATCATCATGTCGGGTTACCGGCATTACCGCTAGACTCCGAGCCAGTTCAATCGGGACTCTGTATCGTCCGAGCTCTAGGAAAACAGCCAGCGCAATCTCTGGACCTTCTCTCGTTTTTTCTTTCTTGGAGGGCTGTTTCCGCTTACCGGGGCCATTTTAGCCCGCCCCTTTTTCTCTCATTGAGCAGTGGGTTGTTTTTCTCTCAGCAGTTCCTGCCCCAATTGGTCCCTTATTATACTGCTCCTGTTCATAGTCTACCAAGTACCTCTCCACCACAATTTTCGTTTAAAATACAACTTTGGCCCTTATCTGCGGAAAATTTTACTGTGGGCCATAAAATGACGTCCATCTATCTTGCAATATTTATAATCTTTTGATCGCTATCCATCGCCACACAGACAGCTTTTCTTTTACGTCCTCTTAGTGAACAAGCCTTTATTTTTTTGCCTCTGAAGTTTTTATAAGGGTTTTGTTCTTGGCTGTCTTTCGACCACATACCGCGGTGGATTATAACATTCAGCGCTTCTGCATATAGTATTCCAGGAATCTATTGTGGGTCGATGATAAATTTTTCGATTTTAAAATTTAATTTTTTAAGAATGTAATTATTAGATAATAATATCTGTTCTAATATGTATGAATATATATTTATATTCATTATGTTAGTTATTGTGACTCTACAATGATAAGAAATTTCAGGTTAAACATTAAAAAAAATTGTATCAATGCATCAAGCACAACCACCAGAATATTTGAAATCGAACTTTTGTGCAATTACAATCTGTGTTTCTGAAAATCTTGTTTATATTTGTGAAATTAAAAATGAAAATAGTACAAAAATAATAAAACATGAACCTGATGAACCACTTTTTCTAGTTTTTTGTTTATATTCTTAGTCAAAGGGTTATCTTTAAGTGTTTTATGTGCAATTATTAGCATTATAATTATGTTGTATGCTGTATATTATAGAGAAAAATGTGAGGGAGTCGATGAAGAAAATAACTCTTTTAAAAGGGGTAGGTGCAGGAAAAAGTTTGGGAACACCTGATTTACAGCTACACAAATCCCCGATAATCCAACTAAAATGGTATTTTCAGACTGAACTTTTCTGCACCTTGCAACAGGGTTCATTTTATAAATTTAGTCCACCAAATATAACTAAAATTAAATATTTCAACAGAGCTAGATAATTATAGGAAGAATGTAGACAAAAAATAAACAGAATCAAGCACTTAGGGCTCTACGCACCATAAGGCAAGATTCTGTAGTAGTGACGGAACTAAACCAAATATCGAGGTAACCGACTGGTCTCGTCATCAGGGAGACTAACCAAATCAGTTACCTCATGGGGGAACTTTCTGAATAGGATTCAGGTCCAACCAGAAGACATCTCAAGGCCCCGAGACCAGTCGGTTACCTTGATTTATGGTTTAGTTCCGTTACTGCTACAGAATCTTGCCTTATGGTGCGTTGAGTCCTAAGTGCGTGATTTCTGTTTTTGTCTACATTCTTCCCATAATTATCTAGCTCTGTTGAAATATTTAATTTTAGTTATATTTGTCCGTCTTCAATATGAGGATTTGTTGCAACTGCGTATTCTTCTATTGAAAAGTTAAAAGTTTTCAACTCTAGGGTAGGTTTTCAGTTAATTTGTTTGGCAGTCTATGCCAACTTTATAGGTTTTAGTTTGGGTTGAATTGTTTACATTGTTATACTTTAGTCCACCAAAGGAATTTATGAGCGTTAATAACAAATTATAGCATATTTTTTTCCCTCGAATAATTTAAATTTCAAAATAGAATTTATGTTTTTGTTTTTGTTTTTTTTAAAAAGAAAAATGCCTCAAGGTGTAAAATTTCTTCCTGTATTACGGAGTACAATTAAAAAAAAATTTAATCCAAGTCGGCAATACTTCGACACATTTTATCCATAGGTTAACATTGAGGTAAGCGAATCCAATAGGGTTAGTACATAGCAGCCTTAACAGGACCAAATTTCTTTCATTGAATAAAAGACGTACAATAAAGCGAAGCTGCCCGTCTGTATCAAGAGTCAATTGTCTCAGGACCAGTTTAACCGTCACTGTGGACCACATGTAATCTTTATGAGAAGAAGAATAGTCCCTGATTATTAAAATTTATACTCCGAGCTTTGAACATGCGAGAAAGAGAAACCAGATTCTGCGAGAAAGTGGGTTTAATTTAAAATTTCAATTACTTAAGTTTATGAGTGAGTCCCCAGGTGTTCCAATCACCATTCGAAAAGCAATATGAGAAAGCGAAAACAGGAAATAGCTCGCATTAGAGTTTCTAAACGAGAGGCTTAAACTGAGAAACGTTTCAAAAATTATTCGGCTGAAACAAATAAATGATAGGAGATAAATATTAAAAGAGTTATAGATTCGATATAGGACCCCATTGGCGATATTTTGTAATGGCGACTTTTTACGCTTTACATTTGGTGCATATGGTATCCCAGAATTCGCTTCGGCAATTCTGCCACATTCGCGTGTGTTTTAAACTGAAAAAATAATTACAAGATAAAAAGAACTTTTTGTATACCATGTTTTTAAATTTTCTGTTGAATCATATGAACTTGACAATTCTATGTTTTAATAAATACTTTTTAAAAAATTTTTTGATGAATTATCCCATCAACTTGAAAGAAAATTAAATTAATTGGAAGTTAACTTGCGTTTAACTTTTCGTTCCTGTCCCGGCCGACAGATGGCTGCACCAATCTACAACACAAAATTAACTGAAAATAATAAAAACATGGTAAAAATCTACTTTAAGATGGCTAAAAGTATTAAAATAATGGATTGCCATCGTGTTCTGATCTATTCTAAAAGTTTCAAATGTCTAGCTAGCGAGGAAGTTAGTTAAAAATTGATTTCAAGAATTGTACTGGACAAACACACAAACAAGAAAGCAAGTTAATAAAAATATGGTAAAATAAAACATTTTCCAGATTGTAATCCGACGGAACACGCCATTTTCAACTTCGTACCCCGATAGAACAGCTTTAGTATAGTAGAATTCGTATATTGGTAATTTGGTATACACAGAATTCGTTTCGGAGAACCCTGCCACAGTCGCGAGATCCAAACCAGATTGTGCCGATTTTTTCTTTTTTCTTTTTTCTTTTTTATTTTTATTTAACCATACCTTTCCGTGTAGATTTATCTATAATTTCTGGATATACAAAGTTTATGCTATTTTCCTTATTGTTTTTTCATTTATATTGCATTATTTTTTAATTTATATTTTGCAAAATTAATCTTCTATGTAATTCATAAGATATTAATGATGCGATGTTTAGCTAAGCGACAAAAAAAAATGTCACCAATACAAAATATCGCCAATGGGGTCCTATATCGAAGCTGTTCCTTAAAAGATAATGCGTAAAGGAAAGTTGGTTAAAAAAGAGGAATTAAAAATTGTATGTTTTTTGTACGTTAAATAAAGACAAGAAAAAAAAGTTTAAGAATAAATTACATAAAATAGAGAAGAATTGTGTAATGATAAGGGCTGAGAGTTCCAAAATTTCAAATGTTTCAAACTGTGAAGATTTGTGTTTCGCATTTTTCAAAAATTTCCACAGTAAAAAATACTTAAATGTTCTCTGTATAGCTTTGTTTCCTTACAAAATCTATTTTTATTCATGAAAGTATTAACAACAAAACATGAAAAAGATTTTTAATCACATCCGCCTTTTAAACACATGAAAAGCTTACAGACTTGCTTTGAAAGGTAAAGCAAAACTTTTAAAACTCAGAAAAAGTTATTCACTATTCAGTTCTTTTTTGTAGTCGTACAAAAAGTACTGAAATTTTCTTATTCTAGATTGGGGGTTCATTTGCATGTAAATGAAGTTTCTTAGATGGTAACTCTGCAGTGTTTATATACAGAGTCTAGCCTTTGTATATGTGATACCACCTAAGAAACCTACATATTTCGAAATTTTGCTTGACCTCCACATGCCTTCATCTACATACAAATGAATCTTCGTGTAAAAAAAAAAATTGTACTTTTGTTCCAACTACAAAAGTTTTGGCACCCACACCCTTATGAATAAATAAATAAATAAATATATAATATGTATATATACACTCTGTCACAAAAAAATATATGCACCCAGAAGGAAACGAGCTACTATCACGAAACTTAACATGTATATTGTGTATGAGGAGATAAGCAAATGATTACAAATTCAGAAGAACAGACAGTTTTATTAAGAAGATATGACATGAAAAAGGTTACAAATCAGTAAGTAGCAAATCCACCTCTGGCAGCAATACAAGCCGAAACACGGCGTGGCATCGAATCAATGAGGTCACCTATGACCTCCTTCGGACGATCATGCCATAATCTTTGAAACTGGGCAGTTAATTCACCAGTATTCCGGGACGAGTGCAGTTGCCTTGCCAACACGTCCCGGACGTGCTCTGTTGGCGAGAGGTCTGGTGACCTGGCAGGCCATGGAAGTACGTCATATCCAGAAAGACATTGTTGAGAGTCGCGCAGTATGTGGACGGGCGTTGTCTTGCTGATAAATGGCACCTGGGCGACTTGATAGCATAGGCAGTACAAATGGCGTTAATATATCGTCCATATAACTGCGTGGCGTCAAAGTGCGTTCAAGGACGACTAGAGAGGATCGTGTGTCCCAACAAATCGCTCCCCACACTGTCACACCTTGTGTAATCGCCTTATGCCTCTCGACGACAAATGCCGGATCGGACCGGTGGCCTGGCCGCCTCCACACGCGTATGAGCTGGTCATCAGCATTGAGACTGAATCGGGATTCATCGCTGAAGATCACACGCCTCCAGTCGGTCACACTATAGCTTGTCCAAGGTCGGCAAAAATCCAAACATCACTGGCTATGACGTGGGGTCAGTGGTAGGAATCTTAATGGGCGTCGGCCAGTCGTCTCCGAATGGTTTCTCTTGATACCACCGGATGTCTGGAAGGTGGTAAATGGCGTCGAACAGATTCTAGCGACGTTGTTAGTGCAGACGTGGCAGCTCTTATGATTGCGCGATCCTCGCGCGCATTTTTGTTCCTGGGACAATCTGACCCTCCGCGATGGTAGACTATCCCTACCGGGATCCATTGTTGTCAACACCGAGCAACTACCATTTCGCTCCGACCGAGGTGGCAGCCGATACGCCTGTTCGACCAACAATCTTCTATCAGGTATACTATACGACCCCCTCAAAGTCCGACAATTCTTCGTTCTGTCACCGGTTACGTCTCAGAGGCATCTCTAGTCACAATACCGTCCATCCAAGTCGGCAGATTTGTTTGAATAACCCTGTGGCACGAGCAATCATGTTTTTAAATTCTCTCAGCTGCGCATCTCATATCCGCATAGCACGCTTACCCTTATCTCATTGGCGTCGAAATTTTAATCATTTGCATATCTCTGACCAGACTACATTAAAGCCAAGTTTCGTGATAGTAAATCGATTTCTTCTGGGTGCCTATATTTTTTTTGTGACAGAGAGTATATATATATATATATATATATATATATATATATATATATATATATATATATATATGTGTGTGTGTGTGTGTGTGTGTGTGTGTGTGTGTGTGTGTGCGCGTGTTTGTTTTCAATACGGAGACACTTATCGCGACGACATTCGCCTATAATTCATCGCAGTTTTGCTGGCCATTTTATTATGGGAGCGCCATATAGGCGGACCAGCATTGCCCCCTATGAAGGGACGACACAAACAGAAGCATTTTAGTGGTGCTTTGCCAGGATTCGATCCGAGCACCCTCAGCACCGAAAACCAGCGCGCTGTAACACAAGGCCGCCACGGCCTCTGTATATATATATACACTGAAGTGCAAATGAATTAGGGATACCTACCTAGTAACGAGTTGGGCCTCCTCTGGCCTTGATAACGGCTGCCACACTACGAGGCATAGATTCAACAAGTTTCTGGATACGCTCCACGGGAATGGCTTGCCAAATATTGGCTAAAGCCGTCCATAATTCAGTAAGGTTCTTTGGTGCTGTGTGATGGCCTTTCACGTCTTGTTCCAAAACATCCCAAATATGCTCAATAGGATTTAAGTCTGGGCTTCTAGGTGGCCAATTCATGACAGAGAAGTCAGAGGAACGCTCATCCAACCAGCCAGTAGCCAACCGGGACTTGTGACAGATGCAGTTGTCTTGCTGGAAAACTCTATTACAGTGCAGATAACAGAACAGCATAAACGGATGGAGGTGATCACCCAGCAACTCTACGTACCGAATTGCATTGAGGGAGGTTGGTACACGCACGAAAGATCCCAAACTGTGCCACGAAAAAACACCCCAGACCATGATTGAACCACCATGCACTTGTACAGTTCCAGCCATGCATGCAGGATCTATGGCTTCATGAGCCTGACGCCATAATCTCAGCCTCCCGTCGGCGTTAAGTAGTCGGAATCGAGACTCATCACTCCATGCTACTCGTTTTCAGTCCTCTACACTCCCGGCTCTGTGCTCTCTTGCCCAGGCAAGACGTGCAGCCCGATGGCGAGTATAGAGCAATGGTACTCTCGTAGGTCGACGGCTCCCGAAACCCATACGGGGAAGCGAGCGTTGCACAGTCCGTTTACTGACTGTACGACTGGCACCGTCATTAAACTGGGTGGTAATTTGAGCTAATGTTTGGCTTCTCTGGCTTCGTACAATACGCCTGAGCAGTCTCTCACCACGCACTGTCAAGGCTAATTGTCCTTTGCAGTTTGCCCGATTGCTAGTTTTTTTACCACCATCCATGTATTCTTGGTATACTCTTGACACTGTCGACCTTGAAAATCCTAGCTGTCTGACGATTTCAGAAATTGAATGGCCCATGCATCGCGCACCTACGATTTGTCCGCGATCGAAGGCGTCTAAATCAGGCAGTTTACCCATGCTGGCAATTCCAACAACTAATTCAGAACAACCACAGTACGCGCTATATATGCAGTTACCACAGTGCCCTCACTTGCGCATACATGATGCGCAGCGCTACACAATTTGCATAGGCTTTTCTATCCCCAATTCAGTGGCAGTTCAGTGTATTTATATATATATATATATATATATATATATGTGTGTGTGTGAGGCTAAAATATGCAGGGTGGGCGATCGCGCGACCTTAAAATGGGATTTTAACTATAAAATATAGGATTTAGCAATTAAAGTCTGGGAGTTCAAATTAAGCGGCGTAATGCATTGCAATGAAAATAGAACTAATGGGTCGGCTTGATTCAATCTTCGAATAACCACAGGGAGAATTTTTAGTAGACGGATTAGCCTTGAAGAGTTGGCGCTAAGAAAGCGCATCGTTCAGCAAAAAGAGCATGTACGTTATGATGACATGAATAAGTAATGAGCGTCATAGCGCGTTAATAAAAACTTAAGAACAAAGAAGATTTTCAGAGTCATGGATAACTAGACAACGAAAAAGACGTGTGCAGTTAGGCGCACGGATTTAAATTGGGTTGGGAGTTTAAATAAGGTTTGATGGAGCTAAGAGGTTTAAAGAAATTTAACAACGATGTTTAGGAAAGAGTACTGACTGATCTTTGTGTTGTTCAAGCTTGGATTATTACCTTTTAGAGAGTTTAAAATATGATGAGTGTCCTCGCCACCGGTTCACCGACTGCAACATGGTTCTCAAGTTTCGGATTAATGTGTTTCGGATTAAGTTTCGGATCAATTTAAAATGGGCGTGAAGCACATCCAACATATATATATAATACATATATATACACATATAGATAGATTAATTGATTGACTGATTGTATTGTATTGTAATACATGGTGCGATTTTTATCAGCCAGCAAAGGTTAAGCATTCTTCTTAACAATAACACTATTGTCAACGTAAAGCAGTTTTATAGGCATGATACACAGTTTAAAATGCTTTACCTTAATTGTGCAGTTAGTCTAATGTATAAAATATATGAGTACAGACTCATTAATTTTATACATTAAAAAATTTGATGACAAAACGAATTCATTGTTAAATGATTTCATTGTTTAAATACACCAGAATTCATTGTTTAAATATAAATAACAAAAATTTTCTAATGAGAGTCTGAGAAACTAAAGTCTGGATCTCAAATGAAACATATTGGTAAAAATAGTGCAATAAAAATATCGGTTAGATAATACAAGTTGGATGAAATAATCCTAAGAGAAAAAGATATTATTTGGCTTAAACAAAGACTGACTGCTATTAGAAAGTTGCAAAACAAAAATTAATATCTCCTGTTCTAATTAATACAGAAACATGATTTAAACGTCACTCTAAGAGGAAGAAAACAGAAAATTTTTTAATGCAATAAATGTTTTTTGAAAATTTGAAAAATTTTGTGTCCTGGACCCCCTTAAACAAAATGGCATGTTAAAATTAATTGTTTTCGTAAATAATATAGCTCCAGAGTAGGAGCCATCAGTAAAACAGATCACCTGACTTTGACAAAATGATGTTAATTCGAAAATAAGATTTTATGATGCTTGTTAATTAGGAATATTCAAACCGAAACGCCTTGAAATACGCCAAAAAAGTAGTAAAAAGATATTAAAATACCTATACTTCAAAGGAAAAATTTTATGTTGCTATTTACATACATTTAACCGGAAAAACATTGAAGCGTGGGTGATAATTGTTTTTTAGGTCTTTTGAAGTACTAACAAATGAAAAATCCAATTTGAGTATATTCTTGCTAATGGGTGCAGGAATGAATAATGGAAATAGATGAAGGAGTTGGAAAATTTATCTCAAGAGAAATCTTATTAGGACTATTATTCATGCTAATAAAATTTCACTTCACGCCTATGTTAGATAGTAAAAAATAAAAATAAACAGAGTCAGAAAGTAAAAGATTAAATATCAGCAGTACCGTAAGATGGGGTTACTTTGTGACTGCAGGGGTAACTAAGTGACACATAATAATTTTTTGGTATTTCGGATCTTGCGCCGCGCCCGTGATACCGGGTAGGCAAAGAACAGTGCCAATAGCTTGTACGACATACAGAGACACCTAGTGGGCAGTTTCCGAAGCTTCTGCGCGACATTTGTCTTCGCTGGCCAGTGTATTGTTCAGACATGTTGTCAAGCTATTAACTCAAACTTCGGAAACTTTGTGTGCTGAAAGCTAACTCCTTATACAACCAACTATTACAGTTAGATATTTTTTATTGTCAATATGTTGGTTAGATTGTGGAGCAATATAACATTTGTGTAGCGATATTTCTGAGAGATATGAGAACATCGAGAGATATGAGATACTAAATATCGAAAGGTGACGGGGCTAGTTTGTGACACATTGACACTGTCACAAAATAACCCACAAAATCGACCGACCTCCTCCAGCCGCTCTATGTTGCATTTTTCCCGTCCTCTAAAATACCACTGTAGAGAAAGAAGTATTGACTAACTGGAAAAAAACTATCCGAAGGAGCAGAATGTGCCAAAAGACGAATTTCCTCATCTTCTCAAAGAACTGATGGCTGCCCTGGACACCCATCTCCACCAGGTCTCTTTGATGTCAAAGATATAGCTAAATCTATGCAATATTTGTAATAGATATATATAATTGTGTATCAAGCTTTTGATAAGCGTTTGACTGTCTAACTTTGTGTCAGGTAATTTTTCCTCTTGCATTTAAAGGCGAAAACACAGATGTCACAAAGTAACCCCACTGGGCTAGGCAACTTTGTGACACATTTTAACCTTAATGTCTGTTAGCGTACAGGTAAAACATGTACGTCAACAATTCCCATAATTCTTCTATTACATATATTTGAATAGCAGAGTAAAAACTGTGCAGTAAAAGCTATGTTTGTTAAAAAAAGGTATACGTTAAAACCATTAAAGATGCTCAAAATAATGTATAGACGACAAGCCTTTTAACAATAACATAAAAGTATTTATTCATTTGAAAAATTAGTTAAAATTAGTTAAATACAACAATGTCAATATCTTCATTTTTCACTAGTAACACATTAGTAATGTACGCCGGGTTTTCAAATTGAATCAATTTCTTAAATAAACAGTCTATTTCCTATACTGTGATGGACTATCAAAAAGGATTTAAATGTCGAAGTAATATAAAATATCTCACTTTCAGCAGGCTTAATACAACATCTTGTTATCTTATCAGATCAGACACAAACTTCTTAATAAACGTATTGATGACAGAGCAGCTTGATACTACCTGATAATACCCACTATCTCACCGATACTCATCTCATCACTTCTCATCTCTTTTCATCTCATCATTTCCTGCAAGTGTCCACGGCTTATAGACACGTGGCAAAAGCTTATATTCAAATATCGGGTTGAAACTTCTACGAAATACGCCATCTACTAGAGACTTTTATGTTTAATTATATGACGTACGGCAGTTTCCAAACATGACGTAATTAAAAGAAACTTGCGTCAGAGATTCGGCTTAGTTATGAATTGAATCGCTTTAACTTGAACCAGCTTAAAAAGGAAATGCAAAATATGACGTCAAGCTTCGGAAAGGCAAGTAATTAATGGACCTTTAAAGTAATTTTTAGTTCATGTTGCTAACAATGTCTCAATGGCAATTAAAGATCCGGGTTAGCGCAATACGTTACTACGTAAGGAAAGGATGTACCAATGTTTTCCTTTTTCGTTTTGGGCTGTTTTTAAAACTTTTTGGCTGGCACAGGAAAAAACTTAAAATCCGTCACAAAGTAACCCCATCTTACGGTATAGTAAAATGCACTGTTTGGTACGAGGTTTAAGCAATGAGTATATTACCTTATGGAATTTCTAAAATAGAAATTCTGCATTCTGTATATGATATTTATATACAGAACCGGATTTTTGGATTTTACAAATCATATGAAACCTAAGAATAAATGATATAGATTCAGTGATTTTTCCAGAAAAAAAATATTACTTCAGAAAATTTTGTTAGTTTTGAAATTGTACCGTTAAACCATAGCACTATTTCTTTGGAAACATACAACTAAGGTAATGTATAATATCTTAACTCTGAGCTTTTTAAAAAAATATTATTGTCACGAACACCGTGCTTAAAAGAGATTCCAAGGAAGAAATACTTACTACTTTTAAATACACCGGTTTATTGGAATTATTTACACCATTTACAATTTCACCATAGCGGCGTTACAAATAAGTTGTTGCTTCTTAACAGTACTGCTACTGCTGGAATAAGTAGTGTAGTAGAGGTCTGACGCATGCGCTTTACATCTGATTCATTCGTAAATTATTTAGACATACGCCAGTTGCCGCAGTAACAAGCATCTTTTTAAAGAACAGAAAACCAATCTGCTTTTTTTTTAAATACTGTTGCCTCTCAACCTCATGATTTACATGTGCCACAATTATCATGCGACGGGATCTATCTCGGAATATATCATGCGGGAATATATCATGCGCAGCTGATCTTTTCTACTGCCGCTCATTCTGCATTACCGACGACTCGTGCCGTGCTCCAGTTGGAAAGCATGCCCCTTGTATGTGCGATGGGGAATAAACTAATTCTACCTATTTATTGCACTGTTTAGTTGCTTTATTATTCCCATTTCGTAATGCATCTTAAATTAGGTTTACACGATTGAAGTGCACTCTTTAATTATACCTGATGCTTTGTTTCATTACTCAGGATTGAACTGTTTATATCTTTTATTTTGTCGTAACACGATGGAATGAATATTATCAGAAAAGAGTCCAGCGAAATCAGCCTGTAATCACTACCTACCGTTTGAAGTGACGGATGCTTGAATATAAGAATATTCAAGCATCCAATCTAGTGAATATTTTCAATAAAACTCGACTCCATAAAACTTCCCAGTGCTTAAGTCTTCAAAACGCCTCAATTAAAACTTACTATAACAAAAATTTTAATCATAAAATTAAAATTATCGCTCCAAATTATTCCCAGTTCTCGAACTGTTCAAAACGGATAAAGCACCCTTGTTGTCAAATGAAGCGTTGTTGTGTGCGTTTAAAGCGAGCGAGTTCATTATTAAGCGAAAGAGTTCAATCAGTAAAGCTGCTTTCGAAAATACAACTGTTAATTCAGACTTAAGTAGTTTGCTTAACGTCCCAATTAACCGCGACGCTTGTAGCTGAACACAGGAAAGGACGGAGAGAGGTGCTCCAAATGGGGCCGCTGCCTTTCAAACGGGCTCCAAATCGGCTTCAAGTAATAATATTTGTTTCACAATCCGTCTGAAACAAATTGCATTTGTCTCTGGAGTGTCGTGAGGTAATGAAATTTTTATTGTCTGGCAGTTCTGGAGCAACAATCGGATTAACTTTATTCATTTATCGGAATCGATTTTCCCACAAATCTTTGAAAAAGAACGCGACAGAAAACATCCAAAGTTCTTATTTTGCCTAGAATTCGCTGTAAACAAACAGCTTGGGGAAATGCACATAATTTGTCTTACATTGATCTCAGGACTATGAAAAACATAACATAAAGGAAAATGTAAAAATATATTTCGAGTCAGCAGCTGGCTTAACCTTTTCGTTACGGGGTAGGATAGCATTTCTCCCAAGAATACGGGCCCAAGAATGAATGAATATATATATATATATATATATATATATATATATATATATATATATATATATATATATATATATATATATGTATGTATATATATATATGTATGTATATATATATATATGTATGTATATATATATGTATGTATATATATATATATGTATGTATATATATATATATATATATATGTATGTATATATATATATATATATATATATATGTGTGTGTATATATATATATCTATGTATATATATATATATATGTATATATATGTATATATATATAACTATATATATATATGTATGTATGTATGTATATATATATATATATATATATATATATATATATATATATATATATATATATGTATGTATATATATATATATATATATATATATATATATATATATATATATATAATATTAAAAACTAGTAATTTCTTAATTCAACAATCTTAACATTTAAAAACTATTAATTCCTCACTTTACTATTCCAAATTACAAACCCTTTTTTAATTCCTTGAAATAGGTAATTTCCCTTGGGCATTCGTGTTAAAATCCAAGAGATATTCTAAATTTTAGCATTGTCATCCCAGTAAAACTTATATAGAAATCCCATAGTAATAGCCTTTGTAACCCCAGGCAATATTATTAAAGATGGCTGACTTTTTACCGAAATTAAGCTCGACGCGGCGTGGCTACCGAATTAGATCAGATCAGAGCATCAACAAATAACTTTTATCCAATCAAAATGTAAGTCACACCTCTGTGTCACGTGATGGAATGACTTTATAAAACTATCTGGTGTCTAAAATTAGACACACTCTGTAAGAATCGGTCTGTCATATAATCCCGGGCGGACGACTTGGAAAACTTAATAAAATGCCTTAGATTCAATTACGTATCTGTGGTTCCTGTGTCCGAGGGTGAGATGAAAAGCGGGAAAGGAAATTAAACATGTGATGCACGGCCGGGCGACAAGTCATCCATCTTTACCTAAAAAGAAATACCACTCGGGCCTTCCTTCATCGGCCCGCGCCCGTGCTATTACAAAAGTCGGCAGGATTCGAACCTGCGCGGGAAATCCCAATGGATTTACTTGCGGTTACTTGCGGGTGAACGTTTGACGCCCTCGATGTTTTTCCCTCTTCGGATCTTCAAGCTGCCAAAATGTTCCGTATCATTTCAAATCTCATGCCTGGATATACAAACTTTTAACCAGCGCGGACGCCATTATACAAGGAATGTGTGCTGCTCATGGATGAGCAGAAAAATCTTCAAAGTGTTTTCCGATTATGTGAAACGTCGATTTTCACTAATCGTTGACCTGGGGATAAAAATGTCCCGAGAAATTCTGCGAAAACATGTGATTTGTATAGTAGTGACGACTAGAAATTTTCATTTCCCGGAGCGACGTTGCATTTCAACGGTGATGCTGTATATGCTAAACGAACAACTACACGACATTGGTGATTGATGATATGTAACTAAAATTGTTCAAGATGTTTTTCATCAACTTTTTGCATAAAGGTGTTAAAGGATTTTGACCATCACAACGGTAATTGATAATAAAAATAAAATTTGTGCAACCGAGAATTTTACAGTAACAAGACAAGCATCACATGACCAGGTTGTATGTCTCCCATCATAAACTTTTTTAAATTGTGTAGTAAACTATGATTATATGATATTGTATTCTTGTTTTAAATTGAAATATAATTGTGATATTGTGTTAAACTTATAAGATGGAAGATAAATCTATAAAGACAGAATTTCAGGGGGAAGATAAAATTGAGACAGAATGCAAGGACAATTTTCAACTTGAATATGTAGAGAGGGAATTCAGGGATTTTATTCCTTTTGACCCAGAGGGGGGAATGAAATTACAAAAATGGCTTGCCTATATTGAGCAGAAATTTTGCCAAGCAAATGTTTCAGATGAACATAAACTAAGATATATTTCAAAATTTCTCAAGGGAAAGGCTCTAACATTTTTTATTAACTCTTGTTTAGACATTCAAGATTGGACAGAATTAAAAGACACTTTGCAAGAATTATTCTTTGAGGCAGATAGCGTGGAATTCTCTGAATTTTCCAATTTGAAATTTGAATATAATGATGACTTAACCAAATATTTTCATAAAAAAATTGATGTAGGAAAGAGATTGGGGTTATCACAGAAATTAATACTAGAAGGCCTAACAGAAGGCCTAAATGCTCAAATGAGAATGACCATAGCTGCAAATCCTCCTCAAACCACAACAGAATGGATAGTGTTGGCTAATAAGCTAAACAAAATAAATAATGAAGAAAACAAAACTAATCAAGGGGATCGGGATAACTTTTTTAACACTAGATTTGAAAATAGGAACCAATTACGACAGAATTATTACAACCAACCTCAAGTTAGGATGAATTATAGCCCACCTCACCAATTTAGACAAAATTACTCCTCCCAGCCTCAATTTAGACCTAATAATAATCAACAAACTCAGTTTAGACCTAATTATAGTCAGCAGCAACAATTCAGACAATGGCAACCCAGAGATCAAAGGTTGAATAGAAATTTTGCACCCAATCCCAGTAACCAAATTAATCACCACCAACAATATGCAGACTTACCATCTAGACCCTGTCGAAAATGTTCTAACTTTGGCATAAGTAATGCTTATCATTGGGAACAAACTTGCTCTATTAATGAGAGATTTGATAAGATGTCGGTGTCAGACAATAAACATCATTATGAGGAACCTGAATTTGAAAGAGATCAGGCGCCAGGATGACAATTACTGTCATTGAGGGGAAACATTATCAGAAATAATAGGGTTGACAAAACAAAAAGACTATATGAAAATGAGAAACAGAATTTTTTAAATTGTGTGATTGACACTGCTTCGACTATTAGTCTGATGTCACAAAAACTGGTCAAGCAATGTCAACTGAAATGCTATTCAAGCTCTCCAATTAAGGTCAGGCAAGCTGAGGGTGAAATCTTAATTACAACTAAATGTGTACTAACTTTGAGAATAGGGAAAATAATTAGAAACATTTCTGCATATGTTTTGGACAATGACTTGCCTTATCTTATTCTGGGACTTCCTGAGTGTAAAGAGTTTAAATTAGTAATTGATTGTAACCAATTGTGTGTGTATCAAAATAGAATTGCTTTGAAAATGGTTAATATTTGTGATATAAGTAAAATTTCATTACACCTACAAAATAAATGTGATAATAAGCATGTGGATAATAATAGTAATGGTCATGAAAATGAAGTTTCTGATATGTTTAACCCTTATGAAGAAAATTCGCAGAAAGAAAATGATATTTTCTGTATTGATTATGATGTAAATGACAATTTTAATGAAAGCTCTGGTGAAATCAAAGCAGAAAGTAATCCAAATTATGAAAATGTTGACATTAATGATCAAATCAAAAATTTAGATGTTGATAGGGAATTAAAGAATTTATTGCACAAAAATAATAGACTGTTTTCAACTAACAAATATGACATAGGCAAAATAAGGATGGAACCCCAAAGAATAATCCTAAATTCTGATTTACCAGTGAGTCTAAGAGCATACAGGACTTCGCCAACTGAGGAAAAAGAGATCAGGACCCAAATAAAAAATTTGTTAGAAGCAGGAATCATAAAAGAATCACATAGTTCATACTCAAGTCCTGTGACTTTGGCAAGAAAGCGAAATGAGGGAAAAACTAGACTTTGTATTGATTTCAGAAAACTAAATTTAATTACTAAGACAGATGCAGAACCCTTACCCAGAATTGATGATATTCTAGATAAATTAAGCAGAGCTAATTACTTTTCAACTTTAGACCTTACCTCAGGGTATTGGCATGTACCCGTCCACCCAAAAGATACTGAGAAATTGGCATTTGCCACTACTTTTGGCTTATACGAATGGCTAAGACTCCCATTTGGTTTAAAGAACGCCCCTGCCATATTCAATAGGACTATCAGGAGAATTTTAGATAAATATAAAGTTAACTTTGCATGCCACTATTTCGATGATATTATAATTTTTTCAGACTCCAAAGAACAACACCTTGAACATTTAGAGATACTATTTAACATTTTCAAAAAAGAGAATATCAAGTTAAAATTAACTAAATGTACTTTTCTGCAACAACAAATTAATTTTCTTGGATATAATGTAACAAATGGGAAAATTGCCCCAGACAACATTAACATTGAAAAGATAAAGTGTTTGAAACCACCAACTAATGTAAAAGAACTCCAAAGATTCTTGGGCACAATAAATGTGTATAATAAGTTTATTCCAAAATATGCAAAAGTAAGACAGCCATTAAATACATTATTGAAAAAGGGAGTAAAATGGGGATGGTCAGACAAGTGCCAAGAAGCTTTTGAGGATCTTAAGAATTTATTGATTTGTAAACCAATATTGCAATTGTATGATGTAAACAAAGACTGTCATTTATTTGTGGATGCTAGTAAACAACAGGTTGGAGCTGTTTTAAAACAGCCAGGTGAAGATGGGGTGTTGCATCCCATAGCATATCACTCTCGTGTACTAAAGGACTATGAGGCAAATTATTCTATTACTGAACTTGAGTGTTTGGCAATTGTGGACAGTTTAGACAGGTATTATCATTATCTCCACGGGAAAAAGTTCACAATTCACACAGACCATGCTGCCTTAGTTTGGCTTAAAAATGTGAAAAATCTTCGAGGTCGACTCTTTCGCTGGTCATTAAAACTAAGTATGTTCGACTATGAAATTAAATACCAGAAGGGAACTGCAAATATTGAAGCTGACATGCTTTCAAGGAACCCTATTCTAGAACCTAAAACCCAAATAAATCATTTAATTGAACTAGGAAAAATTGTAGAATTTCAAAATAAAGACAATGTACAGGGACTTAAATATAAAAAACTAAATGATGTAATCTACATGAGAAAGAAAGGATTTTTAAAAATTGTAGTACCATTTTCATTGAGGTTAGAAGTTTTAAAAAGAGCCCACGAGGATTATGGACACCCTGGAATAAATAAAACAATGCAATTACTCACCCCCCAATATTATTGGCCCAAAATCAATGAGGACATTAGTAATTATGTTAAACATTGCCATACTTGTCAATTAAACAAAAAGAAAAGACAGAAAAGGTTTGGATTGCTGCAAGAAGTACCTCCGACAGACCAACCCTTTGAGTGCTTAAGTTTAGACACAGTAGGCGGATTTAATTACTATAATTCCACAAAGAAATATTTACATTTGATAATTGACCATGCAACGCGTTATATTTGGGCTTTTCCATCAAAAAGTGTAACTACTGAAACTTATACGAATTGCTTAAAACAAATATTCCAAATTCAAACACCAAAAAAATTGCTAACCGACAGAAATGCAGCTTTTACATGTTCAAAGTTTAGAAGATTTTTAGAGCATAACAATGTGCAACAATTACTTACCTCGAGTCATCATCCACAAACGAACGGAAAGGTAGAGAGGGTAAATCAAACAATAATTACTAGATTAAGATGCAAAGTACATAACTCAACAAGCAAAATTCCTCGGACAAACCTATTAAATGAAGTAATTAATGAATACAATCATACGCCTCATTCAGTCACCCAAATGACCCCAGCTTACCTACTTTTTGGAATATTACCTTATGAACCTCATGTTAAAAAACAAGATTTTTATCCTCAGGTAGATGAGGCGAGAAAATTAGCTAAAGAAAGGACAATTAATTACCATAATAGGAATAAAGTAAAATATGATGCACGTTTTGTAGAATCTAAATTTAATGTTGGAGATTTAGTGTTATTCGAAGAATTTCACTATCCTAATACTAGAAAATTAAGCTCACCCTATTCTGGACCTTACACTATTCTAAAACAAATGTCAAAAGTTAATTATGAAATTGATAGACCAAACTTTCACACTAAACGAGATTCTGAAATTGTCCATGCTTGCAGATTGAGATATTATAATGCACCAGAGAGCTTAAAACTACACCACGAATAATGACAAACATTAGATCTATTTTTCTTTCTTTTCTATGTGATGCTTAACATCATTATATTTTTTTTAAATCGATATAATTAATTATGTGTTGTCCTACTAAAGGTATATTAAAAAAAAAAAAAAAAAAAAAAAAAAAACTGTCTAATTTAAACTTTCTTCTTAAGAATACTATTATATGTGAATTTTTTTTTGGATCTCAATTTAAACACCGACTATGACAACTCTACTTCTTTAACCTTTCAGTAAATTTCCTACTTCTTGAAAAACACTTTCCTATCACCCAACTCTACAAGCGCGTTGGATGTCGTCCCAACTGTTTAAGATCTTTTTTAATTTTTTTTACTATTTGTTTTTAATTCCTCAACTCAGTCACTTAAAGTGCTGAAGACTATATGCTTGAGTAATGACTAAAACAGGGCTGGGATGGCCACTCCTTTTGTCCTCCCATTTCTATATATTATACTCCCACAGGTATGACAACTGCACCTTTTCCTTTTTCTCCATCTGTGTACTATGCAAGATGCTGTTTTCCAACGCAGTCATATTCTGTCGGAGATTTACGGTTAGTCCACTGTACGGCTAAAAGACTCTTCCTCCTTATTAGTCAGAGAACAATATGGAGAAAGAAAACCCACTTGGTACACAAACATAAACACAACCCTCACTGCTTAGAGGTAGAATTAAAAAATTTGAAACTAAGAGTTTGGGTAACACACATACAACAAGGTACCTTCAAAACAAGGAAATGGATCCACATAAACTTATAAGAAATATACAAAAATGAATAGTAGATAGATAATTTGAAAATAAAATGAAAAGTATTGAGAATAAGTAAAGTTAGAATAAATATGAATAAGTATAATTAAAGAATATTGAATAGAATTTTGGAATGAATAAATATTGTCGAAATAAAATGAATATAAGAAATGATGAAATGAGAAAAAGAAATATAAATGATATTGAAAAGAGATTTTTTTTTGTTGATAAATAATATTGAAATAAAGGAGATAATGGATATTAAGAAAAAATAATGAGATAAATAAAGATACGAAAACTAGATAATGAGTGATATGTTTTGTAATTTTTATGTACAATTGATATATTTGAAATGTGATTTTATTAAATCTTGTGATTTTTAATTGAAAGTGTGATTTTTATTATAAACTGTGATTTTTATTATGTAACTAAAGGACTAATTTTCTTTATATGTAAACAAGTCGAGATAATGTGATATTTATGCATTCTACGTTTGTGAAGCAGAAATGACACAGCACTAAAAAGACTGTGATTTTTTTTAATTGGTGTTTTTTCCTCAACATACTAATGACTGTGAAAGGACTAAAAATGTTGCACAGATAAATCATTACAAGATAAGTAAATAAACATTTTTTTTTTTTTTTTTTTGGACTCACTCCATAGTAGTGAACGTTGAGGAAGAATTTTTGAATTTTTCATCCTGTTATCAAAGTCAACTTCATTTACTTAATTTTTGTTTGTTTTTGATATTTTTATTACTATGTTTTGTTATTTTGTATTATTCAAATCGAGATGATAGTAGATATTGTATTAAATGTATGTTTCCAGTGAAAATTTTTGGTAGTTTACAAATTTTTGGTTATGTTAATTGATTTTTTTTTTTCGAGATTTTGTTGTGTGGGGAGACGTCCCTATTCAACAGGTTTCAAATACATACTTATGTAGAATCTTCAATTTAATATTATGTGTCCTTCTTTGTAGTGATTTTATATATATTTTTCAGTAAAGTTGATAATGTTGCTATGTCAGCTCATCACGTGATCTTTAAAATTTTTTTTTGCAATTTAACTTTAATTGAACTTGATACGTTAACTTATTCCAAATTTTTTAATGCCCATTCTTCTCACTCATCTGAGTGAGTCTGCCCTCCAATGCAGGCATTGTAGGTCAGCCTCTTCTCGGACGGGGGGGATATTCTATAATATTAAAAACTAGTAATTTCTTAATTCAACAATCTTAACATTTAAAAACTATTAATTCCTCACTTTACTATTCCAAATTACAAACCCTTTTTTAATTCCTTGAAATAGGTAATTTCCCTTGGGCATTCGTGTTAAAATCCAAGAGATATTCTAAATTTTAGCATTGTCATCCCAGTAAAACTTATATAGAAATCCCATAGTAATAGCCTTTGTAACCCCAGGCAATATTATTAAATATGGCTGACTTTTTACCGAAATTAAGCTCGACGCGGCGTGGCTACCGAATTAGATCATATCAGAGCATCAACAAATAACTTTTATCCAATCAAAATGTAAGTCACACCTCTGTGTCACGTGATGGAATGACTTTATAAAACTATCTGGTGTCTAAAATTAGACACACTCTGTAAGAATCGGTCTGTCATATAATCCCGGGCGGACGACTTGGAAAACTTAATAAAATGCCTTAGATTCAATTACGTATCTGTGGTTCCTGTGTCCGAGGGTGAGATGAAAAGCGGGAAAGGAAATTAAACATGTGATGCACGGCCGGGCGACAAGTCATCCATCTTTACCTAAAAAGAAATACCACTCGGGCCTTCCTTCATCGGCCCGAGTGGTATTTCTTTTTATATATATCTTTCTTATTATATTATTCTTTTATATTATTTATTAAATTATTATATTATTCTTAAATATTATTTCTTTTTATATATTTCTTTTTATATATATATATATATATATATATATATATGTATGTATATATATATATATATATATATATATATATATATATATATATATATATATATATATATATATGTGTGTGTATATATATATACATATATATATATATATATATATATACAGAGGCTGTTCGCACATTTTTTAGACGATTTTGGTAAGCGGTAATAAAAATTCGTTTGCTGCAAAAGAAATAATTGCAATTGTACTATGTTTTTAAAAGTCAAAATTATCGTCTGCGGCTTGAAAGTTTTGTTTTTATTCAAAATGGCGTTTTTAACAAAGCAGTGGTTCGAAGGCTACATTTATGCTCTTTCCGAAGAGAAATATGCATACTCCGTTATCCAAAAACGATGTGAGAATCATGGTTTTGTGATATCTAAAGCGTCGATAGGTAATATCGTCAACAAGAAAGGAAAAAAAACGTCAAATTCCAGCCTCAAGTGGGACAAAAATTCCAAACAAGTATCCAAGGAAAAAACGGACATCTTCGACTATTGCAATGGTACGTTGTTTAATATTAAAAGAAAATCTCCCTAGTCAAAGGACAGTTGCAAAATCATTAAAATGCTCGGTGTCCACTGTAAAAAAATTGATAAACGTTGATTTAAATCTTAAGAAAGCGAAAAAAACGCAATGTGCATCGTCTTCTACCAAATCATATCGCTGAACGCAGGACACGCTGCAGAATTCTATATGAGAAACACTTATCCAAAGAAAAATGGAAAACAATTTTCACAATAGATGAATCATGGGTGTATTTAAATGATTGCAACAAAAAAAGAGCCATTTATTATCATAAAAGGGGAGAAAAAAATTTAAGTACACGGTTCAAAGAATCGAAAGAAAGTATTTTTAAGGGATTCATGATTGTTGCTGGTTTTTCTTATAATGGCAAGTTAAAAATAAAGAGAGTGGAAAAAAATGTAAAGATTAACTCCAAATACTATCAGGAACATATTTTATCACCAATTTTTCTGAATGAAATACCATCGCTTTACCCACAGTGCCATCAATCTGTGAGACTCCATCAGGACAAAGCTAGCAGTCACACATCAAAATCCACTGTAAATTTCCTAAAAGAAATGGAACAAAAAACTGGTATCAAGGCCATACCCTACACTGATATCCCTACTAAATCTCTCGATGTATCACCTATGGATTTTTGTGCTTTCGGACTTTTAAAATCTGCATTATCCAAACGTCGTCCCAAAACCCTTACAGGACTCTGGAAAGCTGTTCAAGAGGAATGGGTTAGAATACCTCTTCTGACACTTCAAAAGGCATTATTATCCTGGAAATTGCGGTGTCGAAAGATAGTTCAGAATAAGGGATGTCAAATAGAACATTTAAAACACAAGAATTTTATGTAATTTAGTTTTGTGAATACAATATACATCGTCTAAAAAATGTGTGAACAGCCTCTGTAATATCGAGTATGAAATAGATTTCAAGCAATTCGACAACTTCACTTTATGCAGACGTTTCAGTGATGGGAAGCTGAATTATGTGAAATAATTTGTATTTTAGGTGTTCATACTTGGTATTACAGCTCGTAAAACTACCATAGTTTTGATTGGTAAATAAAATTATAGTCTTATCTAATCAAAAACGGGATTCTGAATAATTTGCACTTTGTAAAATGTTTAAATAAATGTTGTTTTTAAATAGAAAATACAGATTTTTTCTTGCTATTTATTTCGTAATGTTTTTAAATGAAAACATTGTCCATAAAAATTTTAAAGGAAATTAGAATTATCAAAATTTATCTTATACTATCTGAATACCCATGCTTCACTCCGGAGTACATTCACATTAAATACAAAGGTCAATGTATGCAATTAATTTGTATGTTTAATATCCGTAAAACATGCTAATTTGAATTAAATTCTTAAAAAATTTACATTTGAATTAGTCAAGTGGTTAAATTTTATCTTTTACCGTATTTCAATATTTTTTTATCAATTTATTTCATTGTTATGCACGTGACACAAAATTAATTTAAAGTATCACAAAAAGAAAAGAATCCACGTGATCAGCATTTAATAAATTAAATTCTAAAAATTAATCTTTAAAAATCACCAAAAATCAGAAAATGGAGGTAAATATTCGAAAAAGATTTCATTTTACAGGAATTTTTATCATCTTTTCGTGATGTAAATTTAATAACCCTCAGATTATTATTTTAAATGAAAACTTTAAAAAAGTTACAAAAACAGCTTAAAAATTTAATTTTAAACAATCTAGGAAGAAATTTTCAAAAATTTTTCTTAGTGTATCCCTATACCATAACTACAATCGCTATGAAAAATTCCAGCCCCTTAGTTCCAGCGGTTTGATCTGTGCGTTGTCTGTCAGTCAGTCAGTTACGGAACTGTTTTATATATATAGATTATTAACCATACGAGAAACAGAGAATATAAGAAGGGGATTCCAGAATAAGGGATCATTCCCTCAAACTTAATTATAATGAATCTACCATTTCGACAGTCCAATAATAAAGGAATAAGAAATAAAGTGTTAAATCCCCACATTAAAAACAAAGAAAGAAGGGAATATATCTCATTACTTGATTCTAAATTACACAAATAATCAGAGAAACCTCTCGAAAATTTCCAGTTCATCGACACCCCCACTTTAGATCAAAACTGAAGAAATTTCAAATTTCCAGTATACGTGTAGGCGTTTTGTTCATCATACGTGGGCGAATTACCTACAGCATTTCTCTTTCCCCTATCCTTCTCTAGGTAACACATTATTGGCCTTTAAAGAGAAACTACTCAGTCTCTTTTTTTTGTGTGTGTCTCTGCTGATCTGTCGCATTCAAATCTGCCACGCATTGCTGCTGAGAGGAAAGACCCAGATCTGCTGCGCCGTGATGGAAAAGCAAGCGTGAAAAACGAACGCGGAGAAGGATTAATTTCCTATTTTTCTCGCTCCAGTTTTTGCATTGCATCTTTGAGATGAAAAAATGTTAAGTACGAAAGGATTTGTATGTTGGAAAACAAAAGCAGCAGTGGAAGGCCTGAAAAAACAGAAGAATGTTTGTTTAGATTAAAGATAAATTATAGGTAATACAAATAAGCTACCATTGAATTTTTTCAAATGTATAAATAAGCTATCATTGAATTCATTAGTTTTAGAAAAATATTGGGCTGACTCGTTTCTTCAGAGTAAATTTATATTATTAAGGGCTTTATTTAGTTTAAGGTATGAACGTGCAATAGATTTTAAGGAGTGTAATCCCGAATAAAATTTGTCTATACAAACCCATTAAAATTTCTAAAACATTAATAAATTACACGATACTGATATTAAGATAGACCAATACGTGTATGTTACACTAAGGCCGTCTGCACACGAAGCAACTCAAAAGAAACTGATAACTGACTCAAATCACAAACCAGTCCGTGATGAGTCGCAACCTATGTAATTGAATGGAGCCACGCACACGACGCAACTGGTTACAAACCCGTCGGACGGGTTTGTAACATTCAATTACATAGGTTGCGACTCATCACGGACTGGTTTGTGATTTGAGTCAGTTATCAGTTTCTTTTGAGTTGCTTCGTGTGCAGACGGGCTAAGGCTCTTTCTTTCTATATCTACTTTGGGTGAAAATATACTTCCCACTAACCTTATTGTCAGTGTGCCGCCAAATTTTTAAATTATTAAAAGTGTACCGTCACAAAAAAATGGTTGAGAATCAATGGTTTAGAGAGATCGAGGCACCGAGTAAAATAGTCAAAAGGGTCTTTCGTTCCCTCATTCCTATGCAATATATATATTATATCTTATTGTCAGTGTGCCGCCAACATTTAAAATTATTAAAAATGTACTGTTACGGAAAAAAAGTTGAGAATCACTGGTTTAGAGAGATCGAAGCACCGAGTAAAATAGTCAAAAAGGGTCTTTCGTTCCCTTATTCATATGCAATATGTTTATTATATCTTATTGTCAGTGTGCCGCCAAATTTTTAAATTATTAAAAGTGTACTGTTACGGAAAAAAGGTTGAGAATCACTGGTTTAGAGAGATCGAAGCACCGAGTAAAATAGTCAAAAAGGGTCTTTCGTTCCCTTATTCTTATGCAATATATATATTATATCTTATTGTCAGTGTGTCGCCAAATTTTAAAATTATTTAAAGTGTACCGTCACGAAAAAATGGTTGAGAATCAATGGTTTAGAGAGATCGAGGAACCGAGTAAAATAGTCATAAAGGGTCTTTCGTTCCCTTATTCCTATGCAATATATATATATATATATATAATATATATATATATATATATATATATAATATATATATATATATAATATATATATATATATAATATATATATATATATATAAAATATATATATATATATACATAAAGAGAGAGAGAGAGACAGAGAGATTGATTTCGCCGTCTCTTTTCAAAACGATCGTAGTCTTTAGTATGTCTTAGAACTTGCGTTACATAACTATGCAATTGGGTAAACATAAAATACGTATTTCATGAAATAAGGTATGAAATATGTCGAAATTTAAAACTTTTATTCAAGGATTTATAGCAAGAAGAAACTATCCTCTTGCAAAAAAAGTTCATGGTCATATCAAAGTGACTATTGCTCTTACAAATCATTTCATGTTGGATGAATTTCAGCTGCAAAATGTATTTAGGGATATTCTTAATACATATCTGATCCCGTAGGATATTTTAATAAAATTGTTATTATTAAAATTCCTCGATACAAAAATATTTTACATTAAATTTCACATTTTCAAAACGCAAGAATTCAAGAATCGAAACAGTCATTACAGAAACTTTAAAATTTATAAAATTTAGAGTTTCCATAAATTGCAAGAAATATACAAAATCTAAAACTTCCATAATAAGAGGGGTAACTTTTGAATTCACAAAGTAGGGCATAGGGGACGATAAGGCAGACGTTTCTAATTTCGAGTGACACGTAAAATAAATCTTCGAGAAATTCGATGTTGGAATCATGGAAAATTAAGGGAACTACTGCCTTTTGTTCATAAGTTTGAGATTCTTTCTTCAAACACATTCTAATATTCTTATGACGCGAAAAATTATAGCGATATTCATGTTAAAAGCATCCAGTTCAAAGTGTTCTTTCATCTTTTTGAATTCCAAATTCCTTAGCATTTGAATATCAAACGATTTTTAGCGATCATCGGCCCCGCTTCCAAAAGATAGATAGTAAAAATGACAAGTCGTGGAGACATTGCATTAGACGCAACGCATATTATCAATCTTGATGCGAATTTTTTCTCTCAGTATTTATCTAATACAAATTGAATCCATAGAGGAAAATGCAGGAAAATGCAAGAATATTTTTAAATTCAGCATTTTGAGCATGAAAGTAGACGTTTAAAATGGGGACGTAGTTTTAAAATTTTAAAATTGTACCTTAGTAACTTTTTTAAAGGGCGTTAATTTTACTGATATCTAACGCTGAAAAAATAAAATTGTTTGTTTAATAAGTTAGTTGAAAGTAAATTTTTTTGAAAAACTTGAGCATTGCATTTAGACGTTTTTTTTAAATGCAGATCTAGAATCCAAATATGAGCATTTGTAAACCTGTGATTAGAGATTTCCGAGAGGAAAATTACCACATTCGGTGTGAAAATTTGTGGTATTACGTAATTTTTCACCTTAAGGTATCCGACTACGTTTAAAACAACGATTTTGACGAAAATTCTGAAATTGTTTTTATTCTTTTTTTTTTAAAGATTGTAAATTTATATTTCTAAATCTGCTTTTATTTTTTCGATACGATCATTACAAATGAAATTAGAGTGATTTAAAGATAAGCAGCGGCTATGAATTTCAATACAAGATGAAAACTTTAATCGTGTTTTCTGAATAACTTATTTTTCATCAAAAATGTAAACGACTCTTGTGATAACTCAAAGTCTAATCATGATATGTCTATGAAATTTTTCACGTATGTTTTTCATAATACTAACAATGTAATGGACTACAGATTTAGTTCTAGGTATATTATTTGTTGATTTATAGCTGCATTTATCAAAAATCTCATGGAAAATTATTAAAATTTTACATTTTATTTCCAAATAATTACATGTATTTTTTTTTAGATTTTGAGATATATATTAGCTTATAGGTCATTACGCTTAGAAGGTTCTTACGTACATATGACAAAAAAAGTTAGTGTTATATGCATGATTCTTTTTTTAACGCTACAGCCGTTTTTGTAAAAATTTGCCAAATTTCGACCCAATTTCCTCAATTTTGTAAAAATTTTCATAGTTAATGTCTATTATTTCAACATTTCCGAGTTTGGTATTATATTCCTTCGAAAAATAAGAGAAATTTTCAAAAGTACATTTTTTCCAAAAAAAAAAAGGACTCCGAGCATAGTCGGATACCGTAGCTGCTGTGTACTAACCCTATTGGATTCATTCACCTCAATGTTTCACCTATGGAGAAAATGTGCCTACTACTGACAGCTACATAAATGCTGATAATCCAATGGAAATAGTATTTTCAGATAGCCTGAACTTTATGCACCTAGCAACAGGATTCATTTTATAAATTTCGCCCACCAAAGGAAATTATGGACGTTTAAAACACAGTATATCAGATTTATTCCCCGAATAATTTAAATTTTATTTGCATTTTTTTAAACCGAAAAAAGCCCCTAGGTGTCAAATTTCGTTCTCTATTACGGGGTAAAAAAAAAAAAATCTTTCAATCCAAGTCGGCCATCCTTACCGCATTTTCCACATAGGTTAACAATGAGGTGAGCGAATCCAATAGGGTTAGTACACAAGAGCCGTAACGCTACGTGAAGACTTCAGTTTCACACTCTCATTCTGAGACTTTTCATTTTCCCTAAAATACTACAAGCCTCGAATAGACAGAAAAATAAAAAAAACTTTCGTAAATTTTTCAAGAGACAATTTTTTTTTTTTTACCAATGCGGAGGCACTTGTAATCAAACATTGGCCGATACTACGCTGCAATTTTACAGCCCATTTTATTAAGCGGGCACCATATAGGCGGACAGCATTATCCCCTATGAAGGGACGACATGAACGGAGGCATTTTTCGTGGCGCAACGACGGGATTCGATCTGAGCACCCTCAGCACTGAAAACCAGAGCGCTGTACCACAAGGCCGCCACAAGCCCCTGAAGTAGCAAATGGTTGTGTGGATAATGCTTTTTATTCATATTTCTCCTTGGTTGTGTGGATAATGCTTTTTATTCATATTTCTCCTTGGTTTTCCTATCCTGTCTTTCATGTAAACTCTGACTGGAAAGCTTTGTCTAGGGATACCAACGAGGATGGCAGAGGATTAAATGGACAAAATAGGAAATATTGTGACGTATGGCACACAAAACATAAAGAGCTATTTGTGTTTGTGACAGCTCTTTTCTGCAAAGTTATGGGTTCTTTGGCGACGAGCTTATTTCCCCGTCGAGTGTTTAAGAGATGCTGAGTCCAAACAATGAATCTGTTCGTTATATCATCACTTTACATATTGTCGGGATAGAAGCTTCTCGCAGATTATGGCCGTCTGCACACGGGGCAACTCAAAAGAACTGATAACTGACTCGAATCACAAACCAGTCCGTGTTGAGTCGTAACCTATGTAATTGAATAGAGCCACGCACACGGCGAAACTGGTTACAAACCCGTCGACCGGGTTTGTAACCAGTTTCGCCGTGTGCGTGGCTCTATTCAATTACATAGGTTACGACTCAACACGGACTGGTTTGTGATTCGAGTCAGTTATCAGTTCTTTTGAGTTGCTCCGTGTGCAGACGACCTAACTCTCAAAAGTTAAGCCTGTTCACATTTTTCGAATGACACGGGTACGATATTTCTGGATTCTGAATGTATGTTCGTTTTGTTCAAATGTTTATTAAGGAAGAGGACACTGCGAGAATGGTTTTTACGTTTGTTTCTTTAATTAAAGCATTTAGAGATGGATCTGCCAAACCGTTTTTAGCTTCACTGTTTCGAGGGATAAAACTGCCTCCTCGTGGAGATAACTGCCCAGAATCCTTTCCTTGACTACTGAACTCTTCAGTATTTCCACGCATGAACGCAGAAGATGAAGAAGAGACGAATATCGGAGGAACTGATATTGAAAGTATCTTAATGTCAGTGATATTTTCTCTAACTTAAACTGGTTACTTATCTCTACATTAGTGCTCTAAAATAAATTATAAAATTACAACTGAATTAAGAATAATTAATAATAATAATAATAGTAATAGTAACCCCAAGCCTATCAGTGAAACAATAGCCAAGAAATTATGCATATAAATTAGACATCGCAAAGAAGGGGTTTCGCCAGTAAGTAAGATTAAACCAAATTTAAAACCGAACCAATTTCGTATAATATTATATCGAGTTTAATAAATACGTGAACTCCGTTATAGTGAATCCGGAATATAACGAACCTACGGATATAACGAACGAAAATTTTGGTCCCACCGTTTTCCTGTTGTATTTAATACTAATTTATACATTTATGGCGAACCTCCGAAATCTTAAGAATCGGTTATAATCAGTCGACTACTGAATTTTTAAAAAAATTTTTAAGCTTTTTAAGAATATTGAAGATACAATGGATGTTGAAGTAGCAAAGAATGTTGAAGAAAAAGATGATGAAGATTTACCTATCGCGATGTGGATAGAAAAGCACAAAATTTCATCATTCTCAGATTGTGACATGCAATTGTTTGAAACATGTGATGATGAAGTTATTACATGTGAAAATCCGACTGATGAAGATATTGGGGAAGAAATTAAAATGAATCTTCTTTTTTGAAATCGAAGATTCTGCATATGATGCTGATGAAGAGGAGCACATAAATGACGAAATCCCCACCATCTCAGATGCTAGAGAAGCGATGCGTGTAATTATTAATTTTTTGTCTACACAAACAGTGGAAGAAAGAGTGTTGGAGTCATTTGATGTATTGGACAAAGAAATTCAAAAAATGTTTTAGAAATCGGCATCACGTCAGCAGAAGATTACCAATTATTTCTGTATCAAAACAGTGAGCGTCAATTGGCATCAAGGTAAAATGAATTTATTTCCGTTTGTCTTCATTTTTAGTTAATTTAATTAGTATTGTGTCAGTTTAATGTAATCTATTTTAGTCAATTTAATTCATTAATGATCATTTTTAACACATTTTGTCATTTTTTTAGTACACCATTATTAAATACACATAGCAACTGACGAGCTATACATTTTGTGAACTCTAACATTTTTCTTAACGGTTCGGATATAGCGAACAAACCCTTTGGTCACTTGAAGTTCACTATAACGGGGTCCGATTGTAATTGTATTTTTAAAAGCGGTACATTGAAGATAGCAGTGATTATAAAACATGATAGATAATGCTGATTTAGAACACGATAAACAGTTCGCATCTACCGGATCAATAAGATAATGCTGTTGTTAAGTTTCATGATCCATTAAAAAATAAAAACTAATCAAACATGCGAAACACATATCTATGACAACAATGCTTTAAAGCGAATCAAGATTTTCCCGTAAAGGAAAAATCGTTTATTAAATGTTAAAGCGAATCCAATTCATTGAACATTAGGACAAATTAATATTTCCCTAAAAATGAGGCATTTTCCCCGTTGCAATTATTAGAATAATGACAGATTAATTTTACACCTTCATGAACGTTATTGACGGCATAGATGTTTAAAAAAACTAAGAATATGAAATGTTCTTAATATTGCTTTCAATGTTATCTTGCAAATTCATAACACAAAATTATTCTGAAACTACAGAAAAAAAAACACTTTTAATAAACAGATTTATATTTATTTTTAAAGGGCATTCGTATTTAATGTACCTAAAAATATACCATTTCCTTTCTGATAGCGCAACTGATGAAATTAAAGTGTGCTTTTAACTGTACAGTTAGATTTCTTAAGATGCTAAAAATATTCCTTTCTGGGGAAAATTGTATTTGGCCTAAGTGCGTTCTTTCAGCCAATTAAAAATGGAAAAAAAATCTTGATATTTTGTCGTAACAGAAACTAACTGAATAATTTATGTTTCCAAGTTTGTTTGTTTTGTTTTTATTTTACTTTTTATTTCGTCATCTAAAAAATTAATTTTTACACTTAATCGCTTACGCTGAATTCCGATTACCTATAAGTAGATTATTCGTGGATTGAAAAAAATCATTGTAATAAAACACAAAGTGTCCGAGAGAATGTAAACTTCGCTTGTTAAAAAAATTAATGAAGATTTTTTTCCTGGTGGAAAAATGAAAATCTATCATGTCTGTCATTTTTTTAACTGAATTATTTTAAAGAAATAATGTATTTAAATTCTTCATACGTACTTAATTTAAAACTTCTAAACAGTTAATAATTTTACGGAGTACTGAGCAATTTTTGGATTATTAGTAGCTTGTGGTTTTCCATGCAAACCAGATCGTAAAATAGTTAAGAGTATAGGGAGCGTATCAGATGCTTTAAACAGGCAGAAAATGAATACCTGAATCTGGCCAGATATAAACATGATATTCACATTTAATTATCCTTCTTTTTAAAATATCAAAACTTTTTGGAAACCAACATTCGTTTAATGGTTCCGTTAATATTAATTATAACATTGCTTTATTATTAACTTCTCTAATTTTAAGGTTTCTCTTAGCATTATAGATTTTAGGTCCAATTTTTTAAATATTTCTCATTTTTTACTCAAAAGAGCCTGATAAGTTAAAAGGCCCTAACTCACACTGTTACTTGTTTGTTAAGTAGCTTCCTTTATCAAAAACGACCTCAAACCGGAGTTAGGGCCAATACAAATTTCAATATAGCTCATCACTGAATTGGATTTAGGGCTTTCGAATGTCATAAACGGGTGCATCCTTTTATACCGATTCATGAACGCTACAAAAAAGAATTTAGAAAAAAGTTGGAGCTAGGGCCTTATAACTTATCAGAGCAATGCGTTGACGCCTTATAATGAAAACAATCATAAAAATAAGAAGTTCTAACTGCTTTTGCTATCTATTTTATGTTAATGTACGCAGTAGACCTTCTTGTTTATTTTTATATATAATGAAAAATCATTGTTCCTTATCTATATATAAAAAAACAATTCCGTAACTGACTGACTGACTGACTGACATAAAACGCGCAGACCAAACCGCTGGACCTAAAAGGCTGAAATATTGCATGGCGATTCTTCTTATGGTGTAGGAGTGCACTAAGAAAGATTTTTGAAAAATTATCCTTAAATTTTTTTTAATTAAATTTTTAAGCTGCTTTTCTAATATTCTTTAAAGTTTGCATTTAAAATAATAATCCGAGAGTTATAAAATTTATATCACAAGAAATATTATAAAAATTCCTTTAAAATGATATCTTTTTGGAAACTTTACCTCTATTTTCTGATTTTTGGTGAATTTTGAAAGATTAATTTTTAGAATTTAATTAATTAAATGCTGATCACGTGGTTTCTTTTCTTTTTGTGATACTTTAAACTAATTTCGCGTCACGTGCATAACAACGAAATAGACAAAAAATAGTTTTTTTTCTTGCTAATGCGGCAGACGATTGGACATTATGCAAAAAAAATATTAAAATACAGTAAAAGATATGTTCCTCAAACTGTACTATATTAACTGTACTATATTCTTTAGAATGTTCTATTAGATTTAACTTGAATATTTTCTTATACATTATTTTGTCTATAAAAATATCCGTTACGATTTTTTTATAAATATATTTTTTGTTTTTTTTTACACCAATTGCATACATTGATCGTTGTATTTATTAAAAATAAATAAATAAATAAATAAATAAATAAATATATATATATATATATATATATATATATATATATATATATATATATATATAGGCATTAATTGCATACATTGACCGTTGTATTTAAATTGAATGTACTCCGTAGCGAAGTACGGGTATTCAGCAAGTTATATATAAATGCGTAGCTATATATAAATGCCCTAGATTATCATCATATTAATAATCCCAAAATTCCTCAAAATCTTTCAAAAATTTGTATTTGTTTAAAAGTAATTGCACAGTTAACTTAAAAAGTTAGATATAACAGAGGTATACTGACCTATTTCTATGCTACCTATTCCTATATGCAACTATTTTAACGGCCTATTCACACTGCACCCGGAGCGTGAAGTAGCATCAGCGTTAAAAATTTTAACCAATTACAGAGCACAATTCATTGACCACGTGATATGTTGAATCAATAACAAGTCATGTCAACAATCTCGGAGCCAATATAGTAACAAAACGCAATGCTCCACATGCAACGTGAAGAGGCCTTAACAACCGTTTTACATCTAACTAATGCCGGAGAATATTTTGTAAGGTTTGCGTATTTTATTCAATCGGATTACCCGACAGCATTCGGCAAGATCAGACAAGCAAGACCCGTTCTAATATCTTCCAACTGTGGGCTTGAAATTCCATGACTTTACAAATTCTTGTGACACACTCTTTTACAAAATTCCAACTGGGAGGTTATTTTTCGTCTTGTTTGCTCCCTTTCTATTTCTAAAATAGCCTGAAGCTTCTCATGCTTTAGATAGAGCTATTTCTCACGGCATATATCTACCTCAACCATTGTCTAATGAAGTATATTTTATAAAATAAAAACTATCTTAAGTAACTTTATTAGTCCAGCTCTCAGCATAGTTACAACTTGGGTGTTAATATATGAATGACCCTTCATCTCTGTCGACCGATAGTCGATGCGGAGAAACAGTAATATGAGTAGGCCACATTGTGTTCTCTCCAGTTAGCTCCTGTATATATATATATATATATATATATATATATATATGTATGTATATATATAAACATTTAGGAATTGAAATTCTTTATTAATATGGTATAGGACAATCTATGGCATTTAATACCACCTGAATTCACTAAGGAATTGAATTATGCATGTCATGAATAGTGGTTAATGGAATATCATACCATTTTTTATGGATAAATCGTCAATGTTCCTGTAGAGATGCTGTTGGTGGATATCGATTCCTGACTCTATTATCTAAAACAGACCACAGCCGTTCGATGATATTGTGGTTTAGGAACTTTGCGGCCAGATAAGATGTTTGACTTGGTCTTTAGGTTCCTCAAACCCCGACCTGACACGTATAGCGGTATGGATCGGAGCATTATCATCATGGAGAACGCCATCTCCTGCAGGAAACAATTTTTGCACCATAGGAGGGATTTGGTCTGCTAAAAGTTCGACATAGTCCTTCCCAGGCAATCTCCATTTCAGGGTTACAATAGATCCCTTTTGAAAACTATAAAATGGCCTCCGAAACCCTGAGAAATTTCCTCCATGTTTAACAGCTGGCATGAGACAAGCTTAATCATGCACTTGTGTAGATGTTCTTCAGACATACGCACGTCCTGTTGCGGGGAACAAAGTGAACAATGATTCGTCTAACCAAATACCCTATTTCGACGTATCCCTCGACCAGGATATGTGCTCGTGGCACCACTGTAGAGGACGTTTTGTATTCACATCTGTTACAAGTGGCTTGGGAATTACTACTCTGTCGTAAATGTTTTGTTTGTAAAGTTTTCTCTTACCTGTAATGACTGATACTGAAACCTGCAGATTCAGATGGAGCTCTACGGTCACTTTGGCTGCAGTTGTCTTCTTTTTTGATGACACAATCCGCTTCAACACCCGTCAGACTCTTTCACTTAAATTTCTCTTCCGTCCACTATTCTGTTTCATAGAGGATGTATTTCCATGATCTGTATGCCGTCATGACTTCCGATATCATAGCTCTGTAGACACCCAAAACCTTGGGGTATGTTGTAAGAGATACTCCAATTAGTAGCGATTCAACAATTTGTCCTCTCTGCACGGTCTACACGGTTTGACATCTTAAGCTATCCCCCAAAGAGCCTGATGCCCATAGTTTCATTACTGCTATCTTTTAGTAGAATAATGTATACACTATTTTCTATAAAAAATACTGGTCCCTAGAGTTGTTTTTTAAGGATTACGAAACACTTTCATAAACACCACTAATATTGATGTGTTTCCATTATTTTGATAACCACCTGTATATATATTTGTGTGTGTGTGTCACACACACACATACACACACACATAAATATATATATATATATATATATATATATATATATATATATATATATATAAGGTTATGCTAGTCTGAAATTTTTCATGCGCTTATCAAGTCAGATGAGAGATTTACAAATGTGTGTATATATATATATATACTGAGAGAGGGAAAAAATATGCAAAGGTTCAACCTTATAGTAAATAAATGCAAGTGCATGAATGTTTTAAATTACAAAAGGCGCGAAGGACGCCTGAATTAACAATAATTAATAACCGTAATAAAAATTGCCCCAAGCCCATGAGTGAAAGGATAGCCAAAATAGTTATGTATATAAATTAGGCATCTCAAAGAAGGGGTTTCGCTAATGGCAGCAAGATTTTAGAAAGCAATATTAAACAAAATCTAAATTTAAAGAAAATCTAATATTAAACTAAATATGTATAATAGTAATTTTAGGTTTAATATATCGTTCTCTTTATAGAAGCGTTGCATTAGAGATAGCAGACATTGTGAAACATGATAGATAGAGCTGTTTTAGAACACGGGTGATAGCCGTACCAAAGTAATGAAAAGATTATATATTATAATTAATATTACTTTGGTATATATATATATATATATATATATATATATATATATATATATATATATATATAAAACTCACGTCGCAACAGTCCGATGTGGACCAGGACCGACGGTACCCATCTTCGCTTTCTTGACCGTGGGATTGGGGTGCCATACAGCATATGTCTCAGTCGGGTGGTCAACCTGACGTGGGACCCCAGAGTTTAGTTCCCAAGCATGCTTGGTCCTCATTTTATCGACCCACTCAAGGGATGAAAGGCTGAGTCGACCTTGCCCAGTCGCAGGGTCGAACCCTGGACCTGTGGGATGGCAGCTTAGCGCATATATATATATATATATATATATATATATATATATATATATATATATATATATATATATATGTTGTCCAGTATAAAGGGCTTAAGTCAAAAACAGCGATTTTTAAATACTTGTTAGTATTGATAAAAAAAATATATTTTGACTGGTTTAAAAGACTTAGGTCTATAAATTTTGTATACATGTATTATATCATAACCAAATTATCATTCCAGTTAAAAGATTTTTTTTATCAATACACACAAGTATCTAAAAATCACTGTTTTTGACTTAAGCCCTTTATACCGGGCATCATATATATATATATATATATATATATATATATATATATATATATATATATATATATATATATATATATATATATATATATATATATATATATATATATATATATATATATATATATATATATATATATATATATAATTATATATATATATGTATATATATAATTATATATATATATATATATATATTCATATACATACCTATATATTTGTGTGTGTATACGTACATAGATAGAGAGCGAAAGAAAACTGGTCACACGTCGGACCTTATAGAACACACAGGAAAATATTCTAATCATATTTACTGTTGCAAATTCAGCTTACGTATAGGAACGCAATCAAAACGAGCCGTGTGTAGCACAGAGGCCAGTTTTACATACTTTTATACTAAAACATCTGTGCCTTTAAATTCCCTCCATTCGACCGGGAAAGTTTGTGATTAGAAACAGGTGTCAGAGAATTTAGAAAGTATTGAAAAACTGGCTTATAGAAATTTTTGGCAAAAAGTTAGCATTTTTAATACGAAAGAAAAGAATATACAATATTTCAAAGAAGCTATAGAGAGAAATCATATAAATTTAAAGAAGGAATTTCAATAAAAGAAAATTCAAAATAGCTAGAAAGGCAGCTTAATTTTTTAGCTTTAACTCTTCATTAGGCGGTATTTGATTTTAATTTAGTCAATATCTTGTCAAATACCTTCCGTCGAAGTGTTTTTAAATATCAGAAAAAATCTATATGAACACGAAATGGAAGAAATTAATTTTCTTTTGTAAAGAGAGAATTTTAAATCAGTCAGTTATCATATTTACTTTCAAAAAATATATTATTGATCGTTTAGTGCTTTGTAAGACCTTTCAACGCGAGCTTACTTTTATACACGTGAAAGGTTATCTAAAACATTAATATTTTTAATAAAACAGTAGCTTGATGGAAAAACATAAATTATGATCTTGGAAGACTTAATTTTGAGTTACACAATAAGAAAATATGAAACAAGCGGGTAGAAGAACTTTACCTTATCTGTTTGGAGGAGACCTAAGACTGAACCCGACTACATTCCATGAAATCGAAGAGCAGTTTGAAGCATCCGTTACTCCATGAGCGGGCTTCAATCCGAGTGGCGTTCCTGTCACGCTTCGAAACGATCGCCGGGAACTAATTCTCCCACTAAAAGCACGTCCCGCCAATCAGAACAAAAGTTTACGCTTTGACGTCAAGAACCGCGAATGGCGCCATTGGTCGAACTGTCATTTCCCGGGGAGTTGGAAATATCGAAAATTGGCGTGATTACCAAGTAAGAGAATTTCTGAGATCCATTTCTCTCTTGATAACTTTTGTTGAGCATGACAGCAGTTCTTGAGACGCGATCTGAATTTTATTTATTTTGTCTTTCACATCGCTATTAAAGAGTCTTTTTTTTTTTTTTTACTCCTACAAACCTTTTAAATTATCGCTTCAAATGAAAAAAAAAAAACCTCATGGTTGTTAAATGACGTGATATTTAAAAATGACGCGGGGAAAGAGCGGCTAAATAAATTATTATTTTACGCGAAAGATTTAATGAGGTTTTTGAACAATTTGAAGCGAAAGGCGTTCAAACATCAAGGACGAAAGGAAAAGGTGGACTGGGGGAAGCTATTCTAAAAAAAAAAAAAAAAAAAAAAAAAAAAAAAAAAAAAAAAAAAAACATGCCAACGCAGACTGACGGTACATTAAAGAAAGGTCTTTGACTTGTATTCAGAAATTTCTAAAGCAAAAACAGTTTCAGAACACAGTCAGAATTTTAACTTTTTTTCGTACCGAATTTTTCGGACCATAAGACTCACCGGATGATAAGATGCCCCTCAAATTTATGGCAGGATTTTTAGAAAAGAATATTTTGTATTTTGTTAGGTATATAAAGATATTTTCAATTTCTTACTTAATAAAGATAGAAAATTTATGTAATAGATAATAGATATAAAATACATATAATGTACTCTTATAATATATATATACTATATATAATAAAACTAGCTGAATACCCGTGCTTCGCTACGGAGTACATTTAAATTAAATACAACGGCCAATGCATGCAATTAAATTGTATGTTTAATATCCATAAAACATACTATTTTAAATTAAATTCTTAAAATACTTCCATCTCAATTAGTCCAGTGGTAAAATTTTATCTTTTATTGTATTTCAATATTTTTTTGTCCATTTATTTTGTTGTTATGCACGTGACGCAAAATTAATTTAAAGTGTCACAAAAAGATGAGTAACCCCATGATCAGCATTTAATAGATTAAATTCTAAAAATTAATCTTTAAAAATTCACCAAAAATAAAAAAACGGAGGTAAAAACTCGAAAAAGATTTCATTTTAAAGGAATTTTTATAATCTTTCTCGGGATATAAATTTTATAACCTTCAGATTTTTATTTTAAAAGCAAAATTTAAAAAGTTACAAGAACAGCTTAAAATTTTAATTTTAAAAAATCTAAGAAGAATTTTTCAAAAATCTTTCTTAGTGCACCCCTTCACTATACGAAGAATCGCCATGCAAAATTTCAGCCCTTTTAGGTCCAGCGGTTTGGTTTGTACGTTATCTGTCAGTCAGTCAGTCAGTCAGTCAGTCAGTCGTTACGGAACTGTTTTATATATATAGATATTCATTTTATTTTAATGTTACCTTCGGACTATAATACGGACCCCAATTTTAAGTGGATTTTTTTATGTAAAAAGGTGCATCTAAGGGCCTATTCGCATAAAATCATGAAATCCGTCAGTCAGCAAAAATTTTTTTAACCAATCATATACCAATCATTGACCCATTTAACCAATCAGCGCCAACGGAATCTTTAACGCTGACGGATTCTATGAGAACCGGTCCTTATGGTCCTCAAAATACGGTAAGTAGTATAACAGTTTTGCAGCCCTATGGTTTCCTCTCACTTGAGCCACAGTTATATTTCACTCAGTCAAAGATTTCTGTCTCATATATCATGCATATTTTTTGTATTTCTTAGGTTAGACATGAATAATACACTAGTTAACAAAAATTAAGGAAAAGTCACAATAATTAAGAGATAAAAAGAACTTTTTATATACCATGTTTTTAAATTTTCTGTTGAATCATATAAACTTGACAATTCTATATATTAATAAATACTTTAAAAAATTTTTTTGATAAATTATCCCATCAAATTGATAGAAAATGAAGTTAATTGGAAGTTAACTTGCGTTTAACTTTTCGTTCCCGCCCCGGCTGATAGATGGCTGCAGCAGTCTACAAAACAAAATTAACTGAAAATAAATTCAATCGTGCTTAAAGATGGCTAAAAGTGTCAAAAGATTGCATTGTCATCGTGTTCTCGGCTATTCTAAAAGTTTGAAATGTCTAGCTAGTAGGGAAGTTTGTTCAAAATCGATTGCATGATATGTACTGGACAAAAGCACGAACAAACAAGAAAGCGGGTTAATAAAAACATGTAAAAAAATAGCGATTACTCAAAAAGTTCAACGTAGAATTTAATGAAACTCATACACATTGTTAACCTTTATAGTCGTGATCCGACAAATCATTATTATGTAGAAGGAATTATAATTGTAGAATCAACTCTTATTTCATGAGGTTTATTAACATATTAAAATCTCGATTAGATAAGTCATTTACAACGGTTCGTTTTTACGAACGTAAAATCCACCATCGGAGTAGGGCTCATTCTTCAATGTCCGACGAGCTCACCGTCCCTCCGTAAGCGTGTTGACCCTTTCAACAGTCCAAATCTATTCTCCTCGTTCGTTACTCGCGTCTGTCTTTTATGCCTCCTTCTCCTCCCTTTCTCGAACGACAATCGGCCTCTTTTATCCGCGCTACGCAGACCACCTATTGTGGGTTTCATTGTCCACCGTTCCTACCTTAGATGACGTGCGCCGCTGTGTTTCCTTAATCATTCTAAATGAGCTGACTACCTCCTATTGTCAAGGGTTTCCAAAGGTGTATGGCTCTCGACACCTGTTTCCGTTTCTTGTGGTGCTTATTGAAGACGCTATTACACACGTTCATCAATTCCACTTAGGAATGGGAGACGAGAGTCTGACATACGCCCCTTCCTTTAGAAGTGAAAAAAGTCTGAGACGTTTTCACGTTTGAACAACAGTCCCTGTTGATCAGAGGATAACGAGGCACACTCATGAGGTAATAACTGTGCTTTTTAACTTGTGACGGGGGCGCTTTGTAGCCACAACAATAAAGCATTTTTACAAGTAAATGATTCCATGTTTTCATCTGCATATGAGATAGCCACAACATTTACAGGTAACAAAAATTACTTTTCACACTTAGCCTTGACACAAAATTAATATTATAATTCTTGCTCATTTCTTTACTTTAAACCAAACACCAACAAATTATTTGACTACAAATCACTTATCTTCAATGCAAGAATTTCTAAGATAATTACACTTTTGATTCCTTTTTTTTTTCAAACTCTTTAGGAATTTCATGGCTTAATCTTAACCAGTTAAACTTACATATTTTAATGAAACTTCCCCAAATCTCTAGGGAATACTTAACATTAATTTAGTTCTTCACTTAAAAAAAACATAAACCAAGTGTTCATACAACAAACAACAAAAAAAAAATAACTATCACGTATCTTATGCACCTTAATTCTTAACACCATTATATTTACAAATTTAGTCCCTTTTTTCTTAGGATTCAAAAAGGTTAGTTATCACCAAAGAAAAATGGAATTTTCCAACTGTTAAGACCAGCCTAGAATTTCACCCCCACACTGGTCGTTTTCCCTGGCTAATCTAGAAATGGCATCCGCTCCTAAATGCTTTGATCCTGGCCGATGAGTTATTGTTAAATTCCATCTTTGGAGTGCTAATGCCCACCTTGTCAGTTTTGGGCTCTTCGGAGTTGTTACTGTGAGGAATTTTAATGGGTTATGATCGGTTATTATTTCCACCTGGGATCCGTAAATCCAGTTCTCGAATTTTCTTAGCCCGAATAGGACTCCGAAAGCTTCTTTTTCTATCGGTGCCCAATTTTTTTGTGTTTCTGTTAGTTTTTGGCTAGCGAAGGCGATGGGTTTATATGTACCGTCTTTCTCTTTCTGAGTTAAACAAGCGCCTACACTTCGATTCGATGCATCAGTGTGAACCTGAAACGGTCGGGCCATGTCTGGGGTTGCCAAGGATGTTACTTGGCATAATTTTTCTTTTAAACTGTTAAAAGCTTCATCAGCTTCCTTGTCCCAAGGTACTCGGTTCGGGATATTTTTTTTGTCAAAGCGGTAAGGAGTAAACTCAGTTCTGCAAAATTATTTATATATGACCTATAAAAGGACATTAATCCTAATACCGAACGGACGTCTTTCTTTGTTTCAGGTCTTTTTAGTTCTCTAATCGCGGCAATTTTCGAATAATCCGGGGCATGTTTTCCCGAGCCTATCCTATGTCCTAGATACAATAATTGATTCCTGGCAAATTTACATTTATCTAGTCTAGCCGAGAAACCTAGTCTTATTAGTTCCGAAAATACTGCATTAATATGTTGTAGGTGTTCCTGCCACGAATTGGAGAATATAATTATGTCATCGATGTATGCCTGAGCATAATCCTTATGGGGTCTTAAAAAAAAATTCATGGTTGCTTGAAAAGTGTTTGCTGCCCCTACCAACCCATATGGCATGGTTTTCCATTGATAAATCGCGTTATGTGTCGCAAATGCCGTCAATTGTTTGCTACTATCCTCCATCGGAATTTGCCAGTATCCCCTTAATAGGTCAATGGTTGTGAGCCATTTGGCTTTGCCTGCTACCCATAGTAACTCTTGTGCCTGGGCCATAGGGTACGCTACGATTTTAGTGGTAGCATTCAGTGCCCTAAAGTCACAGCACAGTCTTATGCTCGCATCCTTCTTAGCCACACATACGATAGGGTGTGCTATCTCCGCACTGGAGGGTTCAATTAAGTCATGTTCCAATAATTCCTCAATTTGTCTATCTACTTCCTTTTTATATATTTCGGGCACCTTGTAACAGTGGGGTTTCTTCCTTGGTAATCCTGGTATTAGTTCAATTCTATGCGGGTGTACGAAAGCCGGTTTAATTTTTCCTGAAAATAAACCCTTATATTTTTCTAATAATTTTTTTTATCCCTAATTTCGTGATGATCGATACGATTAAGGCCCGGTATTCAAGCTGGCCACTCCATGCGCTGAATTGTTTCTTGCTCAAGATAAACATCCACGATGCGAGCCATGTGCGGTCTCGAGTTATCGTCCTGTAGCACGAAAGCATCACCTATTGCCCCGGCATAAGGGCGCACATAAGTATCAAGGATGTCATCTCTATAGGTGGGAGCATTCACATTTCCGCGGGGAAAGACATGGAGGTCTGTGCGTCCACCCAAAGAGATACCACCCCAAACACAGACACTGCCTGATCCGCATGCATCTCTTTCACGGATGTGTGATGGATGAAAACGAGTTCCAGGTTCTCTCCAAATCAAAATACACCTACTATCGCTTTGGTGGCTAAACCTGGACTCATCAGTAAAGAGAACAGCCCTCCATTTATCACGCGTCCAGTGGACACGTTGACGTGCCCAATGCAAACGTTCCCGCCTATGGCGTGACGTGAGCGGGACGCAAATGGCTGGTCGTCACGCAAAAAGACCACCTTCGTGAAGCCTTCTACGCACGGTTGACGTTGATACCAACCTTCCGGGGCTTGCAGCGAGGGGGAGTTAACTCCGTCTAAGTTCAGATGGATTTGCGGTTCTATTCCTTCGTGCGCATAATGACAAATACCGGTCATCGGCGCTCGTCGTAGCGTATGGCCTTCCTTCGTTGAACCTCCTGGATGCCAAATCCATGGTCAGAAATTGTTGCCTATGTTAGAAATTGTTGCCATTAAAGTCTATGAACCACAGACGGACTCACATTTAGCCATCTGGCCACTTCTGTCTGAGTTTGTCCTGCCTCTAGTCTCCCAATAGCTCGCCATCGCAGTTCTTCGGTCAATTGATATCTGGACGTCATTGTTACAATTTGGCTACGCGAGGTGTCTAATCTTAGCCTCGCAACGAAAATTGCCGTCTTGTTCTGAAACATTCAGTTTTATGCTCAAATTTAAACAGATATATTCAAATTTTAAACAGATTGGCCAAGTTTTGAACGTGTTATCCCTCCTTTTGTGATTTTTCCTTAATTTTTGATAACTAGTGTAGCTCTGTCACTGAAACTTGGGATGTGCTTGTATATGAAAATTATAATGAGAGTTCCTAACGATTTGCCAGTCGTCGGTGGGCAAAGAGTGAGCGCATAAAGTCACACGGCAATGTTTCTAACGATATATCCCATAACTAGTGATATCACTGTAGTTTTTTAACGTAGGATTCCGTTCCTCCAGAACGGTCCACCGGAAAGCAAAATTTCAGACGCTAAAACCGTCCGTCCGTACCTCGAGATTATAATTTTGGCAGTGCGCCAAACCCAGCCTGTATAGTTTGGACAAGCAGTAAACGGTTAAACAGAAAAGTACCAAAATGCGTCAAAATTTTGACATACATATATGTATACAAAGGCTGTTCACACATTTTTTAGACGATGTATATTGTATTCACAAAACTAAATTACATAAAATTCTTGTGTTTTAAATGTTCACTTTGACATCCCTTATTCTGAACTATCTTTCGACACCGCAATTTCCAGGATAATAATGCCTTTTGAAGTGTCAGAAGAGGTATTCGATCCCATTCCTCCTGAACCTTCCCATTCCTCCTGAACTTTCCCATTCCCTTCCAGAGTCCTGTAAGGGTTTTGGGACGACGTTTGGATAATGCAGATTTTAAAAGTCCGAAAGCACAAAAATCCATAGGTGATACATCGGGAGATTTAGTAGGAATATCAGTGAAGGGTATGGCCTTCATACCAGTTTTTGTTCTATTTCTTTTAGGAAATTTACAGTGGATTTTGATGTGTGACTGCTAGCTTTGTCCTGATGGAGTCTCACAGATTGATGGCACTGTGTGTAAAGCGATGGTATTTCATTCAGAAAAATTGGCGATAAAATATGTTCCTGATAGTATTTGGAGTTAATCTTGACATTTTTTTCCACTCTCTTTATTTTTAACTTGCCATTATAAGAAAAACCAGCAACAATCATGAATCCCTTAGAAAAGCTTTCTTTCGATTCTTTGAACCATGTACTTAATTTTTTTTCCCTTTCATGATAATAAATGGCTCTTTTTTGTTGCAATCATTTAAATACACCCATGATTCATTTATTATGACAATTGTTTTCCATTTTTTTTGGATAAGTGTTTCTCATATAGAATTCTGCAGCGTATCCAGCGTTCAGCGATATGATTTGGAAGAAGACGTGCACATTGTGCGTTTTCGCTTTCTTAAGATTTAAATCAACGTTTATCATTTTGTTTACAGTGGACACCGAGCATTTTAATGATTTTGCAACTGTCCTTTGACTAGGGGGATTTTCTTTTAACATTAAACAACGTACCTTTGCAATAGTCGAAGATGTCCGTTTTTTCCCTGGATACTTGTTTGGAATTTTTGTCCCACTTGAGGCTCCAATTTGACGTTTTTTCCTTCCTTGTTAACGATATTACCTATCGACGCTTTAGATATCACAAAACCATGACTCTCACATCGTTTTTGGATAACGGAGTATGCATATTTCTCTTCGGAAAGAGCATAAATGTAGCCTTCGAACCACTGCTTTGTTAAAAACGCCATTTTGAATAAAAACAAAAATTTCAAGCCGTAGACGATAATTTTGATTTTTAAAAACATAGTACAATTGCAATTATTTCTTTTGCAGCAAACGATTTTTTATTACCACTTACCAAAATCGTCTAAAAAATGTGCGAACAGCCTCTGTATATAGACATACGTACGTATGTATAGATACATATATACATAACACATACATACATATATACACACAAAAGAGGAAAGCAACGATAAGTAATCCTACGTTAATAACCCGCGTTAGTTTCGTCAGAGGAGACTACCTGAAATTTTTTTTTTGTTGCTGATGCCTGTGCCAGATAATTTTTACCACGAATATTTCTTGTTTTTTTTTTTTATTTTACACAATTTTTTTTTTTTTTTTTTTATGCTTAATCTCCGAATTATGATTAATTCCTCTTTCATTTCCCTATCTATGCTGAGTCCCATTCATTAAATAACGTGAAAATAATTTCAGTCGTTACGTGCTAATGAACTGACTTTGAAGTAAAACCAACAAGTTTCTTTTAAATATTGCGAATGCTTATCACGCCTGTAAGGTAGAGTAACGGGCCTAAGAAAATTTAGTTTTCAGACCCATTTAGGAGACATACCCATTTAGGACACATCAGGAACCCAGTGGCAACATCCCAATAGATAATACTTAAATCGAAAGTGAGTAGCAGTTCAGTATGAGGTTCGAGTCAAGCAGATCACACCACATGATTTTTCTTAATCCATATTATATGAAAGTGAAGCCCTCGGGGTAGCCTAGAGGTAGCGCGTCGGCTCTAGGTACTGAGGGTGCTCGGATCGAATCCCGACAAGCGCCATTAAATACCTCTGTGCCTAGGCAGGATAGGGCACGTTAAATCCGTAGACCTGAAAGTCCTTCTATGAGGCCAGAGAGGGTGGGAGAGGGTAGGATCCCCCCCCCCCCAGTTGTCGCCCGTAGGGTCAAAACTGAGGAACACCTGGTTCAATCGGACTGCTACCCTAGTGGTTTCATTATAAACCGGAGCCGCACACCCCAACCCACTAGCCTATATGGACCTGGGACCCTCTTTCAAGGTCACCTATCACCTACAAAAATAACGGACAACTGCTCACTACCGCTCGCGTGACGAATATATCTTTCATTCTTTCCTTCTGGGGGGGAAGGGTGTCGAACACGCCCTGTCCATTACAGTTCACCGCCCACGTGGTTCTTCGGCTCCGGCCGGTCTGCATCAGGCAATTGTTATCGGAACGCCATTATCCGAAGAAGGGGGAATTTTCCAAAAGAAAGCTCCTTCGTAGAAATAATCAGGGGAGTCCCTCTCTCAGGCCTTTGTACCACTAAACGGCAAAGTGAACTTGGCAGCGAGGATGAAACGCGGTAGATACTAAAGGGGTGCGAGCTCTCTTGAAATCCCCGCGAGAAATGTCAAAGTCGTTAGCAAGGAATGTCGAACTCATTACAATACCTTTACTCTATGACCACTGACGACCACGAAAGCGAGTTACATTGTATACCTGAATATTTAAAGAAAGTATGATTTATTCTGTCTTTTTTAATACCACCTTTTTTAAATACCATTGTTATGAGGGGTACCAGAGATACCCCATTGCGTTGTGTAAAATTGGGAGGTGAACTCCAAAGGTAATGATACGTGTATAGATAAAATAAGAACATTTATTGTACAATTTTATACAAAGGTTAGTTTACATATTATAAATAAAGATCTTGGATAAATATACATTATGTATAAGTACGAGGCCATGTTGTATCCGCTTCATGCGGAAGAACCATTACGGGTCGATCGCAAAAAAGTTCAATTTATCAAAATTGATGAAAAAACCAGCACTGTTTGAAAGGGCAGAAATGACCAACAAGTGGGCACTTTGAAGGCATGGGACGCAGATGATGATGCACTTCGGTGGAGGCAGCAGGGACGGCACGGGCGGTCGAAATCGGATATTCCCACTCGTCGGGACTTTAGCGTGGGGTGCATCTCTCCTCTCCTGGGCATTGCGCAGCAGTTCCAGATCTTTCTTCACAGCTCGCCACACAATCTCTGACCTTCTGCCTCAGCTCTTGTCTTTGATTCTCTAAAAAACCCGGGGTTCATTTTCCCCCTTTTTGATTTTGGCCCCTCCCTAGGCTGGTATCTCACGTAAATTTATTGCCGTTCCGAGTATTTTATTCATGGGCAGGATGATACGACATCCCCACGGTTGACTCACGTGGTATTTTTATTTCCGCGAAAATTGGATGTCCCTTGAATCTTTTCTGGAATTTTCTTCCTCCCATTCTAAGGAATTTTGGGGTGCGATGTTTCTTAGTGCAGGTGAAGGACAGGCCCCCTTTTTTTCAATACGGCCGTTTTATGACCACAAATGTGTTGACGGAAAAAGAAAAGGGCCAAAATGTCCAAATTGTGGATCCTTCACAACAACCATCAATATGATGTCATTTAACAAATCTTTTTTTCTTTTCCTTAGATTGCTTTTCAATTCACAGGACTGATTACCGAGAAGAATAAGGATTTTCTGAAATGCTTGTGTGTGATAGTTAAGAGTTTTTTTTAAAAGCTGATTTTTTTTTAAGAAAATATAATGTATCAATTCAAATAGGTTCAAATCTATGGTAAGACTTTTTCCAGAATTTCAGATACATCTGGAAGTACAGTTCACTAAAAATGCATTAGAATGCATATCTCCAAGTAGGATATTTGTGTTGAAATTAATTTTTCTCTTTTTATTGCATTGCAGAGGCTGATCCTATTTCTTTTTCCAGTGCCAACCCGTAGTTAACAATATCGTTTTATTGTCTCTTCAAACATTTTTGGCCGGACGATGGCCGAATGTCTAAGGTGAAAGAATGTCTAAGATGATGTCTAAGAATGTCTAATGCTTTCGGTACTAGAGTCTACTGTGAGAACTTTCCAATTGACCCAACCGAAATGAAGCGATGAGCTGGAAAAATCTCGAAATTTGATGAACGGAAGTGAAGTGAAAAACGGTAAGGGATTTTGCGAACGAACTGAAGTGTAGTGAAGAGCGTTCAGAAGGTGTCGAAGGAGTTGACAAGTGTCAGTCGAGTGAAGTTCACGTCGAGTGTGCGTGACTCCGGTTCAGGGCCGTCCATGTGTATTTTATGTGAAAGTGATTTTTCATGGGAATATTCGTCCAAGAGATGACCTACCTTCACGAAAACGTTCTGTTGTGATATACGTCTGTGCTGATGAAATGTTGTCCCTCGTCGTTTCAATTTGAATCTTTTTTTCTTCTTTGTGATTGATAGCTGTGTTGTTTCGCCACACTACGGATAGAGTCCCACGATTGGCATGGATGTTTGTAACCGTTCGGAATTGGCTTTGAGATGTAGGTCCCGGTCAAATTAGACCTCTTGTAGCAAAAAATGACCACAGTACTCTAAATTTAAACCAAACCAAGCATTTTTATAATAAATATCTTTGAAAAACATTTATGAAGACTATTACGGTAATAAAACATGGGAAAGAAATCTATATATATTAACTTGAAGTTCATAACTAAAAGTTAAAAAACATTATTTGAATTTCGAGTGCTTGAAACAGTCTTAGGAATTCCTTAGTGAAGGTGTGGTAAGAACGCCCTGCAGTGGAAAAACCTTGTGGGGTGATGACAGAACGTATCCTTTGCTCAAAGATGAATAACCCGAAAAAAAAATGTAAAACTCAGCATGAAGGAAGTAAACAAAATCAACTTAAGCAAGATAGCTCAATTAAAGCAACATAAAAAGCTATGAAAAAATGGGTTCGGGATTTTAAATGCACACCAAGATATAATTGATTAAATTCCTTATTTTTTCTCCCTCTGTTAAAGCGCGCCAAGCCACTACTATATTACTTGATTTAATATATATTTTTGCGAACTTGAAATGGCAGAAATGTAAATCTAGCAAGGGGCTTATTCTGCGTGAAAATAGCGTCATTGTGATGTATATTCTTAATTGACAATAATGCTCATTGGTAGCTATTACAAATATACGTCATGATGAGGCAAATTTTGCATGGCGAAATTCTCGTATTCGAAATTCCCTGGAGTAAAGCCCAAGGCGATAATTACAATAGCACCTGCGTGATAATAAAAGATAAATAGAAAATAGTAAAAAATATAAATAAATAAAATAGCTCCGCAGTACTCATGGAAACAGATAGAATAAAGAAAACGAATTGCTCTCGTTGAAACGAGTGGTGGCGTATTGCACATTCAAAGAATTGTATCGGCAGTTTACAAAATACTATTTTAAATGCGCTGGGCTAAAGATCTTCACTTCGTATAGGAGAGTTTAAATAAAACTATCGATTTGAGTCAACAATTGAGTAACAATTTGAGTAAAACAGCGAACAAATGATATGAAACTGTGGTTTTTAACGGGATTTCCTAACTTTCAAACGTTGGGATTAGGCAGATAAAAAATCTCTCGCTTTCGAAAAACAATCCATGATTTTCACAATAACGATCGCATATAACACAGATCTGCAAATAAAAAGCTGTTTGATAATTTTCAACTAATTTCCATGTATTTTGGTGTGCTGAATAATAAAACAAATCTGAAAATAATCCTAGACGTCAGAATTTCACACGAAATGTAAAATTCTCTTGAAATTTAGCAATTTTTTCTCAATTTTTGGTACTTTTTATCTTAGGGTTTTTAACTAAATTTAAAGTCAAAATTACTATTAATTAATTCACATCAATGCGTTTAAGATAAGCAATACCAAAAAAACATAACTTTCAAAGAAAAGAGCGTCTAGAGTGAGATAATGGAAACCAGAATTAACATGTTGCAAGCTGACCGCGCAGACTCTAATAGTTGGAGATCAAGATAAAGTTTGGGCGCTTCATAAAGTGTGTAAACGGTGTGTTGAGGACCTCCGAATTTGGTTCAAGGTTAAGAAAAAAGCTTTCCTTTATGGGATTCCTATGATATTGCAAAGAGACCATACAAAAAACTGTTACTTTTGTTCATGTGATGTGAAAGGGTATAATTCCAAATGGAAGCATTCCATTTCATACCACAGTTTCCACTCAGCAATTCGTCCCATCCCCCACGGCACAGATATACCAGTATCCAAGCCACCTGTTACCTTGGAAGATATACCTAGCTCCGAAAAAGGTAAAGTCATACCTGAACCAGATGATGAATCAAGATCCGAAATTTTTTTCCCAGAATGCTATGAATTATTTGGTAAGAGACTTGAATCTTCCCAAAGATGCCGCTGAGTTACTGGGTTCAAGGAATTTGTTGTTGCAAGGAGTGTGTTTTTCATGGTTCAGACATCGTGAAAAGGAGTTCGTTCCTTACTTTGTCCAGGAAGACAAGTTGGTTTATTGCATCTATGTCGAAGGTTTGATGGGTCAATTCAAAATCTAACATGATTCAACGCAATGGCGTATTTTCATAGATTCTTCAAAAAGAAGTCTCAAAGGAATGTTTTGCTTCAGAACAGCGGTTTTTACGCTTCCATCCATTAGGCCATTCCGTACACTTGAAGGAAACCTACGAGAATTTGGAATTGGTTCTTCGTAAACTTAAATATGAAGATCATGGTAGGCAAGTGTGTGGGGATTTCAAGGTCTTGGGCATGCTGCTCGGGCACGCTGCTCGGGCAACAAGCTGGATATACCAAATGACCTTGTTTTCTGTGTCTATGAACAGTCGAGACCGGCAAAATTACTGGGCTAAGAAGAGTTGGCAGCCGAGGGTGCTCCCAATCGGTCAAAATAATGTCCTCCGACAAACTTTGGTACCTCCATTTAAAGTTCTTCTACCACTTTCTCCGTATAAAATTGGGGTTGATAAAGTAATTCGTGAAAGGACTTCCAAGAGATAGAGAATTCATCAAATATTTGGTCACCAAGTTTCCAGGTCTCTCGGAGGCAAAATTGAAGGAAGGTGTGTTCGTTGGACCAGACATTAGAAAACTTATAGCTAATCAAGAGTTCATCAATACCATGACGGATTCTCAAAAAGAACGGTGGATTGCATTTAAAGAGGTCATAGAGAAATTTTTAGGCAACAACAGATCCTGACTACAAAAAGATCGTCGGACGAATGCTAAAAGCATTTCAAGCTTTAGGTTGCCTGATGAGTTTGAAAGTGCATTTCCTCCAATCCAACATTGACTACTTTCCTGAAAATTTGGGAGCTGTGAGCGAAGAACAAGGTGAACGATTCCACCAGGACATTAGGAGATGCAAAGAAGATATCAGGGGACATTACAATGATGGCAGACTAGTGTTAGATGATTCAGAGAGACATTCCAGCAGCTACTCACAAGCATAAATGTACCAAGAGGAGTCTTACAGGGAAGAAGAAACAATTTTAATGTGCTTTAGTGAGCTCATTTAGGTTCAAAAATGATTTTCATGTAAAATTTTAATTGAAAATTAATTTTCTAAGTCGATTTTACTTTAATTTGAAGTATTGCCTTATTTAACATAGATACCTAAATTGTCAGGAAACGTGATGTCCTATGACAAAATGGAGGTCATTTTGAGATTCAGCGTACAGAAAAATATAAAGAATATGTGGAATAACCAAAGCAGCTCTTAAAATATTTTTAATGCAGACCTGTTTAATCGGACATTCTTATGTAGTTTTTAAAACAAATCTATTATATTGTAGAATTTCTCGATTAAGGGGGTCCAGGACACAAAATTCTCCAAGTGTTCTAAAACAAATTTATTACGTAAAAACATTTTTGTTCTTTTCTGCTTAAAATGACTTTTAAATCATGTTTCTATCTTAATTAGAACAGAAGATATTAAATTTTGTTTTGCAACATTCTAATAGCAGCCAATCTGTGTTTAAACCTTTAAATGCGTTTTTCTGCATGATGAAACCCATACGTTTCACCATTTATCGTCTTTAAATTGTTATAAGTCAAGAACCGTTAAAGATAAATTGTTCAAACTTGGAACATGTCTTTTTCAATTATTTTACTTTAATTCTGATTCAGCAAATTTGAAAAAAATATTTTCTTTTGAAAATATGATTTTTTAAAAATAAGTTACATAATTTTTTTTAAATTAATATTTTTAAAACGCTGAATCAAAAATTAAAACTTATATTTTTTCTGTTTAATTAAATGAAAATTTTTAGAATTCGACAAATAATATTTCGAGTTATAACGATTTTAAATTACCCCACTTTTTTAAAAATTTTAAATTTAAAATTTTTTTAAAAACTTTATGAGAAGTTTTATGATGTGATTTTATTTACAAATTATATGATTAACCATCACAAAAAAATTAAAAATTTTAACTCAATATATAAAAAAAATGTAAAATGTGTCCCGGATCCCCCTAAGACTAGAAATAAATAGATAAGACATTTGTAATAAGAAAAAATAGTTTTTAAAGATAAGATTGTAGGCATCAAAGGATTGAAAATCAATTCTGTATATTATTTTTTATAAAAGGGTCCTCGAAGTCTCGGAAATCCCAGGACTACAACTGATCTAGAAAATTCTAGTCTTTTAGAGCATACAGTGATTTCCTATTTATAAAATTTCTCTGTGAATTTTAAAATTGTCATAAATAATTTTCCATGCCTCTATCGACCATAAATTCACTACGAAATTTGCATGGATGCATATAAACGTTCAAGCCAGATTTTACACTTTTATCAATACTTCGTTTCGTAATGTACTATGTCAGCACAGTTGGAGCATAAAAATCTTCTTAGGAAGAAACGCTGAGGTCTGCTTTATCACACTGAATTGAGTTCAGTAACGATGGGTTATTAATAAGGTGTCAGAAAAAGGAAAATTGAATTGAAAGAGGTTTGGAATACAAGGTAAAGTTCCGTTATATAACCGTGTAAGATACGCGTATGTATTTCTAATCTATATATTTAAGTTGCTAATTCGATTTTTTGGGCAGTCCGTGAGAGAAAACAATTGCATCAATTTACTTCATTTTGGTCTTAAACGAAAGATTTTAATCTATAGATGTGTCAAAGTTGGTTTTTGTAACCGACATTTCTATTAATCATCGATAATTTACAATTAAACATTGCTTTCTGCGCAAACTCAGTGACATGTTTAAATCTGGCTTTATATACTCACTAAGCATGAGGCCGCAAAAACACGTTAATTGTTTTATTCCGAGGAATACCTGTAGACCTCTCAACTCAGCCTTCAATATACTTCTGCCCGAAGTAAGTCGACGAGGTGTCGAACGATTCTTCTCCGAATCGAAAGTAAACACTTTGCCTCACCGAGGACTTGAAACGCAGTCACGGCTGCAAATTGCCGGAGCAGCAAGTCTCAGCGTGAAAACTCAGAGCTAACTGAATTTTTTTAACTGTCGAGAGTTTCATTTTTCTGGAATGCAAGGGAAGAAAATTCATAATTGACATTTCTGGAGTGATTCGGCAAAGCAGAACCGCGAGGTTGGTTGGTTGGCTTGTTAAGGTTTAATGGTCCAAGGTCCTGAAAGGACTAGGTGTGCCAAACACAGGTCGAGAGCAAAACCAAAGCGCATAAATAAAAAATATAAGACCATAGTAGATGTCAGTTGTAAAGACGGTGATAAGAGCCATGAAGGTAAAAGCAGTCATATATAAAACGGTGACAGAACCGCGAGGATATCCGGGACGATAAATCGTAGCCACATTGTTGGGGTATACTTGAAAAGGGCGAGAAGTTGAAAGAGGATTAATAAAGGATTTATTTTATATTCAGCGAGTTGAACTTTTACTTTATATGGTCACGACCATAACTGCTATTTACTTATGAACACGGTTGTGGAGCCAATAGACGGTACAGAAAGTCAATATGAAATGTGACAGTTCACCGTTATCGATAAGAAAGGGGAAACCTTAGCTACAGATTGAGCAAAAAAAATTACCTTCCGCTGTCATGAGACATCAAAATTTAGCTAGTTAGCAAAAACTGTGAGTAGTATCACTCAGTATGTTAAATAAAATGGATGAAGGCAAAAAGAATTTGAGGTCAGTTATCCACGTATGGACTCACGCAGGTGTTACATATTTAAAAATTTAAAGACACTGTGAAAATTGTGCACGAGAAAAATTGCATTGCCCTTAAAGAAAAGTTAGCAAAAGATTTCGGGGAGGAAGAACGATGGTCCGCAGCTAGTTCAAGCAGACAATGCGATCGCCAACCATACCACAGTTCATGTTGATTATTTACTCCGGGGAAATAAGACCGGACGATGGACGAATGGTTCGGTCGCTGGCATCGGTACTGTAAGGACTTTGCCTAAAACTAAGACTGACAGCCTTTAATATTTACAAAATGCTTTATTGGCATTCTTGAATAAATATCGGCTCTATACAAAATTTACAAAGTAAACATGATCTAAGGATAATTCGCGGGATCAGGATATCACGAGAGGGATGCGGCAGGCTCTCCGTCTCTGGCACACGTCCGACGATGGAGGTTGTTCACACCTGTAAAAAAAAGGTCAACTGCACCCATTTACATCGAGGTGGCGACTATATACCCTCACAAACACCCGAGGGTGGTTGAAGCGGGCTCTCTTTGATTTCCTTTCTGTAGACCGTCTTCAAACTATTCCGCGTCTTCCGCTAAAGGCTAAACGATTATCCTCCGGACAGGCTTTGTCTGCAAGGAGGGGATTTCTTACAGAAGACGGCTTCCTAATTGTCCGATGGCGACGCGGCGTCTGCCACAACTCGGTGACAAAGCGACTGTCACCGATGAATACGGTAGGTGGATAATGGCCGTCTTGCCGCCAGGCCCTCTCAGGAATTCCGGGTGTGAAAAGAGGCGCAAAGTCATTACAGACTAAATTCCTCCCCTCCCCAGATGTTTTTCTGCAGAGAGTTTTCACCTGCAAAAAACAGAACAAAAACATGGTCCTTCTCAGGACAATTTCAATTATAAAAACTTTTCCCGAAGGCAAATGCACGCCCAATTGACATTACGAGTAGACCGTTAATTTTGATCAAACTCTGGCTTTACCTTCATGAAAGAAAATTTTTAACTGTACTTCAAAGTATCATTTTTAAAAGCACAACAAAAGGAATTTATACTTAAAATTTACGCACTTTAAAATCTCTAATAAGAGAACATGCCGTAGCAAAGAAATTATAAAATTACACAATAATACAACAAATCATGGCAAAAAATTTAAATAGAACAGTATACTAATACTTGTCAATCAAAAAAATTAAATTCATAGAACACTAGTACATACACATGACACTACATAAAAAACATTATAACTAGTAAATCACTCAACTGGGATCCCATAATTTACCTTAATTGTGATCACATGACACAAATAAATTCTCAAATTGATATTAAACACAGTTACCATGAAACAACTTTACACAAATAAAATTAAACACAAATCCAAAATGGATACCTAAACTTCATACAGAACATATCATCACGGTTACTAATACACATGAAAATTTTAAATTTCTTACTTATCTTTTAATACATTTAACACTTATCGTCATAAAACAATTTAATACTCGGCTTTCCGTAAATTCTGGATCAGGGAACTTAATTCGTTCACGATTACCTGTGATCCAATCTTTTCCATTTAAGTGGACAGTCATCAGTGACCTAAATTTAAATATTCATTTTATCCTACTATAGGATTCACAATCGATTTAGGGTCTAATTTTTCAGTACTGACTGACATAAAATTATAACAAAATAGCTCATTGGCTCATTCCTTACCAAAAAAAAACTCACAAACTTCACATTCCTGTTAATCACTTTGTTTCTTTGACAACACTTACATTTATCTGTTGTCGTAACAACTCTTCAGACAAAACTTATCGATTTCACAATAAATCATTCAATTGCGGTATTCAAACACCGTACGGAGTGTATTTTGACTCCAATTACTACCTTCTTAGGTATACACAAAACATACACATTTGCATTTAAAAGTTAGCCAACACCTTTCTGAGGCATTCTACTGGCTTATGCAACAAACAAAACAGAACATAAAATGTTACAATTGAACATTAATTAAAACCTATCTGAGGCATTCCAACACGGCATACATAAAACCGTCATATGGCGTTTGCCACTACAAAACCGTTATATTATGATAACGTCAAAGGAATTTCACCTGAATTTTCCTTTAAAGCAAAACTCAACTTCTATGGTCGAGTCGCTCAAATTTACAAACAATTACATGTTACAATTCATAAAATACATTACTCAAACGAATACACATTAATTTCTGATCACATTTTTACACTGAAACTACAATTAATCAACATACTTATAATATACATTTAAACTTTTAGGACTAAACTTCGGCTTAGCCTGGTGTTCGGCGGGAATTAACAGTGTTAAGACGTTTCTTATTATTCTTAACATTAGGGCATTTCCCATTTTGACATTTGTCACAAGCCGACACGTAATCATTTATATCTAAGTGACAATATGGCCAGTAAAAATACTGATTTAATGATTCTTTCATCTTAGCAACGCCTAAATGAACATTAGTATGTTCGTGGCAGAGTCTTTTTAATTTCTCTCGATACTTTCGAGGCACAATAAGCAGTTTTCTAGTGGTTCCATCGTTATTTTTTTTTCTGGTAAAATAACATCTCGTTTACCACCACGTACTTATTTTCTTCGGGCGTCTTCTTTTTCGCCCTATCAAAAATTACTTTTAATTCTTCGTCCTCACTTTGTGCAACTCTAAATTCTTCGGGCGAAGTCTTTAATAAGTCGGGAGTAATTATTTGTTTCTCCTGGAGAGGCAAGATAGTCGCGCTCTCTTCCGAAGTGATTTCTTCTACCGCTTCTGATCCGGGAATCACTTGCTCTATTCTCGTTATTTCATCTCCCGTGTCTCGTCTTTCTCTATCAAATTTTAGTTTTTCGGCCCGAGTTTGCACAGTACTTTTCACCGGAACTTCAACATTCCTGTTGATCTTCTCAAGCAAGGCTGCCGTTTTATTTCCTAACAAATAGTGTTTCTGCTCGAATTCCGTATTGCTGACAGCTGCTCTAGTTCTGGTGTGGCCCCATTCACATTTTAAATCGACCTCTGCTATAGGTAAGCAAACGGATGAATCTAACACAGGTGCACTGACATAAACGTGCTCTCCTGTGTACATATGGGGTTGTACCAAATTTTTAGAAATCAGATCAATGCTCGCTCCTGTGTCTCTCAGAATAGACGTAGATTTTCCATTAACGACTCCCTGACTGATATATGGAGTCATCACGCCACTCGAGTCTCCTCCACTAGTTTCTGTTGCCGCGATAATTTCCGTCTCTTTAAGTTTAGGACACTGTGGTCTCAGATGGTCATAAGAACCACACTCGTAGCAACGGAGCTGTTTTCTTTTCTCAAAAATTCTTTCCTTGTTTTGTCCACTAGAAGCTTCTTTTTCCACATCTTTTTTTTCTTTCTTCTCTTCCTTAAAATTATGGTTATTTTTAAATGGCTTATTAAATTTATCTGTGGACTTTTGATTCTTTGGGAATTCTCTTGTTCGGAAACTGTCTTGCAAGCTTTCATACTTATCTATTTTTTCCGCTAATTCTAAAGGAGTATTAATCTGCATCCACTGCTCCAAAAAATGATCTTTTATATCGGCAGGTACCCGTCTCTTCATCTGTTCCGTTATGTGTAGGTCTCTCAGTTTCTTAAATGTAGTGATTTCTAAATCTGCTATCCATTCATCATAATAGCCACTAAGCTCATGGGCATAATTCCTCCATGACTTATCTGCGAGTTTAGGATGGCGATAAAACAGTTGTTTTAATTTTTCTGTATTCATCCTAAATCTCTGGAGAATCATCTCTTTTACGTAGTCATAATCTTTTGCCTGTTCTGGCGATTCTCTGGCCATCATGTTGGAAATTTCTGGGGTTAGTACCCCTAACAAATATGGCACCCAATCTTGTTTAGGGACTCCCGCCATCTCTGCTCTTCTCTCAAAATTAATTAGATACAGGCCCATTTCGTCCCGTTTCTCGTCAAATTTCTGCATGGTTTTAAGGAGCTGAATGTTCTGAGTTGCGTCTGCATCTCTGTCCCTCCCATTTCGGGCTCTATTGTCTCCATTAATTCCTAATTCCAGTCTCCTCATTTCGAGAGTAAGTTGGTCTTGACGAATTTTGTCTTCTCTTTCTCTCTCTCTCTCTTCACGTTCCTTTCTATCTTCAATAATACGCTCTAGTGCGAGTCTAGCGTCTTCTTCGACGTAATTTTCGTTTTCTGTAATGATCTTCTTAATTTCGAAAATCTTAAGCGTATCGTCAGCTAGTCCTCCTAACTCTTCTAAAAGTTCTAAAAGGTCCCCTTTCTTACCCTTATTTAAAAAGGACATTTTTCTAAATTTAGGGTAACTAACTTTAGGATAACCAATAAAATTTTTCCTCAGCAACTAGCTATACCTTCCGACGGTATGTGTCCTAACCGGAACTAACAAGTTCAACACTGATCAATTTTATACCGAACTATAATTTTAGCCCTTATGAACACCAAACTAGCACCGCACAATATAAACATTCACAATTTACTCAATACCTATCAAATCAAAATACCGAACTCTTATACAGAATACACATAAACAGATTTCTCAAATTAATCAACGCTCTATATAGATTTCCAACACAGTAATATACAAATACTAAATTATCACTGTTAATATCAAAGCATAAGAAACTTAAATATATCTGTTACTATTAAAAGAAAAAATTACTAAATAAACACTGTTATTATCAAAAGCAAAAAAAAATTCACATACAGTATTTGCAATTAACAAAACACAGAAATTGGCTAAACTTATTGCAATTCCTAACAAACAAAAATTGGTTCTTTACTTGAACACTAACTGGTTACTCATTCATATACCATAAAAACACACAGAAATTGGTTTTACTTATCACAATTCCTCAAAACAATAGTTCCTACTTAGAACTTCAAATGGTTAACTCATACACCATTAAAACACAGAAATTGATTTAAATCATCCAAATTTCTAATATAAAATATCAGTTCTTAATACGAACTCTAAATGGCTATTTATACATATACCATCTAAAAAAACACAGAAATTGATTTAATTCATCAAAATTTCTAAAATATCAGTTCTTAATACGAACACTAAATGGTTAACTTGTACATATACCATTTAAAAAACCCACAGAAATTGATTTAATTCATCAAAATTTCTAAAATAAAATATCAGTTCTTAATACGAACTCTAAATGGCTAACTTGTACATATACCATTTAAAAAAACACAGAAATTGATTTAATTCATCAAAATTTCTAAAATATTAGTTCTTAATGCGAACTCTAAATGGCTACTTATAAATATACCATTTAAAAAAAACAATAAAATAATTTTTACTTATTGCATTTATACAAAACCATTATTTAGTTTTTTAAATCAAAGCCAGAATCTGATAAAAAGAATCGGCCTACCTGTAATCCTTTCGTTCATCACTGATATCCTATCGTAACTTCTGACACCAGTTAATAACAGTCTGTAAGGACTTTGCCTAAAACTAAGACTGACAGCCTTTAATATTTACAAAATGCTTTATTGGCATTCTTGAATAAATATCGGCTCTATACAAAATTTACAAAGTAAACATGATCTAAGGATAATTCGCGGGATCAGGATATCACGAGAGGGATGCGGCAGGCTCTCCGTCTCTGGCACACGTCCGACGATGGAGGTTGTTCACACCTGTAAAAAAAAGGTCAACTGCCCCCATTTACATCGAGGTGGCGACTATATACCCTCACAAACACCTGAGGGTGGTTGAAGCGGGCTCTCTTTGATTTCCTTTCTGTAGACCGTCTTCAAACTATTCCGCGTCTTCCGCTAAAGGCTAAACGATTATCCTCCGGACAGGCTTTGTCTGCAAGGAGGGGATTTCTTACAGAAGACGGCTTCCTAATTGTCCAATGGCGACGCGGCGTCTGCCACAACTCGGTGACAAAGCGACTGTCACCGATGAATACGGTAGGTGGATAATGGCCGTCTTGCTGCCAGGCCCTCTCAGGAATTCCGGGTGTGAAAAGAGGCGCAAAGTCATTACAGTACCAGTGTCTGTGGATTCGAGTCCCACTCTTGGCACGGACGTCTACAGCTCTTCGGAATCAGCTTTAAGCAGTAGGTCCCGGTCTAATTAGCTCTGGTGTAGCAAAAGTTGATCGTAGCTCTCCAAACCAAACTGGGGAAATACGAAAATAACGCTGAATAGTATTTTGGAAGATATCGTATCAACCGAAGTAAATCAAAGGCATTGCGGAGAAGCGTTTAGTGTCGGTTACCCCCCATCAACACCATTATCTAATGAGTGTGGGGATTACGAGTTGGTGGGACGTTTGAACTCGCTCAAACTAGAAAATAACAATTTTATAAACACGACACATCCATTTTGAGTCGGAAATCAAATGTCAAGGCTGCTATTCATGCAAGATTTATCTCGAGTGAGGACGAGTTTGAAGAAGCTGTTCGAGAGTAGTTCCGATGAGATAAAAAGAATTCTCAATTTGCTGTAGCTGAAGAATTTTTTCCAATTTTTCTAGGCATTATTTCTAAAGTGATAATGCATTTCTCCCATATAGGTCAAGTAGATACCTTTTATTTTTCAACCCTTCTATTTATCTATCTGTCGATCTTTCCCCCTCTCTCTCTGTCTGTGTGTATATATATATATATATATATATATATATGTGTGTGTGTGTGTGTGTGTGCATGCATTTGTTTATTTATTTATTTATTTATTTATTTATTTATTTATTTATCATATTTTTACATTTCTTTGATCGAAATAAACAGAAACAACGTATACAATGACCTGGAAGTTGAATAATTCATTTAGCTGTCAAAATATGATACTTAAATTTCGATAAATTTTAATTGGAGATAAATACTGTCTCATTTCCAATTCTCATGAGCTACCTTATCCCCAGAGGGAATTATATCTATCAATTTTCAAACAAGAGCAATTATTCAATTATTTTCCTCCATTCGTCCATAATTGCATTGGAAGCCATTATTTATCATGCAACTGATAAATACAAATGACTTCTTCTCCGAAGGGGGTGCTCTCCCTGGATTGCGGCTAAAACTCTTGGGACTCTCAATTACGTGCCGCTAATTCTGTCCCGCAATCAAGAAAATTATACAAATATTTGTGGGGTACGGTTGGAGGCCAAGAAAAATTACGTCTGAGAATTCAACGCGGCGTGATTAAGACATTGCACCATGCCTTGTAGGCTGGGAATTATTTTTCGATTGCTCTACTCTAGAGGTCGCTCCAGACGTTTCATCTCACGCAATCCGAGCTCAACATGAATGGTACCCATCGGCAAAAGCCAGGCCCACGTCTTCCACTATTATATGTTGATCTGTGGTTGCTTTCAATGAAATTTTAATTTATAAAATCATTGAATTGCTGGATTAGAAATTTGCATATGATATTTCTAAAATTTAATTATTTTTAATTATCTTTGTGCACTGACATTTAAAGTAACTTCTTAAAGCGGTTGGAATGCTGTTTTGTGGTCTACATTTTATGAAAACCGTACAAGTGTATGAATGTTAATGTTTTTTCGGGGCTTTACGGCCAAGTTGAAAATATTACTACCGTATTTACGCCTGTATAAGCCGCACTTATATTCCATGAAATAGGTCAGTAAAAATGGGGTGAGGCTTGTACAAGGAATTTTAAAATTAATTACGATAAACACCCTTTACTTTAGAACACTTTACTACCATAAAACATTAGTATCAATATACCTAACAACCTATTACACTGTATCTTGCCCACGGCAAATCAATGTATTTTAAATACTAGCTGAGTGGCAACCCGATGTGTTGCATTTTCGATTTAAAATAAAATGGTTTTATTTCTTAAAGATTGTTAACTGTTTAATCACTTAAGAATACAGAATTTTTAAAAAACGAAATGATAATTTAAATTTCCCTTTTTCAAATTTTAAGTTTTGGCTTTTGAAATAATTCTTTCAAATTTCCGTTTTCAAATTTTGCTTTTTAAACAAAAAAAAGAAGCTCATTCAATAAGGCAATGTCTCGCAGCATGTCACATCTCAACTCTTGCAGATTTTACTTCTTGTTTGGCGAGGAGTGGCAAAAAATTGCATAATTTAACATGGCGTTCAATGAGCATTCTTACAGCTGGTTGAATAAAATGCTCTCAGATTACGCAAAGTCTTTAGATACGGTATCTAAACAAAGGTATATCACTAAAATAAACATTCAGGTACAGCCCTGAAAGGTTTATTCAGTATGTGACCCGCATTTATTGACAGAGGAAGACTGGAGTTACGATACAAGACGCTGGCCTGAAGTAACTTATCCTGATATCTATACATCTCAACATAATAATAATCATTCTCATTATATTCTCTTAAACCTTGCGAAATATTAAAAAAAAGTGTTAAAATACCTGTTACATACAACTAATATGAGGAATTTTATAAATAAACTTAAATTATTTAACTCAAAATGAAGGTATTGTCCAAAAACACATGCAAACGCATAGGAACTGCTTCTGTTTTCTGCCACCCGATAATGACGTCATCTATAGCAGAAGAAAACTGACGTAGCAATGACGTTGCGACGTTTCGCCTTATTAGAAAAAAATTCTAAAGGTTTTAACTTCTCCTTTCCTGAAACTAAAATTATGTCTGGTGCTTTAAAATTATTTCTGGATTTCAATTATTAAATGACTCATTCTCAACTAATACTTTTTCATTTTGGCAACATGGCCGAATATAAACAGAAAATCTCATGGGCGAAAAAGGGCTTAAAAAAATAGAATGACAGTTCTCAGGAATTCAAAATTGGTGGCGGAAGAATCCTCATCAGTTGCTCATTAATTAGAAACAAATTTCACGAACTTGCTGGAATTATTAGTGAGTAAAATAATAAGTCGAAAAATTACGAACTCCCCATTCAGTTACATTAAAATACTATGGCGATGAGCGCGGGAAATTTCAAAAGTGAGTTTTGTAAGTACGCTTTTTTAGAATGATAACATTTTTTCTATTAAATGTATTTGGTATATTTTTGAAGCTGAACATCTAGGCAATGCTGATAAATTATAAAATTGACATTAATAGGTGCAGAAGACCGAAATATTTGTCCAACAAAATTGTCGATTTCGTGAAATTCGGAAAACTGCATTGGGGAAAAAGCTTCGTTTGCAGTGAAAAACATTTTTAACTTTTTGAAAATGTGCATATGCTTAAAGATAAAGAGTTGTAGAACACATGGAAATAAAAAATTTGTCGACTGGTGGGCGGAAAAGTTTAATTTTGCATGCATGAAAATAGTGGAAATTTGCGAAACGGAAAGGAGCTGGCCCACCCGGAATGACATGTTTCTATTACCCACTTCTTTTGATTTCGGCGGTTTTAATTGAATAATTTAAAAAGTTTAAAGTTTTGAAAGTTGAGGATGGTACCAGTGCACGCGTCTCGTCTGACCGCGTCCATCGGTACCAGTCGCGATATCCTGCTATGCTCTGTTCGCGAGATTAGCCCGTCCCCGTTTTCTGCTAACAAACTAACATTTGTTTACCTTCAGCTGTTATTATATAGATTAATGTTTGTATATACCGCGTGTCTTAAACTTTGCCGATATATGGACCTCTAGCGGCCGTTCCGTTCAACCTATCGAGTTGAGATTTCAAATATAGTTATTCAGAGGTATGAGCTCGGGATTCTGTAAACGGCAACAAAGTGGAGAGCTGAAGTGGACGTCAACAAGAGCTCAGGATTCTGAGAAGAGCAACACAGTGACACTCACGGTTAAGGTTATAGGTATAAAAACTCGAAATTTTCAAATGGCAACGCCCACTTTTTCCCGTCGCAAAATGCTCAGCGCATGCGAAAACCCTAAAAAGCGTTGGAACGGGGGAAACTTGCATATGGTATTATACCTTAGGTCTATTTAATAAAACTCTTTTGAGTTCTCAAGAGTTTGTTTTCGTGTGAAATAATTCCTGAGTGAACTAGTATATACAGGGTTGTTATAAAAAAACTTTGACAATATATGCACCAATATATGCTCTTCAACCGATCGAGATGAGATTTCAGATACAGTTATTCAGAGGTATGAGCTCGGGTTTCTGTGAACGTCAACGAAGTGACGCTCACGGTTACGGTTATAGGTACAGAAACTAGAAATTTTCGAATGGCAACGCCCACTTTTTCCCGTCACAAAATGCTCAGCGCATGCGAAAACCCCGAAGAGCGTTGGAATGGTACGTATATCACAAAAAACGGACGCGTTATGCACGCACAAAAAACAACTCTGCGAACGACCAACAAAAACACGATCGGGGGCACGGAGAAAATTTGCATATGACAGAGGCAAGACACCAATCACTGATGACAACACAGATAGGACAACAGAAAGCTTTTATTTGGATTACACGTTTTCCACATTGGTACCATCACAGGCCGTTCGCAGAGCTGTTTTTTGTGTGTGCATAACGCGTCCGTTTTTTTGTGATACACGTAACGTTCCAGCGTTCTTTGGGGTTTTTGCATGCGCTGAGCCTTTAGCGACGGGAAAAAGTGGGTATTGCCATCCGATAATTTCGAGTTTCTGCACCTACAACCGTAACCGTGAGTTCTACTTTGTTTCCGTTCACACAATCCCGAGCTCATACCTCTGAATAACTGTATCTGAAATCTCATCTCGATCGGTTGAACGGAACAGCCGCTAGAGGTCCATATATCGGCAAATTTTTTTTATGACCACCCTGTATGTAATCATCTTTTTTACACTGTAGTTTCACCACCATCATCTAAGGCTGTACTTGATATTGTTAGGAGAGCATTGAAGTCTAAGAATGTACATCTATATGAGGCGTTGAAAGGCAAAGTGGTGTAAGTCACATTTTCAACTTTTTCATTCGGGGGCAAATATGTAATCTCCATGTTCAATTTATAGTGGAATTGTAAATAGTTATTATTTGCAATATTGTAATAATTGTTATGAATTATAATTTGTTCAATTTATGGTGGAATTTTTTGTAGTTTTGGAAGTTAAACTCTTTTGACTTACACCACTTGACTTACTGACTTACACCACTTTGCCTTTCACAGCCTCATATGTACGAAATTGCTACATTTCGCATAACGAGGCTACTTTGAGTCTATAACTGAATTCAGAAAAAAAATTTCCCCAAATGTTGTCTCAAAATTCAGGTGCGTTTTATATATATATGCACGCAGCCTATACTCGAGTTAAATTTTAGTTTTCATGCACGGTGATAGCAAAGATAAAATTACGTATCAAATTTGCTCGCGAAATCGAATCCAATTTCAGAGACATGCTTGGTGCCGGCCATGAGACAGAGTATGCTCAGGACTTCTCTTCCATAATTTTCCCTCTTGCATCTTATAGTGACACTTCCATCGTATAGAATGAATTTTATGATTTTATTGTTGACTGTTTAATTACACATTAAGAGCTTTACCTCGAGACTTGGATAAGAAATTTGAATTTTAACCGGCTAATTGTTGGAATCGAATTTCATCATCATCATCATAATTGACCCGACAGCCCCACGTGGGCCCTGGCTTTCTCTAGAAGTTTTCTCCAAAACTACCCTCTCACCAGCGTTGGATCTCGAGTTCTTGACCTTAATGGCACTAAAGTCCGGATCCAGACAGTCCTTACAACTCTTCTTTTGGTCTTCCTCTATGTCTTTCACAAAAGGGGACTGCAGTAAAAACTTTCAATGGTGCTCTCTCTGAGTCCATTCTCAAAAGATGACCTGCCTATCTCATTCTGTTCAATTTCACAAATTACACTAAGTCTTCATTTTTAAACAGTTTGTATAGTTCAAAATTGTGTCCCCCTTCGCCAAATACCATTATCAAAGACACCACCAAAGATAGCCCTCAAAACTCTACTTTCAAAAATTATCAGAGCCTTCTCTTCCCCTGATGTCAATGGCCATGTCTCAGAGGCATATGATGAGAGGCATATGATGCCTCAGAGGCATTTTCCATGTTACGAAGTCTACAGAAGAGGAATCGAATTTACCACAGCAAGATTCTGAAACCAGCGTCATAACCAACAAATAGATCGCAAACCCGATATGTTAAAAAAAAAAGTCGCCATCTCCTGGATATCATCTTTCAAAAATGTAAGATACTGTCGAACAACTCAGTTTAATACACTAATTTCTCGTTTTAGAGCTTAATAATTTCATCCCCTGAAGCCTAATTTCCCCTTTTAAGTGCATCTTTGCATAGAGTTAATAAAACGTTCATTAAAGAAGCAAATACGACTTTCACTTCTGCAAACACCCTCTTTGATTTGTTCTTTTTCAACGAACAGTTCTCGAAACTTTTCTAGGACATCAAAATCATTTGAGACCACAATGTGTAGAGAAGAAGCAGAACTTTTTTTTAAGTACGCTATAAGAAGTAAAAACATTTCTTTTAAACTACGAGTGAGCACAGAATGAATGTCCTTGAAGCCTTCTCAGTACATTAAACAGTATACTGGATGTTCTGAGTTTTGATTAAAAGCGAGTCATAAACCGTTTTGCTCAAGAAAAAAAAATTGACGAGCAGAAATACTCAGTAAATAAACGTAACGAATTTTTTTCGTTAAATTTTATTAATCTCTGATGCTGAGTGTTCGTTAAATATTGTCATGAATCGGACATCTAAGTATGAATATCAAACAAGAAGAAAAAAAACATTTATTTTCAAGTTCATGATAGAGATCTGGAAATTTTGGAGTAGAGAAAGAAAAAAATCTCCCAGAGTGGTAAAATATTGTTAGCACGTTATCTAAAACAGAGGTACTAAATATCGACGAGACTAAAGAAATAAAAAATTCAGGTAGTCTCTTCTGGCGAAGCTACAGCGGCTTAAACGTAGAATTACTTATCGTTGCTTACCTCTTTTGTATGTATATATGTATGTATGTGTTTTGTATATATATATATATATATATATATATATATATATGTGTGTGTGTGTGTGTGCGTGTGTCAAAATTTTGACGCAAGTAGAAGTGTAGAAGTTTCATTAAATTCTACTCATAACTTCTTGAGTTATCGCTATTTTTGATAACTAGTGTATATATATATATATATATATATATATATATATATATATATATATATATATATATATATATATATATATATATATATACATATATATATATATATATATATGGTATTTCTCTGTTTAACTGTTTACTGCTTCCCCGAGTGATACAGACTGGTTTTGGTGCGTTGCCAAAATTATAACTCGCGATTTAGGACATCTGAAATTTTGCTTTCCGGACGACTGTTATGGAGAAACGTAATCCTACGCTAAAACTATTATTTACCGTGCATTAAATAATTTGGCTATGTTTCTAACAACTGGGAAATCTTCACATATTTAGATCCCACTAAAAATAAAGAGCGCTAGCCACCTATGATGCTGGCTTGATGAAGCGTAGTCTGTGGTTTCGATTTTGAATAAAGCATATTATTGTTTAAATAGCATAAATTTTAAAAAAGGAAAGTAGATAAAAATTGATTAGATTATTTTGTGATACTAAAGGAGTATTTTTAATTATATATACCTTGAAAAGTGTGGAAGATTTTTTTTAAATGCATCAAATTTAAAATGTCAAAGCATGCATTATCCCAAAATGTTGGAATAAATACCGTATTTTTTGGATCATAAGACGTACTCAAATTTAAGGGTTTTTAGAATATTTTGGATTTTGTAGTGTTTATAAAGATATTTTCAATTACCTTACTTAATAAGATAAAAAAATATATAATAAATGTAATAAATAATATCTATATATATAAAACAGTTCCGTGACTGACTGATAACGCACAGACCAAAGCTCTAGACCTAAAGGGTTGAAATTTTGCATGGCGATGCTTCTTATAGTGTAGGGGTGCACTAAGAAAGATTTTTGAAAAATTCCTCTTAGATTTTTTTAAATTAAATTTTTAAGCTGTTTTTGCAACTTTTTTTAAGTTTACATTTAAAATAATAATGTGAGAGTTACAAAATTTATATTGCGAGAAAGATCATAAACATTCCTTTAAAATGAAATCTTTTTCGAATCTTTACCTCCATTTTCGGATTTTTGGTGAATTTTTAAAGATTAATTTTTAGAATTTAATTTATTAAATGCTGATAACAAGATTTCTTTTCATTTTGTCATACTTTAAATTAATTTTGCGTCACGTGCATAACAGCGAAATAAATTGACAAAAAATATTGAAATACGGTAAAAGATAAAATTTAACCACTAGACTCATTGAGATTTTTTCGTTAATTGCATACATTGACCGTTGAATTTAATTTGAATGTAATCCGTAGCGAAGTACGAGTATTCAGCTAGTCTATAATATATATAATAAAATATTCATTTTATTTTAATGTTACCTTCGGACCATAAAACACACCTCAAATTTAAGTTTATTTTTTTTTATGTAAAAAGGTGTCTTATGGTCCGAAAAATACGGTATTTGAGCTGTTTGATCATTTTAGATATTGATTTTTAAGTATATCTTTTAGAATCAAACGAAATCAAAAATACTAAATAATAAAAACTACTTGAGTTGTCACAGGAAAATAAAATTAATTAGCTGGTAGTTTTTGCATTATTTTCTTAAACTGGCTCCCAGTAGTTGTAATCTTTCCAGTGCATGTTGTAAGAATGAAACAAATAAAAAGTGCCACAGTTTTGAAATTCCATCTACTTTGAAAGACCAATCGCTCGAATGGCTCCACTTGCAGCTCTCCGTGATAGCTTTGAATGGGTACAGGATCCACCAATCCTCACCTAAGTAAGGTACCGTTCACATTGAGTCCACCAGCTTTGCGTAGAGTCAGCGTACACCGCATCGAAATAATTTTAACCAATCACAGACCTTAGCAATTTCGTGGCTAATTGTTTCGAGGTTCGTGATTGGTTAAAATTATTCCATCGAAATAATTTTAACCAATCACAGAGTTGATAATTTCGGAGCTAATTGATTAGAGGTCTGTGATTGGCTAAAATTATTTCGGTAGACTAATGCTGACAGACTCAGCGGGAATAAGGCCAAATTCTCATGAAGACGTCCTATTCCCTACCTCCCGAGGTTCTCTCCTGCGTAAGCGGTGAATTCAAATTTTCGCGCAGGAGAACAGCATGGGTCTTATTCAAATCGAGGAGGCACCAAAGTGTTCTTCGAATAAGTGAGTCACATGCTTCGAGAATCACATGCACGACAAGAATGACCCCCACCACGCCAGTCACAATGCGGAGGAGACATCTTGAGATGACTTCAATCGAATTTAAACTTCGCTTGCGAATAAAATCTCTGCAGGACATGTTTTTGTGCAAGTCAAATACAATCCACGCATTCACTCTATTTCGAACGCCTACGTGTCTTTAAAGAAAAAAACCTCCTTTCCCTCCTTTTCCAGCATCTCCAGACGGTGTCACTTTTCAAGTATCTTTCTCCTCCTACTAGAATTCAGTTCCTTACATTGGTATGATATGGTATCGGGGCTCTAGTGAGTGTTTTAAAAATAGTGTACAACATACGTCAAACAAGCTATATTAAATCTTTCGGTTTTAAAGCAATGGCCTAAAATCGCCGAGTAGTATGAGAGTATACCGGTACGAAATACACTCTCGATAATAATTTTAAAAATACGTTAACGTTATGAATTAGATGAGTACGTATCACCATATACAAAGTATTAACGTAGTTTGCACCATTCTGATATCTCAGTTTCCTCATATTTATAAAAATATCGGTGGTTTCTATTACCTTAACCAGAGCAAATGCTACTGAAATAAATTTTATTTCATTCAAATTTTCTGAAAGGTTTATTTATTCATTATATTAGAGTTTTAATATCCTTCATATATACATATGCGCAACACACACACACACACACACACACATATATATATATATATACAAGATATCCGGGCTAAAGGTATCCGAAAGTTATGACTTATTTTTACTAAACAACCCATTAGAATTTTTTAAAAATTATTTAAATACAAAGAACATCTCACCAAGTTTTAATATCAATCATAGATTTCGATCATAGTATCATAGATTTCAATATGTGCAACTTTGGTACTACGACTAACGTCTAAATGGTAATCCAGTTCTCTCAGAAAGTTTTGTAGCATATCTGGAGTTATTAGACTTTTTTGCTTGGGGATTCCTTAAATCCGTTGTGTATAAACAAAAAATTGAAACTGTGGAGGAGTTGAAAAAGTGTATGATTCAAGGAATTCGTGTAATAACTCCTGATATGCTACGAAACACTTGGAGAGAACTGGATTACCAATTACACGTTTATCGTGCTACAAAATGTACACACATCGAAATCTATGATACTATTATCGAAATCTATCGAAATGATTGATATTAAAACTTGGTGAGATGTTCTTTCTATTTAAATATATTTTTAAAATTCTAATGGGTAGTTCCGTAAAAATAAGTCATAACTTTTGTATGCCTTTAGCCCGGACACCCTGTATATATATATATATATATATATAATTTTCTGCATGCTTATCAAATCAATAACGATATTTACTTCTGATTGTTGCATATATTTATCGTAAAGAAAGACTGCCTATGAATTCCTTATTTTAAAAATATTTATGTATGCTGGGAAGATATACATACATTCGAATTATTACAATAATTTCATTGTCAGTATACTCTGTGTGTACTATTAAAATTTATTAACATTTTATGGATATTTAGAGTCGGGGACACATAAGAAACAAATAAGAATTTCTCATTTCTAATAAAATTCATATTCTTAACACTACAATTTTTTTACTTATATGAACGACATCTAGAAATATGAAAAATAATTTCCTATATAGCGATAAAAATATGTTTAAAATATGACGAAAATCTTATGAAAAATCTTTTACTTTTAAAATATAGTTTATCTCCTCATGTTGCTCGGAATTTCTAGAAATAAATTTAAATTCCTGATGTTTGACGAAATGCAATTTCTGTAACACCTGCAGTGTCCTTTGCTTTTAACCTTAAGTCTTTGAACGATATCCACCTGGAGACAAAAATCAGGAGATGTCTCAAACAAAGGACTTTTTCGCCGAAGTTTAAACCTTTCTGTTTACATTATACCATCAAAATATTTCCCTAGATATTTACAGGTCCGATTTCGCAAAATGGTGCCTTTATCTTTCAAACTGGCTTTCTTGCAAATCGAAGTTCTTAGATGTTAGTTCGTTAACTCTAAGAGTGTTCTGTTTTGTTCATTGACAATTTATTCACCGCTGTTCCTCTGAGACTTTCAAAAAAATAAACTCTGTGATGGCAAATAAGGATAATGGTTGCATTAAATAGCAATGATGGCAAATAATGGTAATGGATGGCAAGGACAGATGACAAGCCTTTTGCCATTGTCCTTTCCGTAACTTCATTTTCGTTGTCTCAACGTTGTTTGAATTCATAACCATGTCTTCTCTGAGAAGCAAACACATGTTTTCATGGTAAATAAAGAAAAAAAATTCTCGAATGCTTGTTGGCGGTTAAGTAATGGTCTGTCTTAGAGTAAGTTTCTCGTGAGATAAACACGATACATTTGTTAAATATACCTATAACTTAACATTCTAAGCGAACGGTTGAAACTATTTTAGCGTAGGATTACGTTCCTCCATAAAGGTCCTCCGGAAAGCAAAATTTCAGATGCTAGAACCGCCCGTCGTCGCGAGTTATAATTTTGGCAGAGCGCCAAACCCAGTCTGTATCGCTTTGGCAAGCAGTAATCAGTTAAAGAGAAAAGTACCAAAATGGGTCAAAATTTATATATATATATATATATATATATATGTATATATATATACTAGCTGAAAACCCGCACTTCGCTACGGAGTACATTCAAATTAAATACAACTGTCAATGTATGCAATTAATGCCAAATATATATATATATATATATATATATATATATATATATATATATATATATATATATATACACTCATGGACAAAAAAATTAGCGCACCAAGAAATAATTGCGGGATCGTAACGAAACTTGAAATGAAGGTACATGTCGGGGAGATATGCAAATGATTAGAAATGCAGCGTGATTGTGCATTACGTATAGCCGGTAGAGGGCGTTGAACATCGTACTCTGTGGAGTATAAAACAGGTAACCAAAGCTTGTTTGAGTGTGCTGAATCATTTAGAAAGGAAGAGCTGAGATAGACATGCCATTACGCCGTGTTCGAAGACAATATAAGCAGTTGTCGCAGTTTGATTGGGGGAGAATCATCGGGATGATGGAAGCTGGGTGGTCAGCTAAGCGAGTAGCTCGTCAATTAGGCCGCTCTGATTATGTTGTGAGGAGGTGTTGGGACCAGTGTACCCGAGAGATGTTATGTACACGAAGACCAGGCTCAGGACTCCCTCGACAGACCAGTCGTCGAGAAGACCGTCACATCGTAAGAAATGCACGCGTACAGCCAACTGCTTCATCGGCCGCCATCCAGGCACAGGTAGCACCTTCACTAGGGGCCTCTGTGTCTTCTCGAACCATACGAAGGCGCCTGGCTGAAGGGCAGTTGGTATCGCGGCGCCCATTACGTGTGCTGCCCTTGACGCCCACCCATCGACGCCTCCGTTTGGAGTTTTGCCGCGCACGAGGAAACTGGACTGCAGCGGAATGGAACCAGGTCGTCTTTAGCGACGAATCCAGATTCAATCTCGGCAGTGATGACAATCGTGTTCGTGTGTGGAGAGCCCGTGGTGAACGCTTCAATCCTGCCTTTGCTGTACAGCGACACATCGCTCCCACAGCTGGTGTGATGGTATGGGGTGCCATTGCCTACAATACACGGTCACCCCTAGTATTGTTCCGTGGCACCATGACAGCCCAGCGGTATGTTCATGAAATCCTGCAACCACATGTGTTGCCACTCATGCAACGGCTCCCAGGAGCCATATTTCAACAAGACAATGCTCGGCCTCATACGGCAAGGGTGTCACAAGACTGTCTCCGCACTGTTTCTACCCTTACTTGGCCTGCCTGATCCCCATATTTGTCTCCAATCGAGCATATCTGGGATCATTTGGGACGACGAGTTGGGCATCCCACGAGTTTGAAAGAACTAGAGGCAAGGTTACAGCAAATATGGAACGAAATGTCTCAAGACATCATACAGAACTTGTATGACTCAATGCCCGATCGTATCGCATCGTGCATTCGCGCTAGAGGGGTCCAACGGAGTATTAACTCCTCCGTTCTTTTGCCTTTTTCTCTGAAATAAATTATCCCTTTTCTTTGATTTTCTTATCATTTACTTATATCAAAGTAGTCATTACGTATGTAAAATTTCGTTTCATTTTGACGACTACTTCTTGGTGCGCTAATTTTTTTGTCCATTAATGTATATATATATATATATATATATACACTGCTGGCCACCCAAATTGCAACACCAAGAAAGACAAGAGATATCACAACAAAATTTATTTTGTAGATAACATGTTGACCAAGTATCAAATGATTAAATTTTTAGACTTCTTTGAAGTGTGGTTCCTGCCAAAATCAGTAGCCAGAGTAGCCGCCATTGTTCGAGATCACCGCTGCCACACGCCTCGGCATTGATTCAAAGAGACTTTGGATGAGTTCTTGGGGTACAGCAGACCAAGCAGCTTCCACACGGTGCCAAAGTTGATCTGCTGTGGCAGCTGGGGATGGAATCCGGGTCAATAGTAGAGCAACCATGGACCACATGTTTTCTATCGGCGAAAGATCCGGAGAGCGAGGCGTCCAGGGAAACAATTCAATCTGGTGATTGACGAAGAACCGTTGGACAATGTGTGCCACGTGTGATCGCGCATTATCCTGTTGAAATATGGCTGTGGGCATGCCCTGAAGGTAAGGAAGGACAACTGGCTCCAACACCACGGAGATGTAGCGCTGGCTGTTTAAAGTACCGGCAATGCGTACTAGAGGTGTGCGAGAGTGATATCCAATACCGCCCCATACCATAATACCCTATGCAGGACCAGTGTGGCGGTGCATAACGCAGCTGTTCAGCATCCTCACTTCACGGTGTCTCCAGACTCGAATGCGACCATCGTGGTGTTGCAGACAGAAGCGTGACTCATCAGTAAAGACAATTTCATTCCATTCTGCCGTCCATATCCTTCTGTCATCGCACCATTGGCGGCGGAGACGTCTGTGGTTCTGCGTCAAGGGTAGACAAAGCAATGGACGTCATGCGGACAGACCACTCTGCTGTAAACGACGTCGAATGGTACGCGCAGACACTGGATGATGCGTTACAGACTGCATGTGCTGTGCTATGGTTCGTGATGTGACTGAGTGATCCGTCACTGCCATGCGCACAATTTGCCTGTCATGACGTGAAGTGGTGCGCTGAGGTGGATGCGATCGAACACGCCGGTCCGTCGTACCCTCCTGCATCCAACGATCATATATCCGCATTACAGTTGTATGGTTTCGTCCAACACGACTACCGATTTCCCTGAAAGATAATCCACAATCTCGGTAGGCCACTATCCTTCCTCTGTCGAACTCGGATACTTGATCAAAAGATGATCGCTGTTTTCGACGAGGCATAATTGATCGTTTTTTTGAAAAAACCACAAGAAAAACACAATTGCCAAACTTGAAATCGTCGAAATCTCCAAGCCTTAAATAACGCTTTGAAGTGGCGCCACAGGCGCGCGTGATGTGCGTCTGCGCTGCAATTCTAATCATTTGCATATCTCACGTCCGCTAATGCATGTTGTAAATTTCATGTTATTTGCATGTTTCCTTCAGGGTGTTGCATTTACAGTGGCCAGCAGTGTATATATATATATATATATATATATATATATATATATATATGTCAGAACTTAGTTGGGAAGGGAATAATTAATGTAAATTTAAGGGGACTTCGAGAGTAAATTATTTTCATGGCTCGAGAAAAACCAAAGTAATTCAGATTTCCAGACGCGCAAAATAAATAGTTGGTTTTTTGCCCAGCTTTGAGAGTGACTTTAAGTTCGCAATGAAAGAAAATCACGTAAAGAGAATTATTTTTAGAATCAAGTACAGGAGTTAGGCACGAGGAAGACCTTCGAGAGTCTTTTTGGGGGGCTCTGCGCATGTGCCGAGAGAGTACACGTGCAGAGTTTGACCATGAGATGGGCAGAGCGCGGGATTTAATCGTCGCTGGCGAACGTGCGTTAGCCGGGTGTATAATTCCGAAATGGCGAGCGCTCAGATATATGATATTTTGGAGCAATGGTTGCTGGAAGAAAGATAATAAACGTGATTTAAGTCAAACTATGTGTGTTTCCTGATGTTGGGTACCTTCTTTTATTCCGCCGGACCACCACGGACTGCAACATCATTTAATATAGCGGGCGTAGTCTTACGTTCGACATATATATATGTAACAAGAAATCCCGTCCTTCTCTAAATTTACATTAACCGCGTATTCTAAATTATCCTGTTTATAAAGCACGACCCCTTTTCCAAAATTGCAACCTAAAAGTAAAATAAGATAATTTATCGTAGCCCTGCAGATCATTAAGCAGGCATGTGAACTACACTGGTGTAAGAAATTTAGAGAATTTGCAGACCTGGTCGATTATCTGTAGAACTACTATACCGATTTTAATAAAATTTAATATGTACATACATTGATACAATACAAAACAAATAACCATTCAATAATTGTAATACACACCCATGATCGTGCGTAACACTCGTTGGAGTCGGAGGGTATGAAACAGCGGTTGCAGAATAAACAAAAAAAAATGGGTTAATAGATGGTGTTATTTTGCAGCAATCGCTTAATTTCAAATTGTAACAGTAAAAATGAGTAACCACCAACGTTTAGATGATGGAATGAGGTGGCGAATTGTGGGGAGGCTAGAAGCAGGCCAATCTCAAATCCAAATTTGTAGAGAGTTCAATTTAACGCCCAGCGTCGTGTGTAACTTATGGAAACAGTTCCAGGATACCGGATCCATCGAGAGAAAGCCTGAGCAAGGTCGTCCAAGAGCCACGACGGCCGGAGAAGATCGCCATTTGTCGATTATAGCGAGGCGTAACAGGAGTGCTAGAGCTTCTCGGCTCTCTCGTGACTTGTATGCAGCCACAGGAACCCGTGTATCAAGGGTGACTGTTTCCAAAAGACTTCATGAGAGAGGGTTGTTTGCAAGAAGACCTGCTGTTTGCGTCCCGCTCACTTCTACGAACAGGAGAATCCGTTTATCATGGTGCAGAGAGTATAGAGATTGGAGTATGGATCAATGGGCTACCGTTCTCTTCACTGATGAGTCCCAGTTCAGCCTAAACACCGATACTCGCCGTACGTTCATATGGAGAGAACCAGGGACCCGCTACCTACCTTCCAAATCCGTGAAATCGACCATTATGGTGGAGGGGGTTTAATGGTCTGGGCAGGCATCATGTTGCATGGCCGCACACTTCTACATGTCTTTGAAAGAGGCACTGTGACCGGTGTGAGGTATAGGGATGAGGTCTTGGAGCCCCATGTTCGCCTTTTCAGGGGTGCAGTTGGCCCTGAGTTCATTTTAATGGACGATAACGCGAGGCCACATAGAGCTCTTCTGGTCGACGAATTTCTAGAGGATATTTGCCAGATGGATTGGCCAGCCAGATCTCCAGACCTTAACCCTATAGAGCATGTCTGGGACGCTCTGGGGAGGGCAATTGCAACTTGCAACCCCCGTCCGAGAATCAGCCAGGGAATAAAAACAGCGTTCCTGAACGGGTGTGACCAATTGCCACAGGAAATGATAAACTGCCTTATTTCAAGTATGAACTCACGCTGCGACACATGTATATCTGTAAGAGGGGACCATACCCCCTATTAACCCATCTATTAACCCATTTTTTTGTTTATTCTGCAATCGCTGTTTCATACCTTCCGACTCCAACGAGTGTTGCGCACGATCATGCTTGTGTATTACAATTTTTGAATGTTTATTTGTTTTGTATTGTATCAATGTATGTACATATCAAATTTCATTAAAATCGGTACAGTAGTTCTAGAGATAATCGACCAAGTCTGCAAATTCTCTTAATTTCTTACACCAGTGTATCTGAACTCAATAACATACCCAGATATGAGTGTACAAAGTTTATGAGATTCCGAATGTCAATGAAATGTCAAAATTCTTGAAGAGACCTCGAACCACTCTGGATTTATGCCTTCTATAACGTCGAAACCACACTTTACAAGAACTTTATGGCCACTTATCCTGCACCTAGGTTTATAGGTTGCAGATCTAACAAGCGTGGGATCTAGCAATAAAGTATCCCCGGGAAAACTGAAGTGGACACGTGAACTCCACGAATCTAAAATTGCCCAATTAAAAATTAAGTAGTTTAGGCCCTCTGGCGTCAATATCGCAAAACACTCATTTATTATTTGCTTGAACGGAAGACTTCTCTCTATTCGTGTCTAACTCTCGTTGCTGTCGAACCTGCTGTCCGCTCCTGTCTTAACCTTGCAATGTAATCCGCGCCCCGCCAGGGCAAGTCCAGTGGCCGCTGGCCGCTGCAGCATTTGCTGCAGCTTCATAGTTGAATAAAAAGGTGATTTCATGGATATCGTCTTGCTTTCCTGGAACAACACTTAGCCCGACTGCATCACTCCCTCGTGCCGACGACATCTCCAATAAGTTCTGCGCATCAATTCCCTTGTGCTAAATTTTCCAAATGTGATTATCACACACACACACTATTATCACACACACACACACACACACACACATGTATATATATGTATATATATATATATAACATATACGACGATCAATGTATCCAATTAATGTAAAAAGAAACAAAAAAAATATATTTATAAAAAAATCGCAAAGGATATTTTTATAGACAAAATATAATGTAGAAGTAAATATTCAAATTAAATTTAATAGGACATACTAAAGAATATAGTAAAATTAATTATTACAAACTCACCAAAAATCTGAAATTGGAGGTAAAGATTCGAAAAAGATCTCATTTTAAAGGAATTTTTATGATCTTTCTCGTGATATAAATTTACAACCCTTAAATTATTATTTTAAATGCAAAATTTAAAAAATTTACTAGAACAGTTTATTAATTTAATATTAAAAAATCTAAGAAGAATTTTTCAAAAATCTTTTTTAGTGCACCCTTACACCATAAGAAGAATCGCCATGCAAAATTTCAGCCCTTTAGGTTCAGCGGTTTAGTCTGTGCGTTGTATGTCATTGAGTCAGTCAGTTACGGAACTGTTTTATATATATACTAGATGAAAACCCGTACTTCGCTACGGAGTACATTCATATTAAATACAACGGTCAATGTATGCAATTAATGCCAAATATATATATATATATATATATATATATATATATATATATATATATTATATGATAAATACGATGATCAATGTATACAATTGTTGTAATATATATATATATATATATATATATATATACACTGCTGGCCACTGTAAATGCAACACCCTGAAGGAAACATGCAAATAACATGAAATTTACAACATGCATTAGCGGAGGTGAGATATGCAAATGATTAGAATTTCAGCGCAGACGCACATCACGCGCGCCTGTGGCGCCACTTCAAAGCGCTATTTAAGGCTTGGAGATTTCGACGATTTCAAGTTCGGCAATTGTGTTTTTCTTGTGGTTTTTTCAAAAAAACGATCAATTATGCCTCGTCGAAAACAGCGATAATCTTTTGATCAAGTAACCGAGTTCGACAGAGGAAGGATAGTGGCCTACCGAGATTGTGGATTATCTTTCGGTGAAATCGGTAGTCGTGTTGGACGAAACCAAACAACTGTAATGCGGATATGTGATCTTTGGAAGCAGGAGGGTACGACGGACCGGCGTGTTCGATCGCATCCACCTCAGCGCACCACTTCAAGTGATGACAGGTAAATTGTGCGCATGGCAGTGAAGGATCGCTCAGTCACATCACGAACCATAGCACAGCACATGCAGTCTGTAACGCATCATCCAGTGTCTGCGCGTACCATTCGACGCCGTTTACAGCAGAGTGGTCTGTCCGCAAGACGTTCATTGCTTTGTCTACCCTTGACGCAGAACCACAGACGTCTCCGCCGCCAATGGTGCGATGACAGAAGGATGTGGACGGCAGAATGGAATGAAATTGTCTTTACTGACGAGTCACGGTTCTGTCTGCAACACCACGATGGTCGTATTCGAGTCGGGAGACACCGTGAAGAGAGGATGCAGAACAGCTGCATTATGCACCGCCACACTGGTCCTGCACCGGGTAATATGGTATGGGGCGGTATTGGATATCACTCTCGCACACCTCTAGTACGCATTGCCGGTACTTTAAACAGCCAGCGCTACATCGCCGAGGTGTTGGAGCCAGTTGTCCTTCCTTACCTTCAGGGCTTGCCCACAGCCATATTTCAACAGGATAATGCGCGACCACACGTGGCACGCATTGTCCAACGGTTCTTCGTCAATCGCCAGATTGAATTGCTTCCCTGGCCGCCTCGCTCTCCGGATCTTTCGCCGATAGAAAACATGTGGTCCATGGTTGCTGTACGATTGACCCAGATTCCATCCCCAGCTGCCACAGCAGATCAACTTTGACAACGTGTGGAAGCTGCTTGGTCTGCTGTACCCCAAGAACTCATCCAATGTCTCTTTGAATCAATGCCGAGGCGTGTGGAAGCGGTGATCTCCAACAATGGCGGCTACTCTGGCTACTGATTTTGGCAGGAACCACACTTTACAGAAGTCTATAAATTTTATCATTTGATACTTGGTCAACATGTTATCTACAAAATAAATTTTGTTGTGATATCTCTTGTCTTTCTTGGTGTTGCAATTTGGGTGGCCAGCAGTGTATATATATATATATATATATATATATATATAAGAAAATCATAAAGAATAATTTTATAGACAAAATAATGTAGACTAAAATATTCAAATTCAATCTAATATAAAGAATACTAAAGAATATAGTACAGTTAATATAGTGCAGTTTGTAGAACATTTCTTTTACTGTATTTTAATATTTGTTTGATAATGTCCAATCGTCTGCCGCATTAGCAAGGAAAAAAATATTTTTTGACTATTTAGTTGTTATGCACGTGACGATAAGTACCAGAAAAAGAAATCACGTGATCAGCATTTAATAAATTAAATTCTAAATTTAATCTTTAAAATTTCACCAAAAATCAGGAAATGGAGGTAAAGATTCGAAAAAAACTTCATTTTAAAGTAATTTTTATGGTCTTTCTCGTGATATAAATTTTATAACCCTCAAAGTATTATTTTAAATGGAAACGTAAAAAAAGTTAAAAAAACAGCTTAAAAATTTAATTTTAAAGAAATCTAAGAAGAATTTTTGAAAAATCTTTCTTAGTGCACCCTTACACTATAAGAAGAATCGCTATGCAAAATTTCAGCCTGTTAGGACCAGCGGTTTGGTGTGTGCGTTGTATGTCAGTCAGTGAGTCAGTTACGGAACTGTTTTATATATATAGACTAGTGGTTAGCCCGTAAAAATGACGTGTTAATTTTAATTTTTATCAATTTCCATCTGCAAAGTCGATATTATTTGTATATTTAAGAGTTTTTCTAATTTCTTTTATTTAAATTATATACATTTTAAATATTTAAAATTTAAAATAATAATCGGAGGGGGATAAAATTTATATCACGAGAAAGATCACAAAAATTCCTTTCAAAGGAAATCTTTTTCGAATCTTTATCTCCATTTTCTGATTTTTAGTGAATTTTTAAAGATTAATTTTTAGAATTTAATTTATTAAATGCTGATCACGTGGTTTCTTTCTTTTTGATACTTTAAATTAATTTATCGTCACATGCATAATAACGATATAAATTGGCAAAATAAATATATATTTTTTCTTTCTAATGCGGCAGACGATTGAAGTACGGGTTTTTACATATCACTACGCATGCGTCGAGGTTGCAACTTTCCGAAAATACTAAATTTGACATTATTTTAATATCTGGTTAAAAAATATATATTATATGTTTAAAATATAAATAAAGATATTAAAAAATAATATAATGAATAACTGTTTTACTGTGAAAAAGATTCTCTGATTGAATTTTTCTTAAATTAACGACGATGAATGAATCACGGTGAATGAGTGACTCTCTCGTGTTTACATTTTCAAGTTCTGAGTATATGAAATGAATACTTATTAATTTAAATGAAACACTATGATAACTCGAAAGGTGGCAGAAAAGAGATAATTTTCTAATGAATATAAATATCACATCGAAAATGCGTTACAATGAAAGGATATTTTATGCTGAGAACAGTTTTAAACGTTGGCGAGCTGTTTTGAAATTGTCATAATCGTTTATTACAGCCATCTAAAAATCGAAATAAAGTTGCTTTGTGTCTATATTACTTTGTTTCTAATAAATTATTTGGGTTTAGATTGCAAATAATCTTTTTTAACTTTACTTTTAACTTTTTAAGCCTAACCGATAAAACAAAATGGATGCCATAGGCTTATATTGTCACGTGAAAACTGACAAGACGGTTAAATACACAGACGTGGAGTATAGAAATTTTATATGAAGTAATGAAGTGCTATCGGAGTGATAGTACAGAGCAAGACTGCCTCTCAACTGGAGTGCAGCAACTTATATTCCTAACAGAACATTCAAATTAATTCAATTTACATATACTGGAATATTCTGGAAATTTCCAGAAAGGAGATTTAAATTAAATAAATAAAACGCAGACCGCAACCGGCGGAATTCGAACTAAGGACCGAGCGCTCCGAAGGCAACATTGTTACTTCACAGCCACCGGTTCACTCTCAATAAATGGAAAATGCGGTAATATATCTATGAAGCGGTCGCTCCGGAAGCGTTCCAGATAGAGGGACAGAACTGGGCTATTATTAGGATATATATATATATATATATATATATATATATATATATATATATGTGTGTGTAACAAGAAAACGCATCTTCCTAAATTACTTTACTTTAATGCATATTCTATTGTTAATAAAGTACAACCCCTTTTCCAAAATTGCGACCTAAAAGTAAAATAAGATAAATTATATTATCCCTGAAGATCATTAAGCAGGCATTCCTGAAGAGCCCTCGAATCACTCTAGAGTTATGTCTCTTTTAACGTCAAAAAACCCACTTTGCAAGAACTTTATGGGCCACTTATCCTACGCCCAGTTCAACAGTTCGCAGTTATAACAAGCGCGGGATCTATCAGTCCCCGGGAAACTTAAGTGGACACGTGAACTCCACGAATCTAAAGTCGCCCAATTAAAAATTTAGTAGTTTAGGCCCTCTGGCGAAAATATCGCAAAACACCCATTTAATATTGCATGAACGGAAGACTTTCCGCCCTCTTCGTTTCTAACAGTTGTCGCTGTCGGACCTGCTGTCCGCTCCTGAATGTAACCCGTGTCCCGTCCTGGCATGGACGCCGGACAAGTCATGTGGCTACTGCAGTTATGCCTTCTGATAAATAAAGCACGTCTTGGAATTTGTGCATTTCATCAATGGCTCCATGTTTGTTTCTACTAAATTTCATCAGAGTTTTCCTGGATCAACACTACGCCCGACTGCATCTCTCCAAGTTCTGCGCATCAATTCCCGTGTTCTAAACTTTCCAAATGTGATTATTATCACGTATATATATATATATATATATATATATATATATACATAACACATGCATACATATATACATACAAAAGAGGTAAGCAACGATAAGTAATCCTATCTTAATAACCCACGGAAGTTTCGTTAGAAGAGACTACCTGAAATTTTTTTTGTTACTTTCTCTCGTCCTCAGATGTCTTTACGACATATTATTTCATCTTCTAATTTGGTATTAAAGGTGTCTAAGACTATAAGCTTTAGAAGCCTTTGAATATCAATATTGATGTTGGGAGGCTCCGTCAAAAAATGCTTTACACGCTGAAAGCAGGTAACAGGTAGCCGAACTTTAAAAGAAAAGCCTACTGCCAGGCACGTAAGCAGTAAGAAGTTCAGGAATTGGCCACTATTACCGACAAAACCGCGCTTTAAGGACCGTTCGGGGTTCACACTCTGCAAAACTTTATGAAAGACATACTTTCCGAGTTGGGGCTTGTCCTCGTCATTTGACTTCATATTCTCGGGTCTTTCTTCGCTCCAAATACATTTAAAATAATATTATGGAAAGCTGTCATTTAAATAACTCGGATGGATGGCCAACCTTGTAATTTCTAGATGTGGAAAATTTCCAAATTATCTTCCGTGGAGCTTAAATCACCTTCTTTCCCCTTCAATCCTTATCAGGAAAAGAAAGGATTTTTTTTTAAATAGAAAGGAATTCCAGTTTTAGATCTGTTTATTCCAGTTGTAAAGACATTTGACTGCACCAATTGAGTCCGATGGGGGATATCATCTCGCATTAGACCACTTTTAAACTCTCGTGACTACGCGATATACCAGCACATGCAACCTGTGAACAAGAAAGTTCTCTTCGGGACTTTTAATAGTTATTAATAGTTATATAGACTTTGCGGTATTTGGGAGTCTCAAGATTTCTAAAATGAAGGTGTTTGAGCCGCAGATCATCATAGTTCTGCGTTGTCAAAATATAAAATAAACAACGCAATTTCCCTGTATGCGTTTTGTTGTTGTTATTACTAATTCCCCCTGGTTGGAAGTTCTACATCAGGTCCATATAGGCTTTGAGCTGAGTAATGCATATCCAATTTATAATAGCACCACAAGGGTCGGAGTCTGACTTGACTTGGTACCACCCTAATTTTTTCCGAGTACCCCCAGGGGCGACATCTGAGGAGATCGCACCTTCCCCGCCCACTGATCTCTTTGAAGGATACGGATTTAACGTGTCCATATCCGGACAAGACACGAAGGTATTTAACGGTGCTTGTCGGGATTCGATCCGAGCACCTTCAATTGCGAAAGCCGACGCGCTAACGATAGGCTACCTCGGGGCCTTATATGCGTTTTCATCTGACTCACGCTGCAGTGCAAAATAAAAATTTTAATGTCGAAATACCGTCATGTTTAATGACTTGCAAACTTCTTTTTTCCTCTCTTTTCAACAAAGCACGCTTCAAATTCAGAATGGAATAAAGAAAGACCGTGTGAAAACTCTCTCATCAAATTACCGATACAGCAAGGCACATTTCACGCTCGCAATAAAAAATTCACATTTTCTTCGACTGACAGAAAAAAAAATGAAACGTTCTCAAACTGGAAAAGATCCATTATCATAAGAAGTGACACGCATTGGATATTCTAAACAACTTTCCTGGTGAACTCTGCGTAGTAGACGATGGAAATACGCGAAATGTCAAAACAATTTTTTGATGTCAGATACGGGAGAAAAAAGATGTTTAGCATACTTCACATTGCCGCGTTTTCCGGAATTGCGAAAAAGTAGTGACGGTAACGTATGCGAAATAGCGAATGCAAAATACTTGTCAAACAATATAAAAATGGACTCCATATAATGAAAGTGTTTGAGGCTTTCATAGAATTGGTCAAACATGTACTCGTATAAAACAAAATTTACCGCCTTGATTGACAAAAATTAGCGTAATGACAAACTTGAAAAATCGTCCTGTCTAAATAATACTTATTTTTTTATAATAGTCATAGAAAACCAACAAACTAATACAGAAATCGGAGATTTTTGATCGTAACATCAAATAAGAGAGAAAACTTTTCCATAACTTCCGTTGAATAGGCAAGGAATTTTTCATTTTCATTAAACCTGTGGGAATTTTTCGTCACCCATAGGCCTCTATATTTTCACACTGCAACAGTTCATTTCACTGTGGATGTTTTAATGGCGAAGTGAGGTACATTCACTTAGAAATCGAAAAACAAAGCATAGTTGGGTTACATCTTTCCAATGCAACCTCAACACTGACATAATGAAAGGAAGATTTTGCTGAAAGGGTCGATACGGAGACGATAACTGTAACAACCAATTTGACATGATTATATAAAAAACTATAGGTATAATCAAAACAAGAATTGCAGTTTGCATTCAAGGTCTAACAAATGCATGTCTTAGACTAGGAGGATTCACAAAAAAAAAAAAAAAAAAACACCTATTAAGAATTATCTGACACCGCCTCAGCTGTTTAACAATTTCTCAGATGATTTTTGAACAGCCTTTGACTTATGGCATTTGTGGGATTTGTTTAAGCTAACTTCAACTTGCTAGAAATTTGTTTCGGATACAGCAAAGCCTTCCGGACCTCTAACTTTTATGAACTTGCATTTTCGTCGTAAACTTTTTTTATTTTTATCCTAGCGTCTATGTCATTAATCTTCCCTTCTAAATTTTGCATACACTTGGCGACGCTCCATTATTGAGCGCAGTGGAAAAATAAAGGTGGCAGGAATAAAACAACTGATTGGTGAATCAAAAAGTAAGGTGATATCTCTCACCTAGAATAAATTCCTACGGAGGAAAATATGCCTAATTATTCTGAATACGTAACGATATTAAAAGGCATCTGATGAAATGATATCCTAACGTCTTTCCATTTTTTAAACGCCTTTTTTAAGCACTATCTGTCGATCTTTTGGAGGAAAACTTCAACTGGTAATCACTCTGTTTTCTGTTTTCTTAGATATCTAAAAGCACCTCTTATAACCTGACCCTAACTGACAAAAAACAAATAGGTAAAACAACGTGTTGCCAGTCATTTTTATATCTCATTTGGGATATCAAACGTCATATCATTTGCTCAGCACACTCAGTTAACTTTCATCGAGCTTATAAAGGAAGAAGAGATAAAAGCAAATTCAAGGTAGTCTCTTCTAACGAAACTACCGCGGGTTATTAACGGAGGATTACTTATCATTGCTTACCTCTTTTGTATGTATATATGTATCTATATATACGTACGTATGTATATATATACATATATGTATGTGAAAATTCTGACGCATCTTGGTACTTTTCTGTTCAACTTGTCCAAGTGATAGACTGGGTTTGACGTCAAAATTATAACTCGCGAGGACGGACGGACGGACGTTTTTAGCGTCTGAAAGTTTCCTTTCCTCAGGACCGTTATGGAGGAGCGCAATCCTACGTTAAAAAAACGTGTATAAAATTCTGTGGATTCCCTCCGGTTGGTAGGATCTCGGTTTGCTGCAGCTTGGGTTTTTGAGATTTCACTGTTGATGATAAATAAAAAGCTTTGTTCATAAAATCTTATTCCTCGAGTCTTGAAACGGGCACTGCTTTTTGAACGCATAAATATGTTCCTCTGGGCAGTATATATCATTGCATATATTACACACGAAAATATATTTTGTCCAAATAAACCTTTAACGCAACCTGCGAGATTTCCAGTAATATTTAGGTGCCAATCCTTGTGTTTCTGTAGAACGAGCGTGAAAATCTTTGCATCAGCACCCGGCAAGAACTACAAAATATGAAAGTTTCACTCTGAAAATAGATCGAGAATTTATATGCTCTAAAACAAGATTGGAGTAGGGAAAAAAAGGATGGAGAAAATGGGAGGTTTGAGACTCAATTGAATGATAACATATAAATTTCATGCGGGCAAAAAAATATTTCAGTTTTGCCGCATAAAGTATTTGCCGGGGGCAAATTTGATATACCTGGACTTCGGGAAAGATCAGGCTGTTTAAATCAGGTTCATTGATCTTCGAATCTGAAATTTCCTCTGTTTACGTCCCCTTGTGACTTTACAGATTTCTAAGAAAAGGGATGTCTTCAAAAATTGGTCTCAAAAACGGATCAATAAAGGTAAGCACTCGATGTGTGAATACAAAGATTTCCCGACATACAAAGTGATGATTTCATAAAAATAAGGGGAAAACTTCTGTAATGCGTTTAGAAATGTCATGCATTCTTTTGAAGAGCAATCAGTTTATTTTGGCTTAATCTTCCAAACTGTGGATCCTTTTGGAATTTTGCGTAACGGTTATCAAACTTGTATATATTGATTCATTTGTAGAGTTTGCGTTTCCGATATAAGTGGTCGGTGATAAAAGTTTTTCCTCTTTCAACTCAGATTCGAAAGAGAATGTTCAGAAAACATTGTCTCGATATCTGGCTACCTCTAAACTTTCGATATCGTTAGCTATCGGGTTAAAATTTAAATCAGTATAACATCTATGCGTGAAAGGTGCTTTGCTAAGCTCATATCGTACCTCTGCTAGCTATCGTACCTGTGCTATCGTACATCTCAAAATAGCCATATTTTCGGGAAGAGCAAAAGAAGATATATGTCGAAATTTCATTTTTTGTTTTATGAATGCCTATGATAATTTTGGGAAAACTTATTGTTCGAATCACTTCAGAAAGCAAAACAATATACTGTTAAAGTTGTTTACAATTTTTAAAGCATGATTTTGAATTTTAATTGCAAGATATAACCCTCTTCTAGTAACCTCATTTTGTCAACATGGACTGAAAAGCTTGAGGGAATACTGTCATATCTCTATGCTAATGCACAATCTATCTAAACTTTTCACAATACAAAGAAAATACCTTGATAGCATGAACAGCAGGTTAGAAAAAAATAGAAATTTATTTTCCAAATAAAATTTAATGAACTTTTTCATTACAGGATCATTTTAATACAACAACATTAAGTACTGACAATAATCATATTTTCACTCTTCGTGCATGAGCAACTTCCCCTTCCTAGTTGTGGAAGAGGGTAATAAGCGCCATCTAGGAGATTATGTTGGTACTAGGATTATAACATTATTCGGGAATTAGAAGCACTTCTTATAGAGTAGTGTGGTGCAATTATCTCAAAATCGTATATTTCGGAGATGTATAGCAGAGTTGCGATATGTCCGGTGCCATCCGAAAAAATGCATCTGGACGTGATCAATAATATTTATTTGTTCCTATCTAATATTTTTTAAGCAGCTCATTTTTTTGAGTCTTGGTGAAGTCTTTGTTTCACACGTAGCTCTAAATCGTCTTGATGAAAAGCTCAGCGGTATGGAGGGATGTTTCACTAACTGACAACTGTTGAACTTCAGAATCTTTGTCGACAACATATCTGCCAGGTCACAATAACACTTGAAGAAGAAATTTCCTTTTCAAGTTTTTTTTTAAATATAGGTATTTGGGCTAATTTTCACACAGGGAGATCTCAGTTGATTCAGTGTACTGAATCACAACTTTCAAGCCAATAGAAATATTTTGCATGCAATATTCAATAATAAAAAGGCATTTAAACAATTATGCGCATTGTGTCATTGTCAAAAGCTGTAATCTAAAGAATTTTCCCTCCGATTAAGTGAATTCAATAGCGCAAAACATAAATGAAAAGTTTTAATTAAGGAGGAAATTAATGGTTTAATATTTTAAAGAAGCTGTCAAAAATTAATTAAGGAAAAAAGAGGTGAAATTTGTTTGCCCCTATAGAGATTTTTTTTAATAAAATGCAGATTTTCGGGAATTTAAATTCTTCACAAAAGCTTTTAAAAACTGTTAAACAATAAGTTTTAAGAATTCATTAGACTTGTAAAAATTTTGAGATATGTAGGAAGAAATGCGGCCTACGACACAGATCAACTTTGAGACAGAATAACCCTATTTACGAGCATTTGCCCTTTTTAAAGCTGAAGTGAACATTTAAGTGGCTCAAAAAGACATCTGTTGGATCTAGAGGGGGCATTATATTTTTATGCTTTCAAAAAACTTACCATAAATACTTTAAGAATATTTTTTTAAATGGTTGCTAAGCAATATTTCCCTCACTCTTGAAAAATTTCGTTCATTTTTTACAACATATTATTTGCCCTTTTTTTCGACATTTTTTCATATCGAATAGTTATCATATCAAAATATAATAGTTAATAGTTTTTCATATAAAAAGTTATGCATGTAAGGCACGTAAAAAATTTTTTCAAGCCAAATCAATAAATTTACTGCAATACTTACTCAAAAAAATAGAGCAGTTAAAAAAAACTTTGTTTAATTGCGAAAATAAAGTATCGGTAAAATAAATAATATTTTCAGGCAAAAAAATCATAATGTCAAATGTTAATTCACTATGGCTCCAATATTATAGAAAGGGCGATGGTTATTTAAGATGATGCGTTTCTTAGATGAAAATCAAAATTTAAATTTGCTTTACTTAAAATAAACATTTATATAAATATTCCACTTGTCGCGGAGAATACGCATAAGTCTCCCAGTTGAGTCGCAAACCAAGGAAAAAAAGTGTATTTTAATGAAAATTTTAACGAACACAGTGAGGAGATTCGTTACATGTTTGCCTTGCTGACATAGTGACAAATTCTTCTACACTATAATTTGGCAATGACCGTTAAAAATAAATTCCCAATCTATATTAATAAAACAGTTCCGCTACTGACTGACTGACTGACTGACTGATACATAGCGCACAGACCAAACCGCTGGATCTGAAGGGCTGAAATTTTGCATGGCGATTCTTTTTATAGTGTAGGGATGCTCTAAGAAAGATTTTTGAAAAATTCTTCGTAGATTTTTTAAAATTAAATTTTTAAGCTGTTTTAGTAAAATTTTTTTAAAGTTTGCATTTAAAATAATTTTAGGGTTATAAAATTTATATCACAAGAAAGGTTATAAAGATTCCTTTAAAATGAAATCCTTTTCGAATCTTTACCTCCATTTTCTGAATTTTGGTTAATTTTTAAAGATTAATTTTTAGAATTTAATTTATTAAATGCTGATCGCGTGATTTCTTTTCTTTTGTGATACTTTTAATTAATTTTGCATCAAGTGCATAACAACGAAATAAATTAACAAAAAAAAATATTAAATACGGAAAAAGATAAAATTTAATCACTAGACTAATTGAGATGGAAGATTTAAGGGGAGTGGTCACTTTTACGTACCTTTAAAAGTATCATTTTTAGACCTATGTTCGATTGTATGTACTACTCATCATTCTTGCTTGATTTAGATGAAATTTTTTGAGTAACTGCCTAACATACTGTTTATTTTATATATATATACAATATTTCAAGAAAATTAAGAAAAATAAAATGATTTTTTATGCATAAAAAGTGAATAATTATTTTAAATCGAGCCTTTTGCAGTCAACTTCTTTGAGCATTCTGTCAAAATAAATTATTAAGGTACAGTAATAATTGTTTACTATATGTGATTACAATACTTCAGGCAACAAAATCCACCAACATTTTTGAACATTAACATATTTTAATTTTTTTAAAGAATTTTTATAAGCTTTTACTCAGCCATTTTTGAAATTTCTAATTAAAACTAGCACCTACTAAATTTTTTTAATATATTTTAGAATAATGTTGGTGGATATTGTTGCCTGAACTATTGTAATCTCATATAGTAAACAATTATTACTGTGCCTTAATAATTAATTTTGACAGAATGCGCACAGTAGTTTACTGAAAAATGCTCTATTTTAATATTTATTCACTTTTTATGCATAAAAAATTTTATTTTTTTAATTACCTTGAAATATTGCATATATAATAAACAGTATTATAGGCAGTTACTCAAAAATGTTAATGTAAATCAAGCAAAAATCATGAGTAGTACATATAATCGAACATAGGTCTAAAAATGATACTTTTAAAGTACGTAAAAGTGACTACTGCCCTTAAGAATTTAATTCAAATTAGTATGTTTATGGCTATTGCACATACAAATTAATTGCATACATTGCTGCATTTAATTTGATTATTTTCTTCTACATTATTTTGTACATAAAAATATCCATTACAATTTTTTTTATAAATGTATTTTTTGTTTTGGCATTAATTACATTCATTGACTGTTGTATTTAATTGGAATGTACTCCGAAGCATGGGTATTCAGTTAGTCTATATCTATAAAACAGTTTCGTAACTGACTGACTCACTGACATACAACGCACAGACCAAACCGCTGGACCTAAAGGGCTGAAATTTTGCATAGCGATTCTTCTTATAGTGTAGGGGTGCACTAAGAAAGATTTTAGAAAAATTCTTCTTATATTTTTTAAAATTAAATTTTTAACCTGTGTTAGTAACATTTTTAAGTTTGCATTTAAAATAATAATGTGAGGGTTATAAAATTTATATCACGAGAAACATCATGAAAATTCCTTTAAATTGAGATCTTTTTCGAATCTTTACTTCCCTTTTCTGATTTTTGGAGAATTTTTAAAGATTAATTGTTAGAATTTAATTTATTAAATGCTGATCACGTGATTTCTTTTTCTGGTACTTTAAATAAATTTATCGTCACGTGCATAACAACTAAATAGACAAAAAAATTTTTTCTTGCTAATGTGACAGACGATTAGACATTATCCAAAAAAATATTAAAATACAATAAAAGATATTATGTTCCTCAAACTGTACTATATTAACTGTACTATATTATTTAGTATGTCCTATTACATATAATTTGAATATTTTCTTCTACATCCTTTTGTCTATAAAAATATCCCTTACGATTTTTTTATAAATATATTTTTTGTTTTTTTTACATCAATTGTATACATTGATCGTCGTATTTATTATAAATATATAAATATAAATATATATATATATATATGGCATTAATTGCATACATTGACCGTTGTATTTAATTGGAATGTACTCCGAAGCATGGGTATTCAGTTAGTATATTATAAAATTGAAACCCCAAGCAGTATTCGTATCCACCAAGATCTCGATCAAATAAGAGTGCCTTAACTACTTGGCCAATCATACCCAAACAATGGGATAAATGTATGCATACTGAAAAAAATGGTTAAAATCCAATATTTCCGAGCAACCTGTTGGACGCTGTACTATGCGAAATTAACGTATTTATACTACGATTATTGCAAATTAATGGATAGATATATACTGATTCTTTGAAACTTATTGCAACAGAATTATATAACTCGGAGATATGTTTGAAAATATGCATGGGCTTCTGTAAAAAAATTATATTATTTCGAACTTTATTCGATAGTTTCGGACTCTATATTCGGAGTAAACAGTGTTTAATTATTTTTCTGTTGTACAAAGAAACGGAAAAAAAAATGTCGTAAAATCGACTTCCATCACAAAAAATCCTTTTTTTAGAAAATAGAATTCACCAAAAGAATTGGGTTCATGGAATTATTGTTATTTTTTTAATGTAAATTTTAGGAAATTTCAATAGTTGGGATAATATTCTCAGAGATAGAAAAAAAATTCATGATATAAAATTTTAATTCACCGCGCCTCTCATAATGAAGAGAGGGAATGATATTTTAAGGTCATGGGTATCCGGCATGTAAATCAGCGTTAAAGAATGCTTCTCTTGAAATAAATTATTATGAATATATTACATTCAGTTCGGAGGAAACGGAATAGCCTCCAACTTGAGTCGGAAACCAAGAAAAGAAAATTTTATCTTTGCGAAATATAAATGAAAAATTAGCGGAGATACGTTACATGTTTAATAAGCAGCGGTACTGATATTTTTTGCTGCACGGATGTTAAAGTATCGACAAATGCTGTTAAGATTTGATTCCCAAAAGATTAAGTAAGTAAAGTCACCAGAGGGTACCGAATCCGCAAACGAATCTGGGAAACTCTACCACTCTAAATACAATGTGTGACCGATAAATAAGGGGACTAGAAATATTACAGTACTATATACTCGCAAGAAAGAACCTTATGGTCTTTCGAAGTACTCCCCGCCGGATGTAATGCATATCTGACAATGTTCATACAAGTGTTAGAAACTTCTGGAATAGTCCTCATTCGCTACTGCTTTAAGTTCCCTGGTAACATCAGCTTGGATATCTGAAAGGTTTGCAAATATGTGTCCTTTCGGTGTCAATTTCAGTCTTGGAAACCGGAAAAAGGTCTGGTCTGAAAGACCTGGGGAGTATGGAGGGTTGGATAGCTCAGTAATCTGATGCTTGGTGATTAATCGTTTCATACACATAGCAGTATGATGCCGTGCATTATCGTGCAAAAGGTACCTCTTGCATGATCCCTCAGCAGCGAATTGCGGCCGCACACGACGAATACGTGCAAAGAGGCGCTTGATAACATGGCAGTAAAAATCAGCATTAATTGTTTGTCCTTCTGGTATCATTTCTTTATGGATTAATCCCTGTGTGTCGAAAAGGGTAATTAGCATTGTCTTAACCTTTGATTTTTCTAAACGGATTTTTTTCGATTAATTTTGTGAGACTCTCACATGGTGTGAAACAGGCTCAATCCGAATTTTGGAAAAGCCAGTACAGATGTGGCGAGATGAAGTATGATCGACAGGATCATTAACACCTCAATGGAACTTTTTAAAAGAGGACAATTCTGATAATAAATGGAATGGGCACATCATTTAGAATAGTTAAGCAAAAGATCATTAGAGCAGGAAGAGAGGCGACGTAAGAATGGGAGATCCGAACTCACGCGGCCGGCAGGTACAGTTGAATGTTTAACCGCAGAGAAGCGGGCTGCCGACAAAAAACCGCGAATACTTAGCCGCAAAGAAACGGACTGCCGACAAAGGACTCTGAAAAGGTGACTCACGGGTAGCATGATGGATATTACAGGGGGTGGGTAGAACTTACGAGAATTTTCGAAGGAGGGTGAAAAGGAACGAGACAGCACAAGGCGAGGAGCATTATAGACGGGATATTCATTAGGTGTTGACATACTTAGATAGGCGGTGAATCTAGAAGACTTGAGGTCTCAGTTTTGGACTATGATATATTCCCGCTCCCTCTAATCTATGTGATGATGGTTCTACGGAACAAACCACTGTATATTACGATTATTGCAAATATCTCATATTAAACAAGATGTACATTCGAGCAACGTATTTAATTTATGCATAAGTAGACGAGACATTTATACTTCGGGTCACGACGACCCGACAAAATTGAAACAAAATCTCATACTGGCTCTCTGCTCCATGACGCAATGCACTAACAACTGTTACTTTAGAGCTTCCGCATATGAACAAACACCTGCAGAGAAATTTTACAAACGAAGTTCAAAATTTGTGTAAGACAGGGAAGAATGCAATGCATATGTGTCAGCGCGTCGGGCTGTTTTTAATTTTCGAAAAGAGGGAATTCACCTTACTTATCGATATCACCTTGTACATAGTCTGCTATAATAGCCTTACTGTGCGTAAAATGTAAGAATACTCAAACAATAAGGACTTACAGGAAATTTGGGGGGAGACGCTGAACAGGAACACACAACTTCTTAAAATTCCCAATAAAAATTAAGGAGTGGCAATACTATCGAATGATTTCTCATCATTCCATAAGTGTGATTGACCCTATGGATAGTTCACAAATGGATCACCAAAATCTTTGTCATTAATAAATAGGGTAGACAAACGTCGTGGGTGGCGACGGAAGAAGCAGGAGCTCGAAAAACGAAAAACCAGCGGATGAAAATACCCGTTAACGAAGTTGTCATATAAAGCGGGAAATTTGAGAGAAAGGTGGGACAATAGAAACGAGAAGACAAAAGAGTAAAAAGAATTTTTAAAGATAAAGATATTTTAAATTATTGAAAAAGACGGAGTAGAGACTGGAAATTAAATAGGCCTATTTACGTGCAAATATATTTCCAGGTAGTAGATAAAGGTAACGTAGACACAATATTGACTAAAAGACAGGATTTATTATAAAATAGCAAAGTTTTCTAAACAACCTCATTGAAATGCAAAGTTATGTAGTATGAACAATTTTTGAGTCAGAAAGTTGGGCTATGTCCTCCTTCCCAGGAGTGTCTGGCTATCATCGATTTAGACAACACTTGATTTTTTTAAGTACCAAAAATGATCTTTATTGCGCGTGGTGTAAGGTATGTTATAAACACCCAACCTACCATAATTCAGGTATTGAGGTTTCCATGGGAGGAAAACGAACTCTTTTGATGGATTTAAATACATATTTACCGTCAATATATATATTTAAACACGTCAGAGTTTTAAAAACCGTAAGGTGGGGGTAACTTTATGACTGTAGAGGTAACTTTGTGACACATAGTAATTTTTTCGTATTTCGGATGTTGCGCCGCACCCGTGATACTGGGTTGGCAAAGAACAGCGTCACCAGCTTGTCCGACATACAGAGACACCTAGTGGACAGTGTCCGAAGCTTCTGTGTGCCATTTGTCTTCACTGGCCAGTGTATTGTTCAAACCTGTTGTCAAGCTATTGACTCAAACTTCGGAAACTTTGTGTGCTAACACCTTATACAACCAACTACCACAGGTAATTATTTTTCATTTTCATTATGTTGGTTAGACTGTGAAACAATATAACTTTTTTGTAGTGACATTTCCAAGACATATGAGAACATAACCTAAATATCGAAAGGGACGGCGTTACTTCGTGACACATTGACACTGTCACAAAATAACCCACAAAGTCGACCCACCTCCTCCAGCTGCTCGATGTTACATTTTTTCGTCCTCTAAAATACCACTGGAGAGAAAGAAGTATTGACTATCTGGAAAAAACTTCCCGAAGGAACAGAATATGCTGAAAGACGAATTTCCTCATCTTCTCAAAGAACTGATGGCTTCCTTAGGCACCCGAAGACTCTGTGATATCAAAGATATAGATAAAGCTATCCAGTATTTGTAATAGGTTATAGAGAATATTGCCCTTCTACCCTACCTTTGGGTATGTATATCTTGAAGTGGCACTTTAAATAATTTCATTCAAACACAGTTCTTACATAACAACAATGCTTATTTAAATATTTGCACATATAGATTTTGCTTTTCAACATAAAGCATACGTACTACTAGTACGAGTTATACACTCAAGAGCCAAAACATTATGACCACCCCTACATTTTGCAATGAATTCGCCTGGATGACGTGGAAGCACGTGATCAGGTGGAAGTGGTATTAAACTGCTGCTGGAGAGTCTGAAGAATCATTCTTTCACTTACTTCTGTGTGTGATGAGAAAGGCTGCGGATCTAAGCGACTTTGATAGATGGCAGATTGTAATGGTTCGAAGGCTCGGAACAAGTATTTCCGAAACTGCACGACTCGTGGGTTGTTCGCGACCTACAGTTGTTAGTACTTATGCAAAGTGGGTGAATGACGGTGAAACCAGCAGTAGACGACATGGTGTTGGACGTCCACACGCTATTAAAGAAAAAAGTCGTCGGAGACTGTCTCGCATGGTGAAGCAAAACCGGAGCCAGACAGTGGCTCAGCTGACAGCCCAATACAATGCAGGGCCAAGTAGAACAGTATCGCAGCACACTGTTCAGCGGACACTGTTGGATATGGGACTACGCAGGAAACGTCCCACTCGTGTGCCTTTGCTGACCAAGCGTCATCGCCAACTGCGCCTGCGCTGGGCCCGGGAACAACGCGACTGGTCCAGGGATCAGTGGGAGAGAGTTGCATGGTCAGATGAATCACGGTTTGTCATTCATCACGCCGATGGCCGTGTCAGGATACGCCGTCTTCCAGACGAACTGTTGCTCCCTCAATGTACAGTAGGTCATACACAGGTCGGTGGTGGTGGTATTATGCTTTGGGAGACGTTCTCTTGGGCGTCTCTGGGACCCGTGGTTGTGGTAGAGGACCATGAATGCTACAGGGTATCTGAACATCATTGCGGACCAGTTGCACCCTTACATGGCCTCTGTTTTTCCAGCTGGAAATGGAATATTCCAACAGACAACGCCCCGTGTCACAAGGCTAAAATTGTGTTGGAGTGGTTCCAGGAACATGATGCTGAATTCCAGTTAATGTCCTGGCCACCTAACTCACCGGATCTCAATCCGATAGAATACATTTGGGATGTCATGGGACGGCAGCTCAGAGTTCAAAGACCACCAATTCGCAATATCTCGGATTTGCGTGACCGTTGCTTAAACATCTGGTACAATCTGTCTCCGGCCATCTACCAAGGACTTGTGGCATCCATGCCAAGGCGGGTTGAAGCTGTGTTGCGCGCCAAAGGTGGGCCAACTCGTTATTGACAGGTGGTCATAATGTTTTGGCTCTTGAGTGTATAAAGCACTCATGCAAGGGAAATACAATTCAATATATTCACTTGTATAACTACTCATTCAATAAACATACACTTTGCAATACTCACAGATACTTTGAAAGTCAACCAGCAGTGTTGCCATGTAAACTTTGGGCCTAACAAGAACTCGCGTAGGTTTGATGCATCCTAGCTATGCCTCCAGCGGCTGCTCGCAAAACTCAACTATTATTAAACCAGACTCTAAGCCTAGCTCCAGCTCGATACCTCGTTTCGCCAGCACTACTCCTCCTTTCACTTCCTCTCACTTCTTCAACACTTCGTCGACCTTAATCTAGCTGCTTGGTATTTATACCAACCGCGTATGCCGCAATTAGCATATCTTAAGCGGCTTCTTTAACTTTATTCACCTAAAAGTTCGATTATTGTGTGAATCGAATCTTATGTAAACCTTACAAGGTATATATAATTGTGTATCAAGCTTTTGATAAGCGTTTTACTATCTAACTTTGTGTCAAGTAATTTTTCCTCTTGGATTTCAAGGCGAAACACAGGTGTTACAAAGTAGCCCCATTCAGCGGGGCAACTTTGTGCCACATTTTAACTTTAATTTCTCAATGGTAATTAAAGATCCGGGTTAGCGCAATACATTACCGCGTAAGGAAAGGATGTACCAATATTTTGCAATCGTCCGTTCTGGGCTGCTTTTAAAACTGATTGGTTGGCACAAGAAAAAACGTAAAATCCGTCACAAAGTAACCCTATCTTACGGTACCTATTGATGGTTGAATAAGTTGAATCGAGACAAGATTTCTCTTATTTTAAATAGTACGGGTGGGTAAAAGGGAAGGACCACTAACCTATCATAACCCTGCGACTTATTTAAGGGGTCAGGTACTTTTTAAAAGCCAAGAGACTCAACAAACTTATCCCTATTTTCAATCCTCAGTAGTTATGAAAATCATTTGTTCAGAAATATGAAAATTTTAGTGTGAGTTTAAACACTCTTTCTTATTTAAAAATATAGCTCAAAATTTTTTCTAGCTTGAAGAGAAGTTTTTTAATTGTTTAAAATTTCAACAATTGTTTCAATAGTTGGCTAGAGTCCAGGCCCTTTTTATCGAATGGGCAAATTGGGACTTTGCAAGGTACCCCTGATGCTAGGGGGCCCCAAGACCCCCTTGGTGTATGCACCTAGTACTTCTAATAGTATGTATAGCCCATGGATAGTTCTTATTTTTATAAATGTTCGTAAGGAAGGGCCCCCAAATAGCATCTGCCCAGGGGCCCCCAGCGTTCATAATCGGGCCCTGCCGACAAGAAAAAAATGTGACATCAATAAACTGCAATCAAAATGAATTCCTTTATAAAGTACAAAAAGGGATTTGATTCTCAAAATGCTAAAGAAAAGAAAGTCATCGAGCGATTTCGAACCCTCAAACAGTTTTCACTAATTCCAGCAGCCTGACTGGTTAGACAACTATAGCTTTGCAAAGCTCAAAATGTAATGATACTCAAACAATGGAATAATTCCATCATTTTCGTTAAACTTGTATACTGATGCAAAAATTAAGCGTCCACGAGAAAGATGGGCGTTACACATTTTTTAGGATCTAATAATGACAATTTCTACTGCACGAAGGCAAACTGAAACATCGATTCATAAAATATTGAAAAAAACTAATGTACCTGCAGGTTTCGAAACCGCAAAGTGTTGTTTTATACTCCTGCGGTTATTTAGCCTTACCGTAAATGCGTGAATTCTTAAACAGTGGTTAAATTTCCAAAATTTCGCGAAACCTGCGTGAAGCTGTACTATAGTTAATATTCGTATTTATGTACCAAATACTGCAAATTAAAATTGAAAGATTCAGTATTGTCGAAATGCACTACGATAAAATTATATAAATTGAAGATATATTTGTCAGTTAAACAGTATGCGGGGTTTATTTTCCATTTCATTTCCATTTCATTTCACCTTAACTTATTTTAAGGGGACAGTGGACTTTCAAAATTGTGAAATTTGTCCAAAAATTCGATTTATTTTATTTTATTGAATTGTGAAACTATGGACGGGTAGGAATGTGTTGCAAAAAGAATAGTAAATTTTTGTGATTATACTTTCCTAGTTATAGGCATTTGTATTTAATTTAGATATTATGTGGTTACTAATAGCAATAACTTTAAATGCGTTTTTCTCAAAATAAAAATTTTCATGTCATAAGAATATTCAAACTGCTCCAGGTGCATTTCTAACTATCGTATTGCTTTGAAATTTAAGTTTTATATACTTAACTGTATATCAAATACATCTTATTGAAAAAAATTATGCTTCGTAGCTCAGAATTTGTAAATTTTGTACTTGAAAAGATGATTTATGGGTATTTTGCGTAATAAAAAGGGTTTTTTCACTATTATTATTTTTTTCTCTTTATATTTTTAATGAATGCTTAAAATAAGCAATAAGTTTCATTGTTAGTTCTATAAGGTATCCTGACAATAAAAATTACCATATTATATGCAAAATAAATTCGCATGGAACATTTTTATTTAGGCTAATTTTTGATGTAATTAATAATTCATAATTCAGAAATTATTAATATTTCATCATTAAATTTTAACCACTTTTACATACATATATATAGTACTAATCACATATTAAAATTTCAAGCAAATCCATTAAAAACAAAAAAAATTAGGTTTGAAGGTCCACTGTCCCCTTAAGGTTATGTGCTTCCGACATGTAAATCAATGTTAAACAATGCTACTTTTGAATTAAATAATTATGGTTACATTTCAATTTATGCTGCGGAAACGCAATAGTCTCTTTGTTCAGCCCCAAAATAAAAAAAAGCATATTTAAGCTAAAATCAAACGGCCCCTACACGGCATACGTTACATTTAATAAGCTGCAATACTGTTTAATTTTTTTCTTCACGAAGCTTGTTAAAACTATCGTCAATTACTGTTTGACTTGGACTAAAAAAAAAAAAATAAATAAATAAAAATTAAAATGCACAACGAAACCACTTCAGAGTATCAAAAAAGTCGTCTGACTCCACTGCTGTAACAACTTAGTCAACTTTTCTATGCGCTAATTGTGTAAGGATACTTAGGCAAGGGTTGAATTCTGACATTTTCGTGAAACCAGTCAGAGGCTGTACTACACGAAAAGAACTTATATATGTCCCGATTATTTCAAATTCTAATAGTACCATACTGTTTAGACAAAATTCAGTATAGCAAAATTATATATCTGAGATATATTTGTTCGTAAAACATAGTATGCATTGGATTTTTTTAAAAATCGTATTTCTCGAAACTCACTCAATTATTTTGGAGTTTAAACTCAAAGTAAATATTGGCTAAAAATTCTTGTTTGCTACGAAGAAATGGATAGAAAAATGAAATAAAGTCGACCACTATAAAAGTATTATTTTTGATAAAATTCCTCGAAGGAAAGTCGTTCGTTGATATTTAATATGGAAAATTTTAGAAATTTTGGGGGTTTAAAATTATTACTTAAAAAAAATATGATCACCGCTACTCGAATATTATTTAAAGAAAGGGGATAATAGGTAAAGTGTTTACCACAAGTAAATTAACGTTGAAGAATGCTCCTCTTGAATTAAATAGTTATATTGCGGAAGACATGCAGTTGTCTTACAGATCAATCAAAAATCTATGAAAGGAAAGTACATATAAGCGAGTGCCACTAAACCGACAATACAACATTCCCCTCTATGAGTTGCTTTTCAGAGATGGATGTTATCAAATCCTTACAACTAATGAAGCTAAGATCTTTCAATTTATTAGTCGAAAGCCAGAACAAAAATGTGATTGGTGTATTTGGTTTGCTACGGTCATCTTACGGTCCGAAATTCAAATAAACCGGGTCCAACATCTCATAGGGTTCCTGGACACAAAATTTTTCATAAGGCATTTTTTTCTTTCCTGGCTTTCTTTTCTTTCCTGGCATTTTTTTATTTCCTGGCTTTATATAAACATACTAGAAAGTTGTTAGTATAAAGTAACACAAACTGCATATTTCTGTGATGATCACACTGTCAGACACATGATTTGTATTCTGTACTGTCCCTCCGTAAACTGCTGTGTACCAAATATTACAAAAAATTTCTGAAATAATCTTCAAGACTTTTTGGTAACGCAATAACGGCAAAACAACTGATAAACTACACAACAAGCAGCAAAAGAGAACATATTCAATTCCTATCGACTATGGCAGAAAAAAACACAAAAATTCGCTTTTCATTATCCATTCAGAACATTAAGTACACCTCCAGCGTACCCCAAAGTCTTAGACCTAGGTTTCTCCCTTGTCATGGGCTCCTTGGAATGGCACAGCCGATAAGATGGCTGGAGAGAAAAGAATTCCTAGTGATTAATTCCTCTTAATTTTCCCTGAAAGTTGGTAGCTGGTGGCTGGTGGCTGGTCCTCTAAATTTTCGCTGGTGGCTGGCAAATGCAGTCTTTCAGCCCACAACTCGGTTACAAATTGAGGGAGCTTGAAACTTGAAAAACGCATAGCATACGCCCCCACGGGAGGGACAATTAATCCAAACAAATACACCCCCAAATTACCGAGCAGACTCCCAATTAGGTTCCGCCCCATTTTAAGGACTCCCCAGCAGCGATAATCCTGCAGTTATCCTTCAGGACCATAAGGTAAGGTGACCATATTTTTACATTGGTAAAGCGGGACACTATTGACCGAAGGGGGGGGGGAGGTTCGGGATTAAAAATTTGGTATATATGGAGCAACAAAAATTTTCATAGAACGCAAAAATAGTATTGCAATATATTTTTTTAAATTTCAACATAAGTACAATTTACAAATGTAATAAATTAAAAAAATTATGTATAGTATTATTTTATTCTTTGGCATATTTATCATTTGCGTGAATTTTTTTAGTAGATTGCTTATGTTCTTTAAAAGGTCATGAACAAGAATTTGTTAACACAAGAATTTGTTAAATTATATTTCACACATAAAACGGCTTTCAAAGTCTCAACACTTAATTGTGATTTTTCTGATGTCCACACTTTATTGACCGTAGAAAAAACGCGTTCAGTCGCAGCATTAGTTCCTGGTAAGGACAGCGCGTATTCCATAATTTTTAGTGCATTATTGCATGGAACATGGTTTGTTTCAAAATGATGAAATATTTCTAACCATGTGTTCTTTATAGTGATTTTTGCTGATGCCCAAGATTTAACCTTTTCCTTATCAATATATTTTTTAATAATGATACCTCAGATCGTTTAACATTCTAAAATTAACAAAAATAATATAAAACTCATATCCTGGCTAAATAGCCACATGACCGCCGAAAACCGGATATTCCCTTCCCGTTCTCCCGCTGTTCCCTAGTTTATCGTGCATTCTTTCCAAAAAGTGGGACTTTTTTAAAACGCTGAGGGACGCGGGACAAATTGTTAAAAATCGGGACTGTCTCGCCAAAAGCGGGACGTCTGGTCACCTTACCATAAGGTAGAGTAGTGGAAAATACAGAACAGGGGCCGGGCCCTTCACTGTAGGATGATATAGTAATGCATAAAACTTCAGTGATCAGTAAAAAACAAAACTAGTAAGGAAAATAGAAAATGGGGGAAAACAAAAAAGTTTCAATAGTTCAAGTAAAAGTAAGACTTTTTTCAGTAATAAAATCTTTAACTTCTTCATGCTTAAACCCGCATATAAACATACACGGTGATTACAAAAGTGTGTCGACATTTTCGTTATGAATAGTTCTCCATGAGTGATAAATTTTTAATAATATTTGAAAATATTGATGATATTAAGTTAATTGGTAATAATTTCAAATTTGTTTTAATTAATATTATTTAAAAAGTACATTAATTGGCAGCTATAATTTGATAATTTATGTGGCAAGAGCGCCCTAAACCAACCAACCAACGAATTTGATGATATTTTATATTTAACTTAAAACACATAGGCACGCACACACACTTTTATTAAAAGATCTTTTCGGATAGGTGTTAATTCAAAACTGTTGAATAAATGCTGTTGGATGTGTCACAATCGATCACTCTCATGTGAAGAAGAAAACAAGCAATTTATAGATGATTCTTTGATTCCTCCATATGTGGCTAATGGAGAATAAGGTCCACGAATAACAATGATTTCTTCTATATCATTAATCAGCAGACCTTCATGACTTTTAGGAAGAGTAGTGAGAACTACACTACATGGGACGGTCATCAGTAAAAAAATCGAAAGTAGGAAGGAAAATAGAAAGTGGGGAAAACAAACAAGCTTCGATAGTTCAAGTAAAAGTAAAACATGCGGAAAAAATTAAAAAGTTAAGACGGAGAATCTCCAAGCAAGAACGTGGTCTAAAGGGAAATGATTGGTAATAAGGAGGGAAGTTGGGGAAGTGAAACTTTGTCAGATCTTGGAGCGTCCTGCAGTTGTTAAGAAGAAAATAGTTGAAATGCGAAAATTCTCGAATTTTTTACTGGTGGCTGGCAAAACTAGCCTCCAGAAAGACTCACATCAATGAACATTCAGTAACGTCTCAGCTAGTTATTTTAAACTTTTTCACGTTATAAAGCTCTTAAGATTCTAATTTTAAAGTGCAGTGTAGTGTCACTGAATTAAATGACGGTGAATTCACAAACAAACAGACGGTTTTATTCTATTTAGACAGGACAAACTACGAACTGCAAATATCACATTCACATTCAAAAATAAAAACACATAACTTTAACACCTTAAAACTCCGACATCTATGAAAGTCGTACTATACTAAAAGTTAACCTACTCGAACGTTCTCCGGCGTTCTACTGCTTCCGCATTAAAAACATCTCTTATATACGAATTCGAAGGGGAGAACCGCTTCACTTCGCTTCTAATGCGAAAAGGCTGGGAGGGGGTTGGTTACATGACATGTAATTCATGATATATATCTATTTTTATACGCTTATTATAAAAACTTGCATAAAATGAAATTTTGCTATTAAAATTGCACATTTGTTTCTGAAGATAAAGAAATTATTAATAAGTGGTCAACCAAAAGTAAAGTCATGATATTACCGCTTAAGTCCATTTTCGACGTCTATAAAAGTAATGAAACCAACTCTCATAACCGTGTTGCAAAAAGATGACCACAACGCACAAAAACCACAGCAAACTAAACAAACCAACTCTCTGAAAGAATAGCAACACGAATAATCGAGATTATTACTACTGGAATTGGTAGTGGTTTTAAAAGAAACTTTTTTTTCTTTTCAAACCCATAAGCTTCCTGATTTATCAAACACTTCCAAATCAATTACCATTTTGAAGAGGATTTCTGAGAACTCTTCTAAAAATGAAGAATTTCTTAAAAGCCTTTTTAAAAAACCGGACGTTGATACGCGTTATATCATTAAAAAATGAAGATAGTAGTGGAATCTTTCCTTTCTATCTATTTTTTCTTTTAGACAACATTTTTTTTAAGTTGTCAAATTAATGATAAAAATGAGTTTACAGTTTTTGCTATAGATGACACTAATAATAATGAAAGATAAAGGAAAATATAGATTTATTGCATTATGTTTTTAACTAAAGATCTCTTATTTTCCGCACAATGCTTGAAAACTTTGAGTTCCTAACTGATTTAATGAAAGAATTTAAGGAATTAAATCTAAAATTGCAGGGCAGCAGTTCTGTTTCGAAAATGAAATGGAACTGATATAAATTCATTCAATCCGAAATGGATCCTTTTGAAAAGAGATGAGGATTGCATTTATAGAAAAAAAATGCCTTCTTCCAAACTGAAATTGTTAAAACTTACAGAATGATCATTTTATTTATTTTTAAATGTTTTCTCAGATAACGTATGGACAAAAAAAGATAACATTCTTGCGATATTTGTTTCAAAATATTGTGCTGTTGTTTTCTCATGTAGTAGCTGCTGATGACGATGCAAGAGTAAATGAAAAATTTTCAGCTTTTCTAATTCTCCAAGTTTTTAGAATTTGTGGTATGTTTTAAAATTTATGAACTTGTGGTTAAAATTTTTGAATCTTTGTTACTCACCTTTCTTTTTATTTATGAAATGTCTGTCGCGGGTGATCCGGTTCGGCACATAGTCAGTGTTTAATGTTTTCTATCCCGTTATCTCATCATCCAAATGAAAGTGAGACTTTCAGGAAGAGCTTCAGGTAACTACAGTACATGGGTCGGACCCTCCACTGTAAAATGATACAGCAATGCATAAAACTTCAGTAAAAAACGAAAGTAGGAAGGGAAATAGAAGGGAAAATAAAAAGCTTCGAAAGTACAAGTAAAGGTAAAACATGGGGGAGGGGGAGAGACTGAGATTCTAATTTTTTTAGAATTTAAGACTGAGTGAACAAAGAACGGGGCAAACAATTAAAAGATACGAGCAAGAATGGCACAGGGCCGTTTCTTATTAGCTGAGTCAACAGGGTCGTAATCTGCAAGATTTTTAAATAAGTTCATTTGGTAAATCTTTATGTAAATTTATAGCAAGATTTTGAAGATAATTCTGAATAGTGGGAGATTTATCTCCCTATAAATGTTAACATTGCAAAAATACCATGGGGAATTGGTGATTTGCCAAATAGTCATGTTTTGAGCCACAGCCAGAATTTTAATGTTGGAATTCGCTGCATACGATCAAACTGATTAAGCATACGTAAGTAAGAGTCTTAAGAAAGATTTATAAATGAGCATTTTGTTACTAAAGTTCAATTTACTATTTCGGGCAAATAAGGGGTAAAATTGTCTGTTAGCATTACGAAATTTATTACGATTATTAATGATATGTTGTTTCCAAGTGAGTTTTTTTATCAAGGGTTAACCATAGGTATTTAATAGTGTTTGACCAGGGGATAATGGTGGAACCAATTTTAATATTGCAGTTACCACAGGTTCTATCGAATTTATTGGTTAACATAGTGGCAATGCACTTATCCGAGTTAATTTTTATTTTCCATTTAACGAGCCAGGAATTAATAAGGGCAGAGTGGTCATTAATAGCTTTGACTGCACATATATGATTATGCTTAGAGGTAAAAATAGCTGTGTCGTGTCTGCAAAAATAGCAATTTCGGTCGTTAAGTACTGCGGAATGTCGTTAATGTAAATATTAAACAAGGTGGGACCAACAAGAGAATCTTGAGAAACCCCAGTAAAAATGGGATAGGGGTCGGATAAAGTATTTGCTTGAAAGGTACGATTACTTAGGTAGGAGGAGATATATTTAATAAGTTGAAAGGGAAAGTTGTAGTTAAGCTTATGGATGAGACCATCAATCCATATACGGTCGAAAGCGCGTGCTACATCCAGAAAAAGGGCAGCGTAAGGCATTTTGTTAATTTTAGCTTGGGTTAGGATCTCCGTGATACAAGTGAGACTTTCGCTTTAGCGGCAGTGTTTAAATAAACAGAGTCTTGCGATTGTTCCCTTAGATAGCGTGGTGATATGTCACGAAGCAAAGTTGTCATCGTCGAAAAGTGCAAAGTATGCTGTTTGCATATGCTTAAGCAAGATGACTACGTACGGTCGTGTCTTGGATTCGTCCAAAAGGCCGAGCGAGCGGTTATTCAATTTTTTACGGCGGAAAGTGTTAGTAGAGTCGAAATTTATCATCGTATGAAGAATGCGTATGGGAATTAATGTCTAACACGGCGTTGAGATGGTTTCGTGAATTTCGTAGAGGACGCGTTAGCACGGAGGATATGCCGAGATCTGGTCAAGAAAACTTGGCAATCACCTTGGAATGAATTGCTACCATGGATAAGCTTGAGAGGGGAAATCGCCGAATCAATATCCGTGAGATTGTAAAAATGTCCTTAAGTTCCTCCGGGGCTGTGAACACTAATGTTCTGGGACAATTCCGATTATTGTGGTCTAGTTTCTTCTGCTCTTCCTGGAGGTCCAAGGTGAAATAATTGAGTAATTTTTGGTGTTCGGAATTGTGGTTATGTTTCAAATAAGGAGGTCTGTATTTCATTTCAACTTATAATAGCCTGCAGTACCCAAAAGTAGATTAAGGCTGCTGTGTACTAACCCTATTGGATTCACTCACCTCAATGTTAACCTATGGAGAAATTATGTCTACTATTGACATCTACATAAGTGCTGATAATCGTATAAAAATGGTATTTTCAGATAGCCTGAACTTTACTGCACCTTGCAACAGGATTCATTTTAGAAATTTCGTCTACCAAAGGAATTTATAAGCATTTAAAACATACTATATCAGATTCTTTTCCCTGATAATTCAATTTTAAAAATATTATTGGTATTAAAAAAAACGAAAAATGTCCCAAGGTGTAAAATTTCTTTCGCTATTACGGATTACAATTTTAAAAAAATCTTTCAATCCAAATCGGCCATTCTTGGTCACATTTTTTCCATAGGCAAACATTGAGAATCCAATAGGGTTAGTACACAGTAGCCTTAATTGAAAGCGACTGAGACAGTCGCATTTTTGAGTAATTTATTCTTAATTTTCATTACATGAGCCGAATATGTCAGAACATAAATATGTAATTCCGTTTCATCCGATAATTTTATCGAAAATTTCTGATTTAATGCTTCATTTAAAATAACATAGAAATTTATAATACAATTTTATAACGAGAAGGAACAATTAAAAAATTTTTGAACAATGGTTTTTGAAACTCATTTTGTCATGGAACTCTTTATACGCAAGGCCCTATAATTACGTAGAAATATTTTCAAAATCCTGCATTGATGTGACAACTTATTGTGACTGCATAGTAATGTGTACATTATGAAAAGAAGAATATTTACATAATTGCATACATGAATACAAAATATTCAACTGTGAATGGAATATCCGGTTTGCGTACTCTTTATTAGCTTTATTACTGAAAGAAGGAAACTATTTCCATTGCTACAGAAATCATAATAGCAAGTATAGGCTCAGGTAGTAAAACAAAAGAAGCAGTTTTCCCACAGCAGCCATAAAAAGAGACTTCGCTTTTGTTTTGTATAAATCTGAACCTCTCCTAACAAAGCTTTTAACATCGCTCGCATAACATCTGCAGCATTGGTTCTCGGCTTTTTATACCTCACGTAACCTCTGGAACTATTTATGCAATTGGCGTACCCTTTGTATAGACAGATAAAACTATATCTTTAGTGTAACAATGTAAAGAAAAAATGTGCATACATATAACTAAACACACGCACACAGAAATGCACACACACACACACATATATATATATATATATATATATATCGTGAATTGGACGAATGAGAGAAATTAACTCGTTTAATTTAACATGTTTATTAATTCAATTAACTGCAACATAGCCATGCTGGTTTAGAGAACAGCACGTATCACCAACACACACCCAGTTTCTAGTAGTACAGAGGAAATCTGAAATAACTGTTCTCATTAGTCTTTACCAACCCAGGACAGCACACGTGTCCAGCAGGTCATTCCGCGAGAACCGGTTCCCCAACAAACTCCTGACTCTGATTCGTCGGGGGTCGTACTCAAAGTGAGGGATGAGTCATTAAAAATAATTACTGGATCTATTTCATACACACACACACACACACACACACACACACACACACACACACACACACATATATATATATATATATATATATATATATATATATATATATATATATATATATATATATATACACTCATGGACAAAAAAATTAGCGCACCAAGAAATAATTGCGGGATCGTAATGAAACTTGCAATGAAGGTACATGTCGGGGAGATATGCAAATGATTAGAAATGCAGCGTGATTGCGCATTACATATAGCCGGTAGAGGGCGTTGAACATCGTACTCTGTGGAGTATAAAACAGGTGACCAAAGCTTGTTTGAGTGTGCTGAATCATTTACAAAGGAACAGCTGAGATAGACATGCCATTACGCCATGTTCGAAGACAATATAAGCAGTTGTCGCAGTTTGAGAGGGGGAGAATCGTCGGGATGATGGAAGCTGGGTGGTCAACTAGGCGAGTAGCTCGTCAATTAGGCCGCTCTGATTGTGTTGTGAGGAGGTGTTGGGACCAGTGGACCCGAGAGATGTCATGTACACGAAAACCAGGCTCAGGACGCCCTCGACAGACCAGTCGTCGAGAAGACCGCCACATCGTAAGAAATGCACGCGTACAGCCAACTGCTTCATCGGTCGCCATCCAGGCACAGGTAGCACCTTCACTAGAGGCCTCTGTGTCTTCTCGAACCATACGAAGGCGCCTCGCTGAAGGACAGTTGGTATCGCGGCGCCCATTACGTGTGCTGCCCTTGACGCCCACCCATCGACGCCTCCGTTTGGAGTTTTGCCGCGCACGAGGAAACTGGACTGCAGCGGAATGGAACCAGCTCGTCTTTAGCGACGAATCCAGATTCAATCTCGGCAGTGATGACAATCGTGTTTGCGTGTGGAGAGCCCGTGGTGAACGCTTCAATCCTACCTTTGCTGTACAGCGACACATCGCTCCCACAGCTGGTGTGATGGTATGGGGTGCCATTGCCTACAGTACACGGTCACCCCTAGTATTGTTCCGTGGCACCATGACAGCCCAGCGGTATGTTCATGAAATCCTGCAACCACATGTGTTGCCACTCATGCAACGGCTCCCAGGAGCCATTTTTCAACAAGACAATGCTCGGCCTCATACGGCAAGGGTATCACAAGACAGTCTCCGCACTGTTACTACCCTTCCTTGGCCTGCCCGATCCCCAAATTTGTCTCCAATCGAGCATATCTGGGATCATTTGGGACGACGAGTTGGGCATCCCACGAGTTTGAACGAACTAGAGGCAAGGTTACAGCAAATATGGAACGAAATGTCTCAAGACATCATACAGAACTTGTATGACTCAATGCCCGATCGTATCCATCGTGCATTCGCGCTAGAGGGAGTCCAATGGAGTATTAACTCCTCCGTTCTTTTGCCTTTATCTCTGAAATTATGTATCCTTTTTCTTTGATTTTCTGATCATTTACTTATATCAAAGTAGTCATTACGTATGTAAAATTTCGTTTCATTTTGACGACTCCTTCTTGGTGCGCTAATTTTTTTGTCCATGAGTGTATATATATATATATATATATATATATATACATATATACACACACACACACACATATATATATATATATATATATATATATATATATATATATATATATACATTTGCATATATACAGGGTGATTATAATTAAAGGTTCAGTTTCAAAACGCTATAAAAAAAGAACCACTGATGAGAATAACGTCAAATTTGAACGCATGTTATTGAAGAAGGCGGAGAGCGTATGACAGAAGAAAAAATTTAGTTTCGAAGATTAGCAACAGATGGCGCTGTAAGCGGCAGAAGATGTAAATTAAAATACCTGTCATGCGCACGACACATTTCAGAGTTATAAAACCGCCAAGTACACGGCTGTTCCTCATTTCGCGTCTCAGACGTTCGCCATGGGTGTCTCACTGCAGGAACGCGCTCTGCTGGTAAAGCTGTATTCCAAGAACGATGACTGTGCAAGAGTAGCTCTGCAAAACTTCAGGACACTGAAGGATATAAAAGAAGGCGTTGATCCAATGAGTGTCGTGGGTCTGAAGAAAATGATGCAAAAATTCGAAACGACAGGTTCGTTTGATGTGCAATCTGGTAGAGGGAGAAAACGAGTGCATTCGACGGTAGTTGAAGAAGTGGCCACATCATTACAGGAGGGGTCGGCCGGTTTTGTGCAACCGTGCTGTGCATGAGGAATTGCCCGAACATTGGGCAGGCCTACGAGCACGGTGCTGAAAATTGTAAAACATCCTGCAATGCTATCCGTACAAAATTGGCCATGTGCAGGAGTTGCTTCCGTCCGACCTGCTAGCAAGGGAGACGTTTGCGTTAGAATTTCTTGGTCGTATGGAAGTGGATAATGAATGGCCGTGGAAAATTTTGTGGACAGATGAAGCCCATTTCCATCTGACAGGGTACGTCAATACCCAAAATTGTCGAATATGGGCAACAGAAAATCCACTGGCAACGCACCCCGTACCACTTCATCTTGAAGAGGTCACGGTGTGGTGCGGCTTTACGGCATCATTCATCCTACAGCCATATTTTTTCGGGCAGACGGGTGCTTCCGGTCGTGTTACCACTACCGTCACTGGTCAGCACTATGCGTCTCTTTTGCACAACCACATCATTCCAGCTCTGCAACAGCGTGGATGTGTGGATGAAATCATTTTTATGCAAGATGGCGCTCTTTCGCAAATTGCACATCCCGTGAAGCAGCTGCTGAGGCGCCATTCCGGAAATGCTCGAATTATCAGCCGTCATTTCCCTACAGCCTGGCCGTCCCAATCACCTGAGCTTACTCCGTGTGACTTCTGGCTGTGGGGTTATCTCAAAGATGTTGTGTTCCGTGCTCCCATTGCAAATTTAGCGGAATTAAAGACGCACATTTCACAACACATTCTGAACATCACCCGGAGACACTGCGATCCGTTGTGGAACATGCTGTTTGTCGCTTTCAACTTGTTGCACACAACGGTGGACACCATATTGAACATGTTTTGCGCCAGTCTCGCGACATTTCCGAACTTCTTTGATGAATGGTTCTTATGTGGTATGTCGCCGCAAAACTCTTGAAACCGATTTGTCCCTTTCGATGTGTAATGTACAGTCATGCAAATAAAATTACTTAACAATTCTAATTTGTCAATGCGTTTTAATGTGTAACTTACACCTTAGCCGTTGATTTGCGAATCATTTCTCATTTCCCGTTTTGATTCTGCCGCTTTAAGCGCCATCTGTTGCTAAAAGTTAAAACTAAATTTTTTCTTCTGCCATACGCTTTCCGCCTTCTTCAATAACATGCCGTTCAAATTTGACGTCATTCTCATCAGTGGTTCTTTTTTTATAGCGTTTTGAAACTTAAACTTTAATTATAATCACCCTGTATATATATATATATATATATATATATATATATATATATATATATATATATATATATAGATATATAGATATATATATATATGCATATATACATATATATATATACATATTTATATATATATATATATATACACACACACACACACACATATATATATATATATATATATATATGTATACACTGCTGGCCACCCAAATTGCAACACCAAGAAAGACAAGAGATATCACAACAAAATTTATTTTGTAGATAACATGTTGACCAAGTATCAAATGATTAAATTTACAGACTTCTGTGAAGTGTGGTTCCTGCCAAAATCAGTAGCCAGAGTAGCCGCCATTGTTGGAGATCACCGCTGCCACACGCCTCGGCATTGATTCAAAGAGACTTTGGATGAGTTCTTGGGGTACAGCAGACCAAGCAGCTTCCACACGTTGCTAAAGTTGATCTGCTGTGGCAGCTGAGGATGGAATCTGGGTCAATCGTAGAGCAACCATGGACCACATGTTTTCTATCGGCGAAAGATCCGGAGAGCGAGGCGGCCAGGGAAGCAATTCAATCTGGCGATTGACGAAGAACCGTTGGACAATGCGTGCCACGTGTGGTCGCGCATTATCCTGTTGAAATATGGCTGTGGGCAAGCCCTGAAGGTAAGGAAGGACAACAGGCTCCAACACCTCGGAGATGTAGCGCTGGCTGTTTAAAGTACCGGCAATGCGTACTAGAGGTGTGCGAGATTGATATCCAATACCGCCCCATACCATAATACCCGGTGCAGGACCAGTGTGGCGGTGCATAACGCAGCTGTTCAGCATCCTCTCTTCACGGTGTCTCCAGACTCGAATGCGACCATCGTGGTGTTGCAGACAGAAGCGTGACTCGTCAGTAAAGACAATTTCATTCCATTCTGCCGACCACATCCTTCTGTCATTGCACCATTGGCGGCGGAGACGTCTGTGGTTCTGCGTCAAGGGTAGACAAAGCAATGGACGTCTTGCGGACAGACCACTCTGCTGTAAACGGCGTCGAATGGAACGCGCAGACACTGGATGATGCGTTACAGACTGCATGTGCTGTGCTATGGTTCGTGATGTGACTGAGCGATCCGTCACTGCCATGCGCACAATTTGCCTGTCATCACGTGAAGTGGTGCGCTGAGGTGGATGCGATTGAACACGCCGGTCCATCGTACCCTCCTGCATCTAACGATCACATATCCGCATTACAGTTGTTTGGTTTCGTCCAACACGACTACCGATTTCCCTGAAAGATAATCCACAATCTCGGTAGGCCACTATCCTTCCTCTGTCGAACTCGGATACTTGATCAAAAGATGATCGCTGTTTTCGACGAGGCATAATTGATCTTTTTTTTTAAAAAAAACCACAAGAAAAACACAATTGCCGAACTTGAAATCTTCGAAATTTCCAAGCCTTAAATAGCGCTTTGAAGTGGTGCAACAGGCACGCGTGATGTGCGTCTGCGCTGAAATTCTAATCATTTGCATATCTCACCTCCGCTAATGCATGTTGTAAATTTCATGTTATTTGCATGTTTCCTTCAGGGTGTTGCATTTACAGTGGCCAGCAGTGTATATATACACTGCTGGCCACTAGGTAATTTGATTTATAACTTATTAAAAAGCAAAATTTTGATGAAAATCGGGATGGAATTCAGAAATTTTTTTTTCAAAAATTAACTACGCAACGGATTAAATAATCGATCCACAGATTTGTTTGTTATACAGTTTTAAGTAATTAAAAAGTAAAATAGAGGAAATGTCTCTAAATTTATTTCGCAAGGAGCATTTTAAAGTTTTGGTTATAAATTTAAAATTTTTAAAACATTTTAAAGTTGTAATGAGATTGGAAATTTCTTTTAAGGTATTCTATATATTTTTAGTGAAATGTATATATGTACAAGATTTCGCATCTCTATGATGAAAAGTAAAAAAAAGTTATTTAACCTCAACCGTCCCCTTAAGGTAATTTCATTAAACGCAATCGCCTTTTTAAAAATAACTCATATCGGATGTGTATGTTGTATACAACTACCAGTCCATGAATTGGATTTCAGCAGATAGGTTTGATAAGCTATCGTTGCGTTTTTTCGATCATGTTACAGTCTAGTTTTATGTTATGTTACTGGTATCAAATGTAATAGGATCCTTTTATGTACTCATTTTATTTATGTATGCGTATATAGATGCATCATTTTAATTTCTTTTTATTCATTTCCCATTACTTCACTCAACATTTTAAATTTAATTTCCTTCTTTTTAAAAATATGTCTTTCCTGCTTTCTATCACTTTGAATGAAATATCTCTCCCCCCTTTTGCTCATATATTGTATCCCTTCCCACGTTATTATCAAACCTTACAATTTTCCCGTTCAAAGCTCACTTTTTGTCAACACACTGCTGTTAAGTTTTTTGACTGTACAGGAAGAAGGAATCGGCTGTTTGGAGTTTGTGAGAACAGATTGGGAAACTCGCTCTCACAGACCTCGGTAATCAATCCCTTCGTAACGATTCGTTTCTTGATTATCATTGCTCCTCATACTCGACAAAATATGGTTTAAAAGGTTTGAACATTCACCAATCAAGTGAAATTGGTGATAAGAAATTGCTGAATTTGCAGGAGGAAATATACTCCCCCGGGAATCTGCAAGTCCAGCTGAGACTTTAAAAGATTGGACTCTTTTTCTTTAATGAAGAATCATATAAAAAAAACAGTTTGTTCTGAATCGAGAAAATTCTGTACAGCGATCAATACCCCAACTACTAGGGTCCTCTTGAAATTCTACAGGGGCAAGACAAGTTTTTAAAACTTTACGATGAATGTAATAAGTATTAGTAGATATGAACTGTTCCCAATATATCACTTATTCTCAGCGTTACTCGCATCGCATAATTTTCAACCAACTTGACAGCTCAACACGATCCAAGATACCAAGTTGATTAGCTCTGAGATTGGTTAAATTTTTTTCCCAATAGTCTCATTTAGCTTGATTGCAAGCAAAAAATTCAAACACATTCTTTGGGAAAAGTAATTTTGGATTCTATGGGCAACTAGATAAAGATTTATACATAGTTCTGAATTCAGAAAGCTAAACAATGTATTCCATGAGAAACTAAATTTGGTGTCGTTTAGGAAAATATACAAATAAGAAAGAGGTGTGTTGCATAGCTGCGGATATGTTCTTTGATTTATTTCTGAACACGAATACACACACACACACACACACACACACACACACACACACATATATATATATATATATATATATATATATATATATATATATATATTTATTTATATATATAAATAAATAAATAAATATATATATAAATAAATATATATATATATATATATATATATATATATATATATATATATATATATATATATATATAAATATATATATATATATATATATATATAAATATATATATATATACATGTGGTTATCAAAATAATGGAAACACCTATCAATATTAGTGGTGTTTATGAATGTGCTTCGTATCCCTTATAAAACAAGTCTGGCCACCGGTATTTTTTTATATCATTTATTGTATGTATTACTCTACTATCAGGTAGCAGTAATGAAGCTAGGGGCATCGTGCTTTTGGGGGGAACATCGTAAAATGTGAAATCTTTCAGACCTTGAGAAAAGGGCAAATTGTTGGAGCGCGTTTAAATTGGAGCATCGGTTACTGCAATCCCCAGGCTAATGGGTATTTGTTTAGCTATAGTATCGAAAATCCTGATAGCATACAGAGTGCATGGAAAAACATCCTTTGCCAAACAGAACAGTGGACGAAAGGGAGAGTTGAGTTAAAGAGACGAACGAGGTATTGAAGCGGATTGTGACATGAAGAAAGAAAAAATTGCAACCAAAATGACCGAAGAGCTCAATCTGCATCTGCATGTTCCTGTATCAACCATTAGAGGTAAGGAACTTCACAAACAAAGCATTTACGGAAGAGTAGCTATTCCCAAGCCACTTGTAATAGATTCCAATACAAAATATCGTCCACAATGGTGCCACGAGCGCAAAACCTGGTCGAAAAACGGCATTTGGTCCGACGAATCATTGTTCACTTTCTTCCTCGCAACAGGACATGCGTATGTCTGGAGAACACCGGCGCAAGCGTCTGTCTCATCTGGCTGTCTGTCATTCTGGCTGTCTCATCTCAACTGTCAGTCATGGAGCTAGATCTATCAGGGTTTAGGATGGCATCTCATGGTTTTCTACACGCCCTATTATAACCCTAAAAGGGAGATGGAATGGGAAGGACTATGTCAAAATTTTAGCTTACTAGGTCCGTCCTATGGTGCAAACATTGTTTCTTTCAGGAGATGGCGTTCTCCAGGATGTTTATACATATAGCTAAATCTATCAAGTATTGGTTTGAAGAGCGTGAAAATGAAGTCAAATAGCTTATCTTGCCCTGTACAATCCCCTCCGACTATATATAATCCAACCACCATGATCTGTATAAGCGGATAGAGCCAGGTATCGATATCCACCGAAGCATCTCTACAGGAACTTTCATTATTTTTCCCTAAAGAATGGTATAATATATTCTTAACCACTATTTATTACTTGTATAATCCGATTCCAATGTGAATCAGGTGGTATTACATGACAAAGATGCTCCTGCGCCGTATTAATAAAGGTTTTCATGATGTTTCTTAGTGTTTCTTAGTGTTATTTTGATAACCACCTGTATATATATATATATATATATATATATATATATATATATATATATATATATATATATATATATATATATATATATATATTTATTTGTTTGTTTATTTATTTATTTATATAAACATACGAGGGTGTACTCAAAAGTAGCCGGAATTTCTTTTTTACAATTTGTTTATTCAATTTTTTTTCGAAAATTCTTCGACACCTTATAAAGTACTCTCTATTAGAGCTAATACAATTGCCCAGTCTTTTCTTCCAATGTTCAAAACATTTTTTAAATTCACTTATAGTGATGCCAGAGTCTTCGTCGTTTTTATTTTCACCTCATCCACGTTGGCAAAATGTTTTCCTTTCAAGCCCCTCTTTAACCGTAGGAATAAAAAAAAGTCACACGGAGCTAAATCAAGTAAATAGGCCTGTTGCGGCAAAGGTATATATATATATATATATATATGTGTGTGTGTGTGTGTGTGAGTGTGTTTGTTTGATAAATCGATTCCTCAAGGCCCGTCTTGTTATTCTTTTAATTAATTAATCTATTGTAGACAAATTATTTTAATGGTAAATTTGACTCGTTGTAAAAACAGGGGTATTTCTAAAGTGACCTCATATATTCCTTTCCCAAAATCATCTTCGATTCTCATCTCTACGACTACAAGCGTTGTGTATGAAATATGCTGCAACGTTGAGAATGAGTAGAGCTAGATAACATCGGAAGTGCAATCTTTTTTAAGTCATAGCCACTGTAATTTACAGCAGAATCTTCTCGATTTGTTAGAGATTGTTGCTGAAAGTGGTTCTAAATCATAATATTACTTTTATTTTATGTACATCGTACTGGAATTTTATTTCTGGTTTCCAACTGAAAAACACTTTTCTTTTCTTTTTTTTTTGCGCATTATTTTTTTCGACGTAGTGAAAATGAATTAAACTTTAGTAATATCAGTTTTTACTTCACGTATCGGGAGCATACATTTTCAGAGATCTCTGTGTAAACCGCATTGAATACCCTGAATTCCCTGAATTACAATAATATGGTCCACAATGGAAAGAACTACCGTCAATTACGAATTTCGTACAAAATATCTAGAGTTATCGACGACTGAAATTGGTTGGAACACACCCACGTGGGAGGGACCACTAATGCAAATATATTAAAACTGACAAAGTTCCAGCATACCCAGCAGTTTTAGATATTCGTCTGTCCATCCAGGCATAACCGACAAGCTTCAGTAAGCGCAGGTTGTTGCTTTTTGTGGGCGTCAGGAAGATGTGGCAATAACTCCCGTTCCTTCCATCTGATTCGTGGGGAACTATCAGATTACTTAAGCACATAATAAAAAAATATAAATAAATAAATAAACTTATGTTAGAGACAAATCTGGTTCCATTAAGGCTGTTGTGTACTAACCCTATTGGATGCGCTCACCTCAATGTTTATACCTATGGAGAAAAGGTGTCTACTATTTATAGCTACATAAATTCTGATAATCCAATAACAATGGTATTTTCAGATAGCCCGAACTTTTCTGCACCTTACAACAAGATTAATTTTAGAAATTTCGTCCATCAAAGAAATTTAGGAGCGTTTAAAACACACTATACCAGATTTTTCCCTGGTGAATTTAAAAATATTATTCGCATCTTTTTTTTTTTTTAAAAAAAAGACTAAAATTGCCCCAAGATGTAAAATCTCTTCCTCTGTTCCAGGATGCAATTTTTTTTTCAATCTTTAGTTCCAAGTCGGCAATCCTTGGACACATTTTCTCCATAGGTTAACATTGAGGCGAGTGAATCCAATAGGGTTAGTATACAGGAGCCTTAATGACAGAACACAATGAGCTATTTTGTACAAACTCTCTTTCAGTATTTTCAATCGAAAACCGCATGAAGACTCAGTTGGTGATTACTCCAGGTTTACCGGGCTTCTTTACAACCCATGGGCATATTTTAAAAAAATTATACCGCTCCAATCCGAGTCCAACCTTGCTCTGAAGTAAGCAAGGTTCAGTAGAGCATTGTCTTTAAATACCACTTAGCTTAAGACCTATCAAACCTACCGACACCTGTCGGCATGAGAAGAAATCGCACATGTTCAGGAGAGTGTATTTTAATAAGTGAAACTGGGAAAGAAACTTGAACTTCATTAAGGCCGGTTCGTTGTAAACACAGGAAACATAGTTCGTTCCAGTTAATTATCGTAAAACATGAACATCATAGGATCTTCATCTCGAACGAAGACTGTTGTAAGATAAACTCTGCTCAGCCAGAATCCTTTCATTTCACAGACTTTGGTAGTACCACCGGCATGATAATAATAAGCAATGCTCTAAGTGCTTATTTTTCAAGTGTCTCCCTCGGGTAGCCACGTGACACTTCGAGGTAGCTTGAAGGAAACTATATAAGAATCTGATATAGAACTTACTCCCAGTTTGGGGTACGTAGTCTTTTTTTAGTGTTATCTGCAAATTATGGTTTGTGAGGTGGATCATAACGAATTCAAAAGTTAAACCAGTGTCCACTGAACTAGCTTATCTATATATATAAAGCAGTTTTGTAACTGACTGTTTGACTGACTGACATACAACGCACAGACCAAACAGCTGGACCTAAAGGGCTGAAATTTTGCATGGCGATTCTTCTTATAGTGCAAGGGTGCACTAAGAAGGATGTTTGAAAAATTCCGCTTAGATTTTTTTAAATTAAATTTTTACACTGTTTCAGTAACTTTTTTTAAGTTTGCATTTAAAATAATAATTTGAAGGTTGTAAAATTTATATCACGAGTAAGATCCTAAATAGTCCTTTGAAATGAGATCTTTTTCGAATCTTTACCTCCATTTCCTGATTTTTGGTGAATTTTTAAAGATTAACTTTTGCAATTTAATTTATTAAAGGCTTATCACGTGATTTCTTTTTCTGGTACTTTAAATAAATTTACGTCACGTGCATAACAACTAAATAGAAAAAAAAATTTCTTGCTAATGCGGCAGACGATTGGACATTATCCAAAAAAATATTAAAATACAATAAAATATATTATGTTCCTCAAACTGTACTATATTAACTGTACTATATTCTTTAGTATGTCCTATTACATTTAATTTGAATATTTTCTTCTACATTATTTGTCTATAAAAATATCCCTTACGATTTTTTTATAAATAAATTAAATATATATATATATATATATATATATATATATATATATATATATATATATATATATATTTGGCCTTAATTGCATACATTGACTGTTGTATTTAATTTGCATGTACTCCGTAGCAAAGTGCGGGTTTTCAGCTAGTTAGTAAATATATGCTTAAGTTAACATTGTAACGACTCTAGGAATTAAAGTCACGCCTCGTCTCCAAAATCATTGTCCTGACAAGACCATCCTGATTTCCAAAGGGAATCTCATCCAGCGAAATCCATATTCCTAGCACATCTTTTTGCCAATTACTCAATTGGATTAGAAGGAATTTCCCCTGATCATCACAAGTTCGATATGCGTGTAATGGTATTTCTCTACCATTGTTATGGATAATACCTTGAATCTCTTTTCCCTGCTACTTATTTAAGCTTATCTTGAAAAATACATACTAAAATAAAATTCCAAGTAACTCGTATATACCATTGGCCGTCTTTTTTTCACACAGTTAGACCTGAAAATTATTATCGGAATTTCGAGGGAAGTGCTCGTAATGATTTTCATCTGTCTTCAAACTCTACCCATACAAGTAATTCATTTCGCGCACTTTTATGTACCAAAGATAAGCTGTGTTCCTTTTGTCCGACTTTGCACAGTAATAAAATCCTTTACTTCTTCATGCTTAAACCATCGTATAAACATACACGGTGATTGCAGATGGGTGTCGACATTTTCGTTAAGAATATTTCTCTATGAGGGATAAATTTTTAATAATATTTTCAAATATTAAAGATATTTAGTTAATTGGTAATAATTTCAAATTTGTTTTAATTAATATTATTAAAAAAATTAACATTTATTGGCAGTTGTAATTCGATAACTTATGGAGCAAGAGTTGACCGTAGCTCCCTACACCAACCAACCTACCAATTCGATCATATTTTATATTTAACTTAAAACACACGGGTACGTGCACACACACACACATCTATATACACTCATGGACAAAAAAATTAGCGCACCAGAAGGAGTCGTCAAAATGAAACGAAATTTTACATACGTAATGGCTACTTTGATATAAGTAAATGATAAGAAAATCAAAGAAAAGGGATAATTTATTTCAGAGAAAAAGGCAAAAGAACGGAGGAGTTAATACTCCGTTGGACCCCCACTAGCGCGAATGCACGATGCGATACGATCGGGCATTGAGTCATACAAGTTCTGTATGATGTCTTGAGACATTTCGTTCCATATTTGCTGTAACCTTGCCTCTAGTTCGTTCAAACTCGTGGGATGCCCAACTCGTCGTCCCAAATGATCCCAGATATGCTCGATTTGAGACAAATCTGGGGATCGGGCAGGCCAAGGAAGGGTAGTAACAGTGCGGAGACAGTCTTGTGACACCCTTGCCGTATAAGGCCGAGCATTGTCTTGTTGAAAAATGGCTCCTGGGAGTCGTTGCATGAGTGGCAACACATGTGGTTGCAGGATTTCATGAACATACCGCTGGGCTGTCATGGTGCCACGGAACAATACTACGGGTGACCGTGTATTGTAGGCAATGGCACCCCATACCATCACACCAGCTGTGGGAGCGATGTGTCGCTGTACAGCAAAGGCAGGATTGAAGCGTTCACCACGGGCTCTCCACACACGAACACGATTGTCATCACTGCCGAGATTGAATCAGGATTCGTCGCTAAAGACGACCTGGTTCCATTCCGCTGCAGTCCAGTTTCCTCGTGCGCGACAAAACTCCAAACGGAGGCGTCGATGGGTGGGCGTCAAGGGCAGCACACGTAATGGGCGCCGCGATACCAACTGCCCTTCAGCCAGGCGCCTTCGTATGGTTCGAGAAGACACAGATGCCCCTAGTGAAGGTGCTACCTGTGCCTGGATGGCGGCCGATGAAGCAGTTGGCTGTACGCGTGCATTTCTTACGATGTGGCGGTCTTCTCGACGACTGGTCTGTCGAGGGCGTCCTGAACCTGGTCTTCATTTACATGACATCTCTCGGGTCCACTGGTCCCAACACCTCCTCACAACACAATCAGAGCGGCCTAATTGACGAGCTACTCGCCTAGCTGACCACCCAGCTTCCATCATCCCGACGATTCTCCCCCTGTCAAACTGCGACAACTTCTTATATTGTCTTCGAACACGGCGTAATGACATGTCTATGTCAGCTCTTCCTTTGTAAATGATTCAGCACACTCAAACAAGCTTTGGTTACCTGTTTTATACACCACAGAGTATGATGTTCAACGCCCTCTACCGGCTATACGTAATGCACAATCACGCTGCATTTCTAATCATTTGCATATCTCCCCGACATGTACCTTCATTGCAAGTTTCGTTACGATCCCGCAATTATTTCTTGGTGCGCTAATTTTTTGTCCATGAGTGTATATAAAACGGTTCCGTAAATGACTGACTGACTGATTGACTGACTGAAATACAACGCACAGACCAAACCGCTAGAACTAAAGGTCTGAAATTTTTCATCTCGATTCTTCTTATAGTGTAGGGGTGCACTAAGAGAGATTTTTGAAAAATTCTTCTTAGATTTTTTTAAAATTAAATTTTTAAGCTGTTTTTGTAGCATTCTTTAAAGTTTGCGTTTAAAATAATAGCCCGAGGGTTATAAAATTTATATCACGAGAAAGATCCTAAAAATTCCTTAAAAATGAAATCGTTTTCGAATCCTTACCTCCATTTTCTGATTTTTGGGGGATTTTTAAAGATTCATTTTTAAAATTTAATTTATTAAATGTTGATCATGTGGTTTCATTTCTTTTTGTGATACTTTAAACTAATTTTGCGTCACGTACATAACAACGAAATAGAAAAATATAATTTTTTTTTCTTGCTAATGCGGCAAACGATTGGATATTATCCAAAAAAATATTAAAATACGGTAAAAGAAATGTTCCTCCAACTGTACTATATTATTTTGCATGTTCTACCAGATTTAATTTGAATATTTTCTTCTTCATTATTTTGTCTATGAAAATGTCCGTTACGGTTATTTATAAACATATTTTTTCGTCTTTTTTTTACATCAGTTGCATACATTGATCGTTATATTTATTATAAATAAATAAATATATATATATATTTGCATTAATTGCATACATTGACCATTGTATTTAATTTGAATGTACTCCGTAGTGAAGTACGGGTTTTCAGCTAGTATATATATATATATATATATATATATGAGGTGCTACCCAAAAGTTCCCGAAGTGTATAGATAAACAACAAAGCTGTAGAATACCTTGATATTATTCGCCGCCGTCACCTTTAAAGTAGTCCCCTTGGGATTGTAAATTCCGATCCCGGAGCTTCTGCCACGAAAGCAATGCCTGCTGGATGTCTTGTTTCATTAATGTGTTCAGCACCATCTGCGAGTTTTCTTGAATCTCCTCTATCGTGTCAAATTTGCGTCCCTTCAACTTGATTTTCATCTTTGGAAAGAGGAAAAAGTCGCACGAATTTAAGATGAACGAGTAAGGTGGATGAGGAACAACGGATAGTACAGAATTGTACCATGAAGTCCTGCGGTGCCTAAGGGAGGACATGAGACGGAAATGTCCACAGATGTGGCACAGGAACTACTGGGTTCTCCACGATGATAATGAGAGGCCTCATAATGCTTTAGTCATACAGCAGTTTTCGACAAAATAAACAATATAAACGATGTTTCTCATCCACCTTACTCTTTCAATTTAGATCCTTGCGACTTTTTCCTCTTTCCAAAGATGAAAATCAAGTTGAAAGGACGCACATTTGACACAATAGAAGAGATTCAAGAAAAATCGCAAATGGTGCTGAACACATTAATGAAACAAGACTTCCAGCTCGCATTGCTTTTGTGACAGAAGCTTTGGGATCGATGTTTACAATCCCAAGGGATCTACTTTGAAGGTGACGGTGGCGAATAATATCAAGGTATTCTACAACATTGTTGTTTATCTATACGTTCATATATATATATATATATACACTGCTCAAAACAATTAGGGGAGCACATGGTTTTAACGAAATTACGCAATTACTTACACCGATAAATAACATAAAATAAATCATCCATAATTTAAAGCCTAGCAGGAAACAGAAGAAGAAAACTTCATATGCAAATCAAAGTTCATGACGTCAAAAACCAAAAAAAGAACATAAGGGCGGAAATCAGGATGTTGCAGAAACGTCTGTTTCACTGTCTTAACTGTGAAATTCGATTGTTCAGTTATTCTTTTTGAGAAAAGGTGACTTGAAAATATCTCAACAACGTGATTTACCGGAATACATGGCATGGCGCATTATAGGCAGACTTGATTCCGGGCAAACACAACGTAACGTCGCGAACGCTGTTGGAGTCGCCAGAAGTGTCGTTGCAAGGCTGTGGAATCGATTCCAAGAAACAGGGAATGTTAGACGTCGACCACGGCAAGATCGGTCACGCGCCACTACAGCAATGACCGGTATAAACTGTTCACAGCTCGTCGAAACAGAACAGACAATGCTACTCAGCTGCAAAGACAGTTGCTCTTGGCAACAGGACGAAGGGTGTACAGCCAAACAGTACGTAATAGGCTTCATCAGGGAGGTCTCTATACACGTAGGCCAATGGTCTGCATTCCGTTGACCTCACGCCACCGTGCGGCCCGAAGAAGATGGGCTGTTGAACATCGAGATTGGGAGCAACATGATTGGAGTCAAGTGCTGTTTACAGACGAGTCCCGATTCAGTCTGGAGTGTGACACCCGAAGTGTTTTGGTATGGAGGGAAAGAGGCACTCGAAATAACCCCACATTCGTTCGTGAAAGGTCACAATACACACGAGCTGGTTTTATGGTATGGGGTGGAATCAGCATAGGTAGACGTACGGACCTGCATATCATTCGGAATGGTACTTTGACGGCCCGAAGGTATGCAGACGAGATACTGAGACCTCATGTCATACCTTACGCTGCAGTCATTGGAGATTCCTTTGTTTTCCAGCATGATAATGCCAGACCGCATACAGCTCGTCTTGTGGAGAACATGCTTGAAGCTGAAACAATACAGCGTATGGAATGGCCAGCGTGCTCTCCTGACCTGAATCCAATCGAGCATGTTTGGGACGTGCTCGGACGACGCATTGCTGCGAGACCAAGGCCTCCTTTTACTCTCCGAGACTTGGAGATTGCACTTCTTGAGGAGTGGAACAGTATTCCCCAAAGTCTTATCGATAACATCATCGCATCCATGGAAAACAGGTGTGCATCAGTCTTAGCTGTTCGAGGAGACCACACTCCATATTAAAAATCTTGCATCATTTCTAAACAATAATTTTTTTTTATCGTTTACATGTAACCAAATTGTGTCCCTAAATCATCTTTTCATGTTTTTTCCATATTTTCAAAGAATTAAAGCTTAATTACAAATTTTTTTACGTCCTTTTTTTCTGTATTGCGCATTCATACGCGTGTACTATCCATTTTATGCCCATACGTGGCTGTCTCGCACGGTTTTCTTAACTTCTTTGCTTGCTCCCCTAATTTTTTTGAGCAGTGTATAATAAATACAACGATCAATGTATACAATTGATGTAAAAAAAACAAAAAAAATATATTTATAAAAAAAAATGGTAACGGGTATTTTTATAGACAAAATAATGTAGAAGAAAATATTCAAATTAAATCTAATAGGACATACTAAAGAATATAGTACAGTTAATACAGTACAGTTTGAGGAACATAATATATTTTACTGTATTTTAATATTTTTTTGGATAATGTCCAATCGTCTGCCGCATTAGCAAGAAAAAATTTTTTTTTGTCTATTTAGTTGTTATGCACACGATAAAGTTATTTAAAGTACCAGAAAAAGAAATCACATGATCAGCATTTAATAAATTGATTTCTAAAAATTAATTCACGAAAAATCAGAAAATAGAAATGATTGGAAAAAGATCTCATTTTAAAGCAATTTTTATAATATTTCTTGTGATATAAATTTCATAACCCTAAAATTATTATTTTAAATGCAAACTTTAAAAAAGTTACTAAAACAGCTTAAAATTTTAATTATAAAAAATCCAAGAAGAATTTTTCAAAAATCTTTCTTAGTGCACCCCTACACTATCAGAAGAATCGCCATGCAAAATTTCAGCCCTTTTATTATTAAGACATTTTATCATACAAAAACTCTTATAATATAAAAATACAGGCGTAGAACTATCTTCATAAATGCACTAAATTTTTTAGGCTGTTCAGATAAAATACCTCCTGAGTAGTTAAATCAGAAAATAACTCTTTAATTTAAAAAAAAAGAATTTACTTTTACCAATTCAGATGTTTAGAAAAATTATGAAAAATGTAAAGAACGCTGCAAAACGCATCCAAAGTAGTAATCATGTTCCAGTAATGAATGACATGGAGTTACGTTTCGCTTTGCTTTTGTGTTTGGGGAAATTTAACGAATTGATTTATTAAGCTTACTATATTTTATTACATATAAAATGTTGATAATATCTCGAAAAAAGTTGTTAGTTTGAAACACGTTTTGTCTGGAATAGGCATACAAGAAAAACTCAGACAAGCAAAACAAATCAAACAATAATTACTTTGCAAGCTTTAAAAAGTATCAGTAAATATTAATATACTAAATTAATCAATACGTATGGATCAGAAATTGATTTGAACTGCTAGTAGATGTATGTAACGTTATAATCATGTTGCTGTCTTGTAGCCGAAATGGTATCATCGATTTGTAGTTGCGTGTTTGCTTAAATATATTTGGATTAAATGTTGCAACTTTAAAGAGATATTGTTATCGAGTGTTCAAAGATAATAGAAATAATTCTTTGTCCTGGAGAAATTAACCTTTAATAAAAAGGTAGCGTTTTAACTTTTTACTCCGTAGATAATCAACTGATAAAACTAATTCTATGTATTGTCAGATAAAAAATAGATTAAATTTTTTACTCTCCATTTTAAAGTCTAGATAACACTTATGATGTTGATGAATATTATCTGAAACTTTTGTTTTCTTACTTACTTCTCTGTACCAGGTGTAATAAAAAAAGCACTGAAAAAATACCAATTAAATGCCTTAATTATGAAGTAAAATTTAAAAAAAAATGAATTTAAAAAAAAAAGTCAAGCATGATTGTAAATATTCAGTTTGACTCAATATAAACGTGTTTTAAGATTCGACCGTAAAAATAGAATGTTATTCAGAATATTGGATTTGGAACGCAACGGTCATCTTTTGCTACAAGAGAGCTAAACAGGGAGGGACCTACAGTTTAAAGAAGATTCCTAAACTCCTACAAAGACCCATCATAGAGAGAGAAATAAGGAACAAAAATCTTGTGTAAACAATTTTACTTTTTCTCGGAACTACAATGACTAAAAACTCGTGAAAGTACAACTGATCTGCTCTTGGTGCATGTAGCATAAAACAATCTTTCAACAAAAAAAAAAAAAACAGAAATTCTAAAAAAAATGGAAATCCTGAAATGATTGCCTTTAGCGTGTTTTAAAAAGAATCCAAGTTTAATAAAATCAAAGCGTTCAACTTCCCCAAACAAAGGAAATGTCAATCGTAACTCTATACAATTTGCTAATGGAACATGATTGGTATTTTGGATGCGCTTTGTAGCGTTCTTTACATTTTACACAATTTTTCTAAATATCTAAACTGGTAACAATAAATTATCTTTTTTTTTAATTTAAGAGTTATTTTCTGATTTTATGACTCAGCGGTGTCTATCTGAACAACCTAAAGAATTTAATACATTGATAGAGATAATTCTACGCCATTATTTTTTAACTTTCGCATTAATCTTAAGGTATTTACATGTGCATCAAGTTTCAGAAAAAAAATCGCAACACATTTTGAAAACTTAAAAATTTTATCAAACAAGAAAAGCAATATTTGGACTCATTTGTGTCGTATGTTAAATTTAATTAATGGACTATTGTTCCTAAATACTGAAAAGTAAGTATACGTTTTCGCATACAAAAGAACCTGAAAAATAGGTTATGATGAATGGAGATACCAAATCAATAAAAGAAAATACATTTATTTAATATTAAAATGCAATTTGAAACTCTTCGGTAAACTTTGACTCACAGGCTGGCTGAAATTATAAGATTCCTATCAATAAAAGGGAAAATGCATTTATTTAATATTGAAATGCAATTTGAAACTCTATAGGGATACTTTGACTCACAGGCTGGCTGGAATTATAAGATTTACATGGATAGTACCTGCCATCATAACCTCCAATTTATCAGTAAAAGGAAAAGGCATGAAATTGTATTTAAATGATATGCGTGAAAAAAAATTAAACTAGCCCAATACAACATTGTATAACCGAATCATCTTATATAACATCGTCTTTAAAAAAGGTGCACTTTTGTTTAAAAAATTTTTAATCACTCAACGTAAGATTGGTTGGTTAAAGGCGCTGAGGTTATTTTTGGCAACACGAGGCTAACTAAGCTTTACGAGCGTAAGATTGAACAATATGCAATATACTACAAGCCGTAAGCAATAAGCCATAAGAATTTCAACTTAAAATTAAAATCAATCATTTAATTAGGGATTAACATGGCCTCCGTCTCATCTCAGGAACATTTTGGAGTCTCACATCTCGAGTCGGATTCATCCCGGTTAATGTTTCCCTTTTATTAACTCGGACTCCTAATTAATAGGTTTGTATTTGAACAATTATACATCAAACAATCATTAATCCATCGGCTAAGGTACTCGACAAGGAAGACTTTGCTAAGGTTTTGATAATTTTCAATTCATGAACAGCTACGTGCTGAGGATTTTTAAGCCATAAAATGATGATGATTTTATAAAAACTTATCTGCTAAAATAAATCTCTTGAAGTAATTTAGACTCTCGTGTAAACACATAAGATGTGAAAAATCGTTTAATTTCAATGGCGTAGTTTTTCTCCTTTTCAAAACATAACAGGTTTTTGTCCGATATGTGTTAATTCAAAACTGCTGAAAGAATGCTTTTGGATAAGTGTCACAATCGATCACACCCATACGAAGGAGAAAACAAGCAGTTTATAGATTATTCTTTGATTCCTCCATATATGCCTTATGGAGAATCAGGCCCACGAATAACAATGATTTCTACTATATCATTAATAGGCAGACCTTCAGGATCTTCAAGAAGAGAAGTGGGAATTATACTACATGGGCCGGGCCCTCCACTATAGGATGATATAGCAATGCATAAAACTTCAGTAAAAAACGAAAGTAGGAAGAAAAATAGAAAGTGGGGAAAACAATAAAGCTTCGATAGTTCAAGTAAAAGTAAAACAAATAAAAAAAATTATAAAAACAGTTAAGAAGGAACGAAGCTCCAAGAAAGAACTTGGTCCGTGGACCAAAGGCAAATGACTAGAAATAAAGAGGGAAGTTTGGTAAGTGAAACTGATCAGATCCTGGAGCGGTTTCAGAAATGAATCAGAAAGCGAGATGACGAACAAAAACAGTACAAACAATTAAAAATTATGAGCTTTAATGACACCGGGCCGTTTCTTCTCAGTTGGGTCAGCAGGGTCGTAATCAGCAAGAATTTTATTAAGATCATTTTGGTAAATTTTCATGAAAGTTAATAACAAGATTTTGAAGATAATTTTGAATAGATGTGAGATTTATCTCCCTATAAATGTCAACATTGCGAAAATACCATGGGGAGTTAGTGATTTGCCGAATAGTCATACTTTGAGCAACAGCCAGAATTTTAATGTTGGAATCCGCTGCATACGGTCAAACTGGCCCAGCATACGTAAGTATGGGTCTTAAGAATGATTTATAAATGAGCATTTTGTTACTGAAGTTCAATTTACTATTTCGGGCAATTAAGGGATAAAGATGTCTTTTAGCATTATGAAATTTGTTACGATTGTTAATGATATGTTGCTTCCAAGTTAGTTTTTTATCAAGGGTTAATCCTGTCGATTTAGAAGTGTTAGATAGGGGATAATGGTGAAACCAATTTCAGTATTGCAGTTAGCATAGGTTCTATCGAATTTATGGATGAACATAGTGACAATGCACTTATCTGAGTAAATTTTTATTTTCCATTTAACCAGCCAGGAATTAATAAGGACAACGTGGTCATTAATTGACTGCATATTTATGATTATGATTAGAGCCAAAAGCAGCTGTGTCATCTGCAAAGATAGCAATTTTGGTCTTTTTGGTCCACGGATTGTCGTTAATGTAGATATTAAACAGGGTGGGACGAATAAGAGAACCTTGAGGAACCCCAGAGAAAATGAGATAGGGGTTGGATAAAGTATTATTAAATTTTACTTGACAGGTACAATTACTTAGGATTTGGAAAAGCATGGTTCCCCAACACAACACTTATTCCTTCAATAAATATTTCTGGTTCTTTCAGAAGATACCAAGGACAAAGACTTCTTAAAGTTATTTCTACAAAATTCAAAAAGTGTACTGGTTTATCAAAAAATTCTAAATCTAATTGTGTTATACATTCATTAACTTTACACTTGTGAAGTTTCATAATTTTTATTAGATGTGCGAGTCCAGGTAATAATTCAGTTTCAATTTCATAAGGCGTGAAGCAAACCAGGTATTCACTAGGATCTACTCCATAACGCTGTATATCCACATTATCATTCGTTGTAGTAATAGAACTTCATAGGGTCATTTCAAGTTCTCATAGTTGATTTTCTAACTGCTATGGTTTACATTTACCTTTAATAAGTGAAGCCCTTAAACCAAATATTTTGGGCCAGTTTAGTGATGCGACATCGATAACAAAACATCGATGTTCTGAAACATCGATATTCAATATTAAAACATCGATGCTAGTAAAACATCGCCCAAAAACCATCGATGTTTTTAAACATCGATGTTTTAGAACATCCATTTTTTAAAACTGGTTTAGTAATCTCTAACATTAATGTTATTTCCGTTAGTCGTGGGGGGAGGGGTGATTTAATTTTACTCTCTGATTGGGCAGACATAAATGACAAAAACTTGGTTGCTTTGGGCTACATTGATGACTCAAAATTCTCGTTGAAAATACCGACATGTTTTGCCTTCAAATGTCCACATAAATTCGTGGTATTGCCAGAAGTTTTAAGGGACTTAAGGCAAATATTGCATTTCGCCAATTTGTCAGAGGTTTTGTAAAAATATTTCCAAACGGTACTTTTGGGAGGCATCTTACTAATAATATTAACGTCAACTTATATAAAACCAGAAAGAAACAAAAACTTAAATGGATGCACTCGTGTATATACTATTTGTAAAATAAAACCCCATGGAAGGTTCTGGAGTGTCAGGAACATTCCAAGCGCTGTGATTGGTTCATTGGTTGTTGATTGCCATTTGTCTGTTTGCTAAGGAATCATTCCCCCTTTTGTATTCGTCCTTTTCAGAATTCCGACTTACATTTACTGAGTGTGAAAATTATGCTACGTGGTAATTTTTTTTTTATTACGGTACATTTTCATTAAAAAAAAAACATCGAGCACAAAACATCGATGTTAAAAAAACATCGGCTTCAATAAATTGATGTTTAAAACATCGATGTTTTTATCAAAACCTCGATGTTTTGAAAACATCGACATCGATGTCTCATCCCTAGGCCAGTTTGCTGGGTCCAGATTAATGAAACACTTTATAGCCTGACGATAAGGATACCCTAGGTTTGATGGGATTCATGAAATATTATAAATTTTATCCTTTTCAATGGTAAGATAACGTGATCAACTAGAATTCTAGAAATCTCCTCTGTCATGGCTAACACCTCATTCTTGTCTACTTTTCTTTAATCCAAGAATGAACATCCATGCCACCAGAAAAACATTTCGCTTTCAGATATGTGTATTTTTCAATAGTTTTCGTCTCTTTGTTAATGATATATCAGAAATCATTGTTATTCGTGGACCTGATCTTCATTAGCCATATATGGAGGAATCATAGAATCATCTATGAATTGCTTGATTTCTCCTTCGCATGGAAGCAGTGGTGTAGCTACATATTCAGCGCCCTGAAGCAAGTAAAATCGGTGCGCCCACTTGTTTCTTTGAAGAGTTCTGACGAAATTTGTTTTCTATCTAACCTTTTTATTTTGATTTAAAACCTTACTTAATAACAATTTAGTGAAATTCGAGACACTTCAACAATAATATATTCAATTTAGTAAATTTAAATACAATAATAAGACAAGTTATAATTCTTTAAGTATGGAGTATCCACTAATATTTACTACATATTTTATAAACTGTATTGACAAAATGTACTTATACATGTTTAGTTTCCACATATAAAAAACTTCAAAATTTTTTTCTCACTTTTTCGTTTGCAAATCGGTCAATTCCTTTCTTCAGATCAAGTTGACGAGCTATTGTTATTTCTGTTGATATATTGGCCAAAGAGCTAAGATGGTGTTGTCACATACTGCTTTTTAAATGTATTTTGATTAATTTTAGTTTTGAAAAACTTCGTTCTGCTGTAACTATCGTCACCGGTAAAGTTGAAAAAATCAGCCATGCTGTAAAATGTCAGAGAGATTGTGGTGTGGATTAAAAGTAGTTCAGCAATTTCGCGTATAGAAGTAATTTTTCTAAATTGAATATAAAAGCACATTTTAAAAAGGAAGCAGTTGAGGTCCAAAACTAAGTGAAATATCGGAAAGATATGCCAATTGTAACAATTCTGTTTCTTCAAGAATACTTTTATCGGGTGACGCGATACAAGCAATAAACATTTAAAAAGTATACATAATAGTCGAACGGATTCAAATCTAATAGTTAATTGATTTATTATTAAATCCATTACTTTTTAAAACACCTCGACTTTGAAATGTTCACTGTTTTCAATGTGTTCATTTACTTGCAATTCATCAAAGAATTTTTTCACGACGCAATCTTTCCTTAGGAAAACAAAGTTCAATATTTCATATAGCTGACAACTCAAGGGCATCGTTTTTAAGAAAATCCCAATTATTCCTCAAGCTCTGGAATTGGGTTAGGGTTTCTCTAAACAGATTCTTTTTAACGGATTTCTCTATATCTTCATGAGTACCTCGCAGCATTTTTCAGACTGTATTTGTTGCCGATGACCATCACAACACTTGAATTACTCGAATTAAAACTCCACAGAAACGAAGTTACGAAAGCTCTGTTAATAGGTGACCACATTTATTTACGGATATTTTCAGATTAACTCATAATACACGTAACAAGGACAACGAGATCTCGTAAAAGAGTGACCTCTGACGATCACAGTGAACCATCGTAACATCATTAATAGGTTCGAGTATTTTACTTTGTACAATCATCAAAATAATTGTTGAAAATTTTTCAAAATAATTAGTAATCAAATTTTTAGCTTCACGTTGCTCGTCCTAATTTTTTTCCACTCAATGATAAATATGTCAAAATTTTAATTACATCAAAATAACACGGACGTAGTGCATCGAGAGCCCGAACATTAGACGACCATCGTATTGGCCAAACTCTTTAATGCTTTTGCTAAGTTGGATTGAATCGTTTCCATTAATATTGCCCAACGCCTAACAGAACTGAAGAAAAACGTAATTTTTTTCTAGCTGTCCATGAAATTGCCTGACTTCATGTACATTGGTGACACTGTCGTTAATCACTAAATTCAAATTATCAGAACAACAGTGCACAAAATTGGCTGCGGGGATTCGTTGTCTAATTCTTGCTTGTAACCCTGAGTAGGCACCACTCATAATCGCAGCCTCCATCGTAACCTTGATCCCGCAATTTTGATAAGTCGGTGAAATTTTCAATAATTTTTAAAACTGTTGTTTCTAATCCTTGTGATGTTTGATCAGTAAATCCACAAAACGTTTCCTTTATTTGCAGCTCGATTGGTTTCTCATTTTCATCTTTTTTTATCACAAAATAACGGAATACAATACTTAGCTGGTCGATTTTGGGCAAATCTTGCGTTGCATCTGCTATTATTGTTATGATAGCGTCTTCTTGTATTTCACTTTTAATTTGGATATTAATTTCATGTGCAATCAAGTTGATTAATTCATTTTGCATATCCAAGTAATTGGTGCTGCCTTAGGGTTTCTCCAATAGATCTGCTAAAACATTATCAAAGCGAGATAGTAATTAAATTATTTCTAGAAAATTTCCTTGCGAAGTGCCTACATTTTTAAGATCTGTAATCTTATGGGCTCTGAAAGGTAAATTATTTACAGCAAGTGTGATAGTTACATCTACTATACGTCGCAACACTTTTCTTCAATAATTTACCACATTGTTAATTTCTTGCTAACAATATCCATAGTTGAACCACTTTTCCAGTGATAGTGAACCTCGCAAGAAATTTGTTGCGATACTCCCCACTCTCCGTCCTTCCAATTTGGAAATTAAACGTTATGTTGTTTTTCCCATACCGCATACGAGGTACATGCTTCAGGAATGACGTAATGTAACCGTTTCATTACGATCGCAAATTCCGATGTTCAGTTGCTATCGCTAATTGCGATGTTTAAATTTAATATTTCTAATTTTCGGTGTTCATATATTTTTGCAATATTGGTTATTTATTGTAAGTATAGTGATTTGTTATTTATTGTAAGTGAGGTCTTACATTTTTGTGACAATTATATTGATGTTTATTTGGCGTAAACTTTTTTCTGTTTTCTGCATGTGTAATTACGTTTATGCATATCAACTATATGCACACGTGGTTTGTTGAATGTATATAACGTGTTGGCTTTGCTTAGCCCAGGGGTCAGTCGGAGCATTGTGTCAGACAGAAAGGATATTGTCGATGCTCGATGTTATTTCGAGTTTATTTTTGTGGCGACTTATCTTTTAAAGCGAAAATAAACCAACTTTTTGTTTTTGTTTTTAAGAACGACTGCTTCTTTTACTTGCTGCTGCTTCAGCCCACTGCTACATTCTGCTATAATCTATACAGGGTTTGTATAAAAAGTATCGGGAAAAGTTTCGGAAAAATAAATCTATTTGAGATATTGCTACAATTCATCAAAAGTCTTCAAAATGCATCCCTTGAGCGTCGACACACTTTTGCCAGCGGCTTTTCCACGACTCGAAGGTTACCTGGTGGGCGAATTCCGGAACGTCCTTAAGGGTACGCGTGCAAGCATCTTTGATGGCACTTAGGTCCCATGGTGGTGTCCGTTCAGGGAGGATTTCACTTTTGGGAATAGGAAATAGTCTGCTGATGCTAAGTTGGGAATGTAAGGGGGTTGGGGAATCGTCGCGATGCTATTTATCGTCAGGTGCACGTTGACCTTGAAACAAGTGTGGCTGTGTGCACTGGGACGAGTTTAGTGCAGATCTTTCACATCGCCAAATTTTCAGTGATAATGCTGTGCACTGTCATCTTATCAATGGCAATTTTATCTGTGACCATGCGCACACTTAACCGACGGTCTGAATTCAGCACTTCACGCACTCATTGCACGTTGTCGTCTGTTCTTGAGGTCGACGGCCGTCCAGGGAGGGGCTCGTCCTCCACACTCTCTCGGCCATCTTTGAAGAGCTTGTGCCACTTAAAAACTGCAGTATGTGACATGGTTTCATTCTTGAACACTTGGCGAACCACGCCCAACGTCTCTGTACCCAATTTTCCCAGTCCAACACAAAATTTGGTGGCGTACCGCTGTTCAATCGTTCACTGCATTTTGCGCTTGCACCGAGTCACTCCACAGGGGTCCACTAAAATCACGATCTAGCCTGAACGAACGTTCGCAGGCGACTGGTGCTTGGTGTGTCTTGTAGGTCACACCCCCCACCACCGCGCATGCACAGTACGAGCGCGCTCCGACGTACAGTGACGTCAGGAAAAAATTGTTCCCGATACTTGTTATACAAACCCTGTATATATAAAACAATTCCTTAACTGACTGACTGACAGACAACGCACAGACCAAATCGCTAGACCTAAAGGGCTGAAATTTTGCATGGCGATTTTTCTTATAGTGTAGGGGTGCATTAAGAAAGATTTTTGAAAAAATTCTTAGATTTTTTAAAATTAAATTTTTAAGCTGTTTTAGTAACTTTTTTTATGTTTTCATTTAAAATAATGATTTGAGAGTTATAAAATTTATATCACGAGAAAGATCATAAAAATGCCTTTAAAATGATATCTTTTTCGAATCTTTGCTTCCATTTTCTGATTTTTAGGGAATTTTTAAAGATTAATGTTTAGAATTTAATTTATTAAATGCTGACCACGTGATTTCTTTTTCTGGTACTTTAAAATTAATTTATCGTTACGTGCATAACAACGAAATAGACAAAAAGATATTTTTTTCTCTTGCTAATGCGATAGACGATCGGAGATTATCCAAAAAAATATTAAAATACAGTAAAAGATATGTTCCTCAAACTGTACTATATTAACTGTACTATATTCTTTAGTATGTTCTATTAGATTTAATTTGAATATTTTCTTCTACATTATTTTGTCTATAAAAATACCCGTTACGATTTTTTTATAAATATATTTTTCGTTTTTTTAACATCAATTGCATACATTGATTGTTGCATTTATTATAAATATATTTATACATATGTTTGGTATTAATTGCGTACATTGACCGTTGTATTTAATTTGAATGTACTCCGTACTCCTTTGAATGTACCCGTACTCTCGTACGGGTTTTCAGCTATTGTTTTTAATATATCTACCACATCTTATTTATTGTTTTAATCAGACCAGAACAAAATTTCATTTTGGTTTGATTCTTCGTGGTTTCCAATATTTCTTGTTAAATGCGCCCAGTCAGATGTTCTTCTTACGAAAACTAAATCGAGTTTGAAGTATCAAAGAGCCAGCACGATTGACAGCAACAATTTTTTTTCTGTTGAATAACACAACCATTGTCTTTCAGTTTTTAAATGTACGTTATAAGTTGTTTTTAAATGTACCTTCTCGTTGAAGCCTCTGTTTACATTGCGACCGGCCGAATCTTCAGGGAAAGGCCCCCCCCCCCCCTTGGTTGATAGAGACTAAGACTAATAACTTTGCGTGTTTGTTCAGTAAATAGAGCCTCTGAAAATTTTCCTTTGCCAGATGAATCTATTGCTATATCAATGCGTTGTGGAAGAACTTCAGTTTCTGCTTGAATTGGTTCAGGGATAGAAATATTCGTAATATCTGTACCTGTTTTGTCTAGAGAGAATTATTGCCTGCAGCTTGTCATTTGTTTTCATAACTACAACCGGGTGGATTGTTTGAATCGACCGTTTTAAAAAATGTTGATATTTTAGCAACTTTCATTAAACCTTTTCTTTTCAGCTTCTTGCTTTTCTATTCTTTTCCTAAACTGAGCACTACTTAGTTTTTTTGACATTTCTAACTACCTGCAATACATATATAAATATATAAATATTTATAAACAGAATTTAATTAGCAGAATATATATAAATATATATTCTGTTAATTGTTAATAATTAATTTTTTATTTATTACTTTAAGAAATATTGAAAACCATTCTTTAAATTATCTATCGTTGTAAAATTGAATTATATTAAATATTAATCTTTACGTTGCAACGTCAATTAACATAATAATTTATAAACAAATCACTTCCTTTTAAAATTATAGGTGGATGAATCCCAAAACACAGTGTACATAAATAATTTAGTAAAATAATAGTCATAAATTGTACAAAGTCACTCAAAGAGAACAATAAATTACATTCCCCAGTACACTCAATAAGTTTTAAAAATTATATAAAACACATTCATTAAAGAATCAACTTGAAATTCTTTCCCCACACAAAGGAAATATGAAGCGCTAAATTCTACGCTTACTAAAAAAATTCCCGAATATAGTATATACGTAGATAATTCTGAATGGATACGAAGGTACATTATTTTCTCGCTGTTCTGTTCTGTTCTAGATTTTAAACTCCTTTGACTGAGGGATGAATATTTCTTCTAATTCTCTATTTCTAACAAATTTCTTACAAATTTCATTTTTTTTTAAATTAAGCATTTATTTGGAATTTAAATTACGGAAAAGGAATTTTAGTGATTTTTCTTTATGACTTAAACGGCCATTTAATGAAAATATCAGGAGCGAGAAGTTTGTGTGGGGAAGGGGGGAAATCGCATGATATGTGGAAACCGCTGAAGGGGGTCACAACTCGATAAACGTTGAGAAATACTGTGTTAGAGTATGAAATTTTCGTCGCTCCTTTTATCAGTGAGTTCCGCCAATGAATCTGTACTCAGGTGTATCGATCCTCTGCAGTGTTGTGTTTTAAAGATTAAATCCTTAATTATTTTAATCTCCAGCACTTTGCTAAACTCTAAAAGTAATGACAGTACGTCATCTTATTTATTTTATTAAATTTTATAATACTCTGTAAAATATTCAGATTTATAAGTGAATCATTCCCGCATATGCGGATATATGTCATGAATCATATGCAAATATATGTGGCGCAGTAATTGATTGGACGACAATTACTATAAAAGCTAGCCGCATTGTATTAAAGCTTGTTCCTTCTACCCTTCGCTGCTTTTTTTCCCTGTTACAACGCCAGTTTGGTGTATCTGCAAACAGATAAGTTATCTCTGTTATGTTATACTTTGTTATGTTATTCTATGTTATTAAATCTCTATTCTCAACCGAAACTGAGTCTTAATTTCTCACTCTGCTACTTACATTTCTATGGCATGACTGTCACTTTAAACTCTGTATCAAAGTTCTGTCAGCTATTCTTTGAAACCACTGACTGATCATCAAAATGCAGAAGGTATAGCTTTACAAAGTAAATAAAATCAAAACCACATTCAAACATTATAATACATATTTTATTGGTTTTATCATAAACAGTCTTTGTAGTCAACAAATATATTTTGAAATTTCAATATTTACACAGGAACATAAAAAAAAACCATTCAGTGTGAAGTATGGAATAGAAGGCATTATCTTATACGTAATGCTTAGTTATAATTCTTATTGCGTATTAAATCTGTAAAATACACAATGTAATGTACACTTGAGCAAGTATTATCAGGAGTACTTATATACAGTGTTAAATGGTATTTACACAAATTATTTATAGTTGCGAAAGCATAAAATGACATCTTGAAGGATAATGAATGAAATCTTTATAAATATTTACCAGCATGGGATGATGTTATAATCTCAAAAAACCTTGACACATTTTAAAAATTTATATAAAGAAAAGTACTCATGGTTGGAACTAGAAATTCCTTATATATTAGAGTGTTTTTAGCATAGTCAATAAATTTCAGCATGTGCTCCTTTTGTGGTACGGAGAATATCCAGTTGGTAATCCATTTCAGCCATGTTCTTTCCAAAAATGATTCCGTAGCACATGAAATTGCAGCAATTATGTGTTTTTGAGTTCTTTAAGACTGGCACCTTTTGTTGAATAAACTTTGTCTTTGACAAATCCCCAAAGAAACAGTCAAGAGGTGTAATGTCTGGAGATCGAGCTGGCCATTGAATGGGACCATCTCGTCCAATCTACCTATTTGGAAATTCCTCATTTAAAGTCTCGTACAATCATACCCCAATGAGGCGGTGCACCGTCTTGTTGCCAAATGATTTTGGGATGTAAATAAGAAATTTGTGGGACAGCAAAATAGCCATTTACAACAATAGCCATTTTACAACTCTCGCTTTCACCGAACAACTAGTGCCATCTGTTGAACTTTTTTGACACAGAAAAAACTCTAATATATGCGGTAACATATCTGTGAATTTCCAGTTCCTACCTTGTATACTTTTATTTTTATAAATTTTTAAAATGTGTCAAGGTTTTTTGAGACACCCTGTATTTCAGGTTCACTGAAATGCAACGTTTGTTCTCTCAGAATCAATTCCGGAAACAGTCTTATAAGGATCTAGCTTATAAGGATGATTAAAAACCGCAAGAGAATACCAGCTTCGGTTAATTTTGAAGTAATAACCCTTGGTATCATTAGTTTGTTTGTCTATATTTTTTTTAATCTGTAGTATCAACCTTCATAATTTCTCCTGGTATTCATAGGTCCTCTTGACAGTAAGGAGTAATTAATGGGAAATACGTTTTATATGATACAACTTCTCGGCAAAAGTGAAAGCATTTTGTTGTTAATAAATGTAAGTATATTAGAACAATAGAAATAATCCCACAAATCTGAGATACCAAAAATAGTCTAAAGTTTCTCTTTATCGGCAGCCAATCCGTTATTATATGGCAATAAACTTTTTTTTTTTTAATTTTTAGCCCCGCAAAGCATGTATTCCTCTTTAATTATAGAAAAATAGGTTATTTAAGGGGGTCTGAGACACATTTTAAAAATTCTTTTATTTCTTGAGTTAAATTTTTGAATATTTTTGTGATGGTTAAACATATAATTTGTAAACAAAATCACATCATAAAACTTCTCATAGAGTTTTTTAAAAAATTTTTAATTTAAATTTTTTTTAAAAAATGGGGTAATTTAAAATCGCTATAACTCAAAATATTATTTGTCGAATTTCAAACTTTTTCATTTAATTAAACAGAAATATATAAGTTTTAATTTTGATTCAGCATTTTTTAAATATTAATTTTTTAAAAAATTAAAAATATTTAGTAAATAATTTAAAATAATTTCAAAATAAATAAAATAATTTCAAAAAAAAAATTATGTAACTTATATTTAAAAATCATATTTTCAAAAGTAAATATTTTTTTCAAATTTGCTGAATTAAAATTAAAGTAAATTAATTGAAAAAGACATTTTCCAAGTTTGAACCATTTATCTTTAACGGTTCTTGACTTATAACAATTTAAAGACGAGAAATGGTGAAAAAAACTCATCATGCAGAAAAACACATTTAAAGGTTTAAACAAAAATTGACTGCTATTAGAAAGTTGAAGAACAAAAAATTAATATATCCTGTTCTAATTAAGATAGAAACATGATTTAAAAGTCTTTTTAAGTAGAAAAGAACAGAAAATGTTGTAATACAATTAAAAAAAAATTCGAAATGTGAAGAATTTTGTGTCCTGGACCCCCCTTAACTGCAATAGTAGTAGACAATGGACATCCATTTTCAAACATTCTGCTTGGGTTTCAAGGAAAAAATTATAATACTCTTTTTTTCACCTTCAAAAACTTGCTTGTTATGTTCCAGACTGTTACATTTCAGAATGGATGAGATGACATTCAATTCAACAAATTAAAAATTGCGATAAAAGCAGTTGAGAGATTGTTATATTCCTTTCTAAACGTATACATAGTTCAAGAAAACGTATCTAGAATGTTTTTTTCTTGGGGGAGCACAAAATTTAATTAGGAGCCGTTTTTGATAAATACATTCCTATAATTCACAATAACAATTCCTTCTTATAATACATATGTACATTCAAAACACCCTAAATTTGTATAAAGGCTCGTGACCTGACGCTGTTTCCCTAGCTACATCCCTGACAATAATGAGAGTAATACTGAGTGAATATATATACACCTTCAGAGAACCTAGCAGCCTTGGACCTAGGTTTCGTCCTTGTTAGGGGCTCCTCAGCAAGACACAACCGGTACGTACGCTAGAAGGAAAAGAATTTCAAACGCGGAATTTCTCTAAATCTTCGCTGTTGGCTGACAACGTGCAGTGTTTCAGCCCAGAACGGAAAGAACTTTCGTCTGTCACAAACTGCGGTACAAAATTTAGACTCCTTGAAGACGAAGAAATGCCTGGAGCACACTCTCCACTGATGACGTCGATTTAACAGACATATTATGTTAAATGTAGAACATATCGAACCAACCCTAGTGGTGCCATATGTTACCACTTTTCCAAGTGTTCAACCGACATATGTTAGATGCAAAACATATCAATTCCGACCCTTCTAGTGCCATTTAAAAACCGAAGTCGCACCCCTCCGTAAACCTATATTGATTATTTGGTAGTCACTGGGTCTCACAGTCAGATGGCCACGATATCGCACCAAACATCCCCACCTGGTAAGAAAAACGACTCATTACTATCAGCTGTCTCTTCTTATATTCTCACTGGTGCCACACGGTTTCAGTGTTTATTGATTCTTTACTCTTCATTCCCTCCAGCTGCTGTTGCTTGTGTTTTCGTTTTTCTAATTCCGACATATCGAGAAGGGGAGTGGGACCATATCGGTCAGGTGCAGGTGATACCCGAATCGCTCCCATGTCGTCTCTCAGGCTGTTGAACAGACCCCGTTTCAGTTGCTCCCGAACCTGAAAATGTGTAATAGAAATGGTTTAGATGAAAATGGTCGATAATATATATAGCATAAAAAGTAAAACAATGGATTTCGTTAGACATATGTCTTTGTATATTCAGTAGATGTTCCAAAATAGTCCCATTTCTGCCTATATTGTGAAAATCTTAGAAAAACTAGATATCGCTTCATGACATGGTTATAAATATATCTTGCCGGGTAACTGTGTTAACAAATTTTTAATCTTTACACCTGAAATAGAAATCTTATGCAAGCATTTATTGATTAGCATTAAAACATTTTCTCTTTCCTTAACCCCCCCCCCCCTTCCTCCAGACTAAATAAGAATTTAAATTACTTTTCCAAGAAGATTATAGGAAATTAAAAATTAATAAAACTTAATTGGTTTTAAAATATTAACGCTACACTTAGAACGTAATTAAAGTATTTATTACCAGTTGAAAAAACAGTGAAAGCATTTCGTAGAACACTAATATAAATATGTTCGAAAAAAAGAAATAACTCTGTTACTTTGCTCACTAAAATGTAATGTAGTGTTTCTCTTTATTGACAGCCAGTTATAAATTACTCTACAACAAATGTTTCTTTTATGTTGAAATTTTCAGACAGCCGTGGATGTATTGCTGCTAAATCACCAAGCGTTCAAGGTGGTTTTCTAACCATACTTTAGGCTGCTTTCAAAATAGGGTATTTACATTGCTTTTTTTATTTATCATGTTAATCTTCCATTTTATTCTTGATAATCTGGAAGAATGATGTAAAATCGCTACTATTGATCGCATTAAATTGGGAGAGTCTTAAGTTATCTTCACAAGGTGTTGTTATCATCACAAGCTGTAATAGCTTAAGGCTGCTGGGCACTAACACTATTGGATCCACCCACCTCAATGTTAAGCTATGGAGAAAATGTGGCCAAGGATTGCCGACTTGGATTTAAAGATTTTTTTTCATTGAACTCAATAATAGAGAAAGAAATTTTACACCTTGGGCTATTCTTCGCTTTTAAAAGATGTAAATAATATTTTAAAATTTAAATTACTGAGAAAAAAATCTGGTCTAGTGTGTTTGAAACTCTCCTAAATTGCTTTGGTGGGCGAAATTTGCAAAATGAACCCTGTTGCAAGGTGCAGAAAAGTTCAGGCTATCTGAAAATAGCATTTTTATTGAATTATCAGCATTTATGTAGCTGTAAATAGTAGACACATTATCTCCATAGGTTGACATTGAGATGAGCTAATCCAATAGGGTTAGTACACAGAACCCTTAACTTATAGATTTGATCTCCATAAATTTCCTGAAAAAAAATAATTGACTACTGAAAATGCGAGAAAACAAGCGCTTTGTTTTCAAACTCATTCATTCAGACGAACAAAGACTTACGGAATAAAGAGTAATAATGAGGGAAATTAATTTCCAGTGAGAAAGGAAATCGTTAAACGAGATTCAGCAAAAGGAGTGGAAAGGTATAAGTTTACATATTCCTCCTAGGCGTAAAAGACAAAGCGTCGAGGGCTTAACGTTGGCTGGTGAGCACGACTGTTTAACTTGGTTTAAAAAAGGGCTTTTTAAACTACCCAAAATTTCAATTTTTTTCCCCAGTCCAAGCTATAATCTTAGCGACAGAGGATGAATTCCAGTAAATGTGTAAGATCAATCACTGCGTCCTCCTCTATCAAGTAACAGAATTTTGGGCTAAAGACGATGGGCAGCAGCATGTATAACTCTTACACTTTTTTGTGCTACTTTACTTCCATATTTTATCTGTCATCGGCTTTGTCCTTTGCATAGAACATGCAATGAGATGAAGAGATGAAATGGCTTAGTACCGTCGCTTTAAACATTGGAAAATGTGTGTAATCTAATGCGTAATTTGGAAAAAAAATCTGTACTCTTAAGCATGGAGATTTAAGAAATAAAGGCAACATATTTTTTATAAAAAAAAATCTCTGTTACCTTGACTTAAAACCTACTATATAGATTTTGAAATAAAATGACATAAACCAATATTTCTTCAGTGACAACATTGTCAAATACAGCATTTTTATGGCAAAATATCTCTCTGTATTCTGCTGTGCATTGGAGCTTACACTTGTTTGTTTCGGTATGTAATGTATCGCTTCAAGACTTCTTTAGAAGAACATATGCAAAATTTCTTCAATGTATCTATAAAGATTTTCGAATAGCGTTTTATTGCTTTATTTTCGTTAAATTACCCTTAAGATTTTTCTTTAAAAGTAAAAATTCTTAAAATATTGAAAATGATGCAAAAATCCCTCGTAATATTTTTTATATTATTAAATATTTTATGACTAAAACTTTTATAAGTCCAGAAGACTCATCATTTTCAAACTTTTTCTGTGTAATGACTTAACTTTTTATTTTTAATTATCTTAAACAAAATTTCAAACTATTTTTTCTACGCGTATTTTTTATATACATAGTGATCTCTATACAGTGACACGTCCAAGGGGGAAAAATCATAACAGAAATTTTGCAAATAAAATTACAAACTTTGTGTCACGAACTCCCTTTCGATTAGCTAGACCAGTGGGTTACCTGCCGTAAGCCCGAATCCTCGTAAGCCCGAATCCTGAATTTGCAGCTGCAGTTGACAGATGGGCGTGAAATGGGGGAATGGTTGGTTGGTTTGTTGTGGTTTAATGGCGCAAGGTCCGGAGAGGACATACTGCGCCAAACACATGGTAAAATCCGAAAAATCAAAGATATAAATTAGCATTTTAAATCACAAACCATTGATTTTCCATTTGATTTTGTCAAATGAGTTTACTAAATTTAAAGGTGAAAATTTTGTTCTCTTTGACACTGACGGAAAAGAAAAAATTATTGGCTTCTGCTCTGAAAAGTTTTTGGGAATTTTACGTACTAATAGCACCTGTAAAACAATAAACATGGACGGAAATTTTAAAGTAGTGCCAAAGATTTTTTAATCAATTTTACACCATTCATGCTTTTTACAAAAAGCAAATGTTTCCATTCATATATATATATATATATAAATATATATTACTCCCAAATAAATCTGAAAAAACTTATGTGAAAATGTTTCACGAAATTAAGAATGCTGCAACAAAACTGGGGTATGATTTTAACCCAACAATTATAATGGTGGATTACGAAATACACTGGATATCAAAAATTAAGGAAAAGTCACAAAAATAGTGATTACTCAAAAAGTTACGCGTAGAATTTAATGAAACTTATATACATTATACAACACATAAGTAGGTATAAAATAGCATGAAAAGAAATCACTAGAGAATTATGGTGTTGTAGAAACTAGCGTATGTATACAATGAACGAACAATGAACAAATCGGATGTGTCAATTTTGTATCGGAAAAGTACCTTTAATATAGCGTATGATCCCCCCGAGAAGCAATACAGCACATACAGCGATGTGTGATGCTGTCAATTATGCAGTCTATGAGTTCGGTAGCAAGTGAGAGCCATTTCTCTTGCAAAGCAGTTGAAAGCGTGGCTAGGATCCTAGGAGGAGGATTGAGAGTAGCTATAAGTCGTCCTAAAGCGTCCCAAACATGCTCGATAGGATTCAGGTTCGGTGATCGAGCTGGCCACTCCATGCGCTGAATTGTTTCCTGCTCAAGATAAGCATCCACGATGCGAGCCCTGTGCAGTCTCGCGTTATCGTCCTGTAGCACGAAAGCATCACCTATTGCCCAGGCTTAAGGGCGCACATAAGCATCAAGGATGTTATCTATATAGGTGTGAGCATTCACATTTCCACGGGTAAAGACATGGAGGTCTGTGCGTCCACCCAAAGAGATACCACCCCAAACACAGACACTGCCTTATCCGTATGCATCTCTTTCACGTATGTGTGATGGATGACAACGAGTCCCAGGTCCTCTCCAAATCAAAATAAGCCTACTATCGCTTTGGAGGCTAAACCTGGACTCATTCGTAAAGAGAACAGTCCTCCATTGATCACGCGTCCAGTGGATATGTTGATGTGCACACTGCAAACGTTCCCGCCTATGGCGTGACGTGAGCTGGACGCAAATGGCTAGTCGCCTCGCAAAAAGACCACCTTCGTGAAGCCTTCTACGCACGGTTGACGTTGATACCAACCTTCCGGAGCTTGCAGCGAGGGAGGATCTGTTCAGACGAAGTTCAGATGGAGTTGCGGTTCTATTCCTTCATGCTCATAATGACAAATATCGGCCATCTTCATTCGTCGTAGCGTATGGCCGTCCTTGGCTGAACCTCCTGGATGGCGAATCCGTGACTAGAAATTGTTGCCAAAGTCTATGAACCACAGGCAGACTCACATTTAGCCATCTGGCTGCTTCTGTCTGACTTTGTCCTTCCTCTAGTCTCCCAATAGCTCGCCATCGCAGTTCTTCGGTCAAATGATGCCTGGAGGTCATTGTTACAATTTGGCTATGCCAAATGAATAATGTTATCCTCGCTGCGACAATTGCCGCCTTGCTCTGAGACGTGCACTTTTAGGCTCCTCGCAAATGACGTATTCCGACTGCAGCGCCACTATTTTGTATAATGTAGTATTGTTCAGCACCTTTTACTTAGCAAAATGTTCAAATTTTAAACAAATTGGCCTAGTTTTGAACGTGTTATTCCTCTTTTTGTGTTTTTTTCTTAATTTTTGATAACTAGTGTAGCTGTAATGAATGCTTCACGAAAAGTTTTTCCACATGTTACCGTAAAAGACTGTTTATTCCATTGCAATCAAACATTATGGTGCAATTTTAGTAAACTAGGGGTGTCTATGTTTAAAAATAATTCTGAGGTAATGAAGTTGTATCGGTCTTGTTCAGCAATGGCTTTTGTTAGAATAGAAGATATTGATAATGCGTGGTTAATAGTTTCTGCAGATGTACCTTGACCTGAACATCCGGCATATCAAAAATGTCACGAATTTATTGATTACTTCGTTAGCACATGGTTGGAAGGTAAGCAATTTCAAACATTTTCAAATAAAAATTTTAATTTTATTAATCTTAACAATCAATCTAAATATACATAATTGTAAGTTTAAATTCGGATAATTCTAAATTTGTATGATTTATTTACATACCTACATACAATAAGGATCAGAAATATTTTAATTTTCAGGCTCTTTTATGCCAGAAGTACGGGACCAGCATGGAAACTTCGGTGCCCGTACTACGAATCATATTGAAAGTTGGCATCATGCCTTAGGCCGTCTGCACACGGAGCAACTCAAAAGAAACTGATAACTGACTCGAATCACAAACCAGTCCGTGTTGAGTCGTAACCTATGTAATTGAATGGAGCCACGCACAAGGCGCAACTGGTTACAAACCCGTCGACCGGGTCGATCGCTTTGCCTTGGAGATCGAGCCAGCAGCTGAAAAATAGCAAAGCCAGTGTTAGTGCGACGTCCCCGGTCGACGGGTTTGTAACCAGTTGCGCCTTGTGCGTGGCTCCATTCAATTACATAGGTTACGACTCAACACGGACTGGTTTGTGATTCGAGTCAGTTATCAGTTTCTTTTGAGTTGCCCCGTGTGCAGACGGCATTAAACAATGCAGTTGGAAAATCGCATGTTAATATTTATGAATTCATAAATCAAGTAAAAATCCAACATGAGAACTCTGAGAATCAAATGGCATTATTGGATGCAGGCAATAAACCAGCTAGAGTGAAAAAACATTTGAAAAGTAATGAAAAAATAATGTTACTCACAAGTGAACATATTAACGAAGAAATAACACTGCAAGCATTTATATCTGCTGTTGGTTATTGTTTTGTATAGTATTGTTTTGTATTATTTATTATATTAATAAAATATGCTTTAATTTTAGTGTTAACCGTTAAAGCACCTTTTTTCAGAAATATATTTGTTTTGTTTTTAATATTCGGAATTCGGGCTTTCGGTGAATTCCGGTTAATTCGGAATTCGGGTTCCCGGGAATTCGGGCTTTCGGTGAGTCAGGTTGGGCCTGTGTAACTAAAGGTTCGACCAGTGTGGTCCAACCTTTAGTTACACGAGGGACAATGAAACTTTAGTATAGGAATGTGAGGGCATACATAACATTTTTCAAGCTTTAAATTTTTATTAATATGGTAATAATAAAACTAAGCAAATTATTATATATTTTAAAACACTTTTTTTACACCTAAATCTGATTCAGTTTCAAAGCATTTGTTCTTAACGTCAAAAAAATTTAGATTTAAACTGACAACAAAGCTGAAACGTAATCAAATTACACGTCCACTCGCAAAGAAACCTGTTCTTGAACTGAGGCTAGGAGCTGCTGGATGTTATTTATGTTCTTCAGAAATGATGCGATTCACGCACCAGTTAGTCAGAAATGATAAAATCCACTTTTTACAAATGTTGAGCAATTTTTAATTTTTACACTTTTGGTCAGGTTTTTGCCTCAAATACTCCACTGTGCTGTGTTTAGATGACAGAATAAAATAAGAACGATCCCAACACTTACTTCGTCATCGAGTCGTATCCGGACAATCGGCATGGCGATACCAAGCGCTGTGCTGAATCCAACAAAAACGTAGCTAAGGACAGCATCTCTGTTATTGACCCCTATCATCCCGCTTGCATAGCAGACGCTTGTCAACAGCAACATGATGAAACTCCCCCACCGGGTTTTCAAATAAAGTCTACGAGAGAAGAGAAAGGCGCCAGTAATTTTAGAAATAAACTAAATATTGCTAAAATTATCACAACTTTCACAAAATATAAATTGATACGTCTTAATTCCTTTTCTAAATAAAAAAAGAGTGTATAATTCTAATGTTATTGTTACACATGGAACTTAATCCTTACAAGTCTGGCCACTCACCCAGCATTCAAAAAAATATAAAAACACAGAACAACAAAAAGGAAATCACAAGATACGAAAAAAGAACGACCAAAAGGCCTTAAAACTACTAGTTTTAAACGTTCTAGGATAAAAAGTTAAAATTCCAGAAGCACAAGACCGTGATATCAGGACTTCTCTGGCCCACAAATCGCCATTCTGCCGTAAGTTAAAGTCTAGTATCGAGCAAGCAAGTAGGTGATCTTTATTCATATTTTCATTTTCACATAAGGTGCATACGCTGGAACTCACAATCCCTATTTTGGCCAGATGTTCAGCCAGACAATCGTGCCCCGTTCATAGTCTAAAATTGGCCACAGCCTCTTTACGTGTTTTATGACTAAATTTTATCCAGTCATCCCCAATAGACTCCCATACTTTTCCCTTGGAAATGGATAATAATACACTAATATTGAGGCGGTGAGAGGCAAAGTGCTGTAAGTCGAAAGCGTTTTACTGCAAAAACTATAAAAATTCCACTATAAATTGAACAAATTATAATTCATAATAATTTTTATAATATTGCAAGTAATAATTATTCGCAATTCCACTATAAATTGAACTTGGAGATTATATTTTTGCCCTCAAATAAAATCAGTTGGAGATGTGACTTACACCACTTTGCCTTTCACCGCCTCATATGACGACATAATCTTGTCTCGAATAATTCGCTTAAAGGAGTCAGGAGGGATAGAACACCGTCCAGGACATTCTTCTGTCCCGTTTTTGGCCAATAAATCAGCCCTTTCATTACCATCTATGCCTACATGGGAAGGTATCCACTGAAAAGTAATAAATTTACCATTTTCGTTAAAGAACCTGATGTTTTGCTTTATATTGGATACAATTTTGGACTCAAAATGTCTTTGCAAAGCTATTACTTCTATGGCAGATCTAGAATTTACTAGAATAACAGCTTTTTAATTAGAATGTAACTAGAATAACAGCTTTATGTATAATTCTAATACATAATGTTTTGTCTAATGTGGTGAAATGGGACGTTCAAAGAAAATACATATTTTAATATCGAATTTACCGTCCTCTTAACTTCAGAGCTGAAGGAAGTATTCCTTTTGGCTCATCGGCGTCAAAAACGGACAGGAGGAGAAAGCAGCTGAAAGCACCGAACACTATCGCTGGTATCACAGAGGGTAGCATCGCTTTGCCTTGGAGATCGAGCCAGCAGCTGAAAAATAGCAAAGCCAGTGTTAGTAGTCCTTTTGTATTAAAATCTCACAGCTTCAAACACGCGTTTTTCAAAACTTGTGTTTAGCTTTACAAATCTAAGCTGCATTTGAAAATATTATTTATCATTCATATGATATGGTATGGGGAATTTAGGACAGAAAATTACTATTATTATCATTCATATGATATGGTATTATTTATCATATGAATGATAATAATAGTATTATTATTTATCTATATTATTTATCATTCATATGATATGGTATGGGGGTTTAGGACAGAAAAAATTAATTTTTTAATTTTACACATTTTATAATGATTATTTTAATATAAAGTTTTTTCATAAAAAAGTTTACTGCATCTAAAAAAATTCTTGAATAATTTGAAGTTTTGATTTGAAAAATTTTACAGTTCGAAATTTAAAGCATATTTAGTTTTTGATATATCTGCCAAACCAAAAGTTCTAGTGGTATATATTTTTTTCACCTTTTTGCAAATGTAAGGTTTTATAATAATTTGTCTCCAGAATTTATAAAAAATTATAACTATAAAATTTTAATTACCGAAAAGTAATTCTTTCTGAGGAAATTTTAGATTGGAGAAAATTTTTCAGGAATTTTATTAATAAAAACTCCGGGAGACAGTTTAAGGAAAATGGAACTTGGGAACATCGTACAAAATCACGTAGAGGTATCTGGCAAGCAATTTTAGATAAATTCTCTCGAAGGTAAAAAATCAGGAAAAAATTCCTTCCGAGAAAAATAGACTTTAACGCACAGGTATACCTCGTGTAACGCATAAATAAATATAAATTGTACTTTTCCTGTGAACTTTGTGTCCTGGAACATACTAAACTATCAAACTGCAAGTCAAAGAAGAAAAATCCCAATATCCTAAAAAGATACAAATTACTACGCGATGTGAGAGCGCCTTCATATTCGTATACAAACAAGAACAATTAGAATAATTTTTGAAGTTTTCCTCTGTTAAACGTCCGAGACTGTAGTAATAAAAAATGAAAACGACTACCAGTTACGAAGGAAGGAAACGAATCTACGACATCTTGACGTCGGAAGGTGTCACATCTGACAAAAATCCTTTTCAACTTTCTTTGAGCTATATTTCTCAACTAATGATATCGACTTATAAATACGTGACTAATTTTCAGTTTTATAACATAAATGTAAGCACTTTAGTAACACAGAAGAGAAAAGTTAATAAGATTTTCATTTAAAAAAATGCTTTGCTCAGAGTTAAATGTTAATCAAAGGAATGGTAGATGTTGCAAATTGAAATTATATATATATATATATTTGTTTTTAGCGTACTGGTAGCTCCACCTGGCTTCTTCGCGATTTGCGCGAAGCGTGTGTAATATTGTTGGTACTCTTGAACGAATAAAAAGCCTGACGCTTGAATTCTTGGTGATTTAATATTTCTTGAATTTCTTCAGTAGTTCCATTGGATTAAAACTGATAAAATAACTTATACAACGGATGTGAAAGGAATATGGAACTAGTCTTTAGCATTTTGACAGAAAAGACCAAGAGTGGGTCACTTTGGACTCATTGAATACTTTTTGACAAAGTTTAAAAAAAAGTTATTCTTTTTTATTTTAATCCGTTTCGCTTTCTGTGAGAGGGAATAGACACTGCAATTTGCTATTTACTAGTAAAGATTGCTATTTACTAATTGATGACTACGACGAAAGTGTACATACATGGTTAGCAAGTTGTTGACACTTAAAAGACAAATTTAGATAAGATATTTTAATGCGAGGCTACGGCAACTCATATTCAGAGCAAAACTGAACAACCAACAACACATACAAAACACAGTCACATGATATGTACCCTGGCGCGCCATCTCTCGGAGTGAATGTCAGTAAGAGCGAACACTGTTAAAGGATGCAACGGAGATCTTATATAAAATTTTGAATTACACGGAAGCATTTCATCTCAAACTCTTATACGCAACCAGGGATCTTAGGCTTATTCTTTGTTTAGAAACAAGTAAATAAGAGGTTTTGTGTGTTTATGCAATCAAAGTAGTTATTTATCTTATCAAAGGGGCTTTGGTTGTATACATTACTTGTCATTGCCATCGGAAAATCCGTCACTTGCAACAGCAGCTAAGACAATCATCATAATTGCTGGAAAACCTGCAGCAAAAAAAAAATCGTCGGAACAAATATTATAAACTGATTTATTTTTGTCTCAATAAATACAACAGCCGAATACTGAATACTGAATACTGAAGAATTTGAAGGCATTTTACTTTTGGTGGGAAGTGATACGAGTGGATTTCGGGGAATTCGGAACAGGATAAATTAACTGACAGGAACCCGCAGGTTAAAGATGATTCTAAAAGTCTACAAATACCTATATCAACAGTGGATTTCTTACCCGCAGACACCGAAGAATAGCACTCTACCTATTGGGCCAAGTTCTGCAAATTCGATGATATGATAATATTGAAGATTTTTGGGGAAAAAATATCAACCTTTTTTTTTTTGCCTTAGAAAACACGTGTACTCATAGCAATTTTTTAATTATGACAGTTCGGGGAAGGATTTCGTATTTTCTAAATTACCATTATCTAAATTTTTAACGGTAATTCATGGATGGCACTGGGCACTGTTCATTGTAAATTAGCAGAAATTTTTCTACGGCTGGTAAAAATTTAAAGTATAACCGATTACGGATTTTTTTCTTCAACGAACTTTTTAGATGTGCCATGCAGAAGACGAAACATAGGTTCCTCCCGATGTATACTTTATGGTTACTTAATTCAACGTTAGTTTATTTTAATGACGTGAACTCTGGTTAAAGAGTATCGTATTATCCAGGTATGAAAGGACATTAAATTTTGCATCCACACTTCAGTTTTGATTTCAAGTAAAGCTACAATAAATAATTGTATGGTATTTCAGTTATATTCTTTATATTTTACCTCAAAAGCCTTGGTAACGCCAAAACGTTTAATTGGTTTCAAAGAATGAAAATCATTACAGTCATTTCTAATTACAAAGTCTGCGTTTGGAAAGAAATTCATTGGTCCTATTCTACTGCATCGTGTGCCGTTGTTAAAAGCTTGATCCCATGAATCTAAATGTTTTTAATTGACTAAGTCATTTTCCTCTCCTAGGGTGGGACATACAGGTGTTGATTATATAATGATTACACTTGAGCATAATCAAGGAATGTTTTTTTCACCCTATTGTTATTCACTGATAAGTCTTGCTGGCCACTTTATTGTGGGAGTAACATTTAGGTGAACCAGCATTGCTCCTTATGAGGGGATAACGCAGCAACGACCAAGCATTATTCTGGATTTGAACTTAAACCCTCTGCGTGGAAGCTCTCCACACTAACATGCTGGCGACTATAGAAGTAAAGCCCTTTAGAAATTTTCTTTCCTATTAGTAATGTGAAAAAGTAAAATGTGGTGGTGGGAGGAATTTTTAATATTTTCAAATTTCCCTTTGAAAATCGCTTTTTGTCAATCGCTGTGCTCAAATGAAACTCCATCATGTAGTTTGAATTCGAGTATAAACGTTAACAAGTACAGTGTGAAGAAGGTTTTTTAATAGTAAAAATGATTTCGAGTTCATATCCAGTATGTTTGAAAAGTACTTTAAGTACATGCGAAAGTCTTACCAAAGCCACATATTGCCATTGCCAAAGTCGATCGGAAATTACAGCAGTCAGGTAGGTAATCTTTCAAAACGCTAGTAATCACGGCACTTTCCAAGAAGGCGAACATGTATACCACTTGGAAGAAAAACTGTATGAGAACGGATACGGCCACGCACAGTGTGCGATCTGCTGTCAAGCATTGCTGTAAAGAAGTGAGAAAAACCGTAGTCAATTAACTAATGTTAATGTCCTGATAGAAACATCATTGTTTGACATAGTAAAACAACACAGTGAAATCCAGCTATGGTATTTTCTCCCGCTTTGCACTGAAGTGGATTTTACAGATAATGCAAATGAGGCCAAAGAAAATTATTTATATGGTTTTAATATAAGGCCTAAATTAAGAATAATTATTCTGAAGCAGTAAACACGGTTTCAGTTGTTTGCTGATCAACTTTTAGAAGATATGGTAAAAATTGTAATTATCTATTGAAATTCAAGTCTAAGACATTCGGAAAGCAACACGAGAGTTTTATGCGAATGAAATTTGAAATAATAAATCGTAAAAATATCGTAAGATCTTAATTGCTAAAATCATTATTTACAATATTAATCATTAAAATGATAGTTTTTGATCTGAATGGGCTTCGGCCTAGTTTAGTAAGTATTATATACTTAGTAAATACTATGACATTCTTTGGATTGAATTTCCCATATGCAACCTGGACTTATACTTTTGCTTTTACTTTCAATCTGAGCTTATTGGGTGTTCAGTAAGGAATACTAATTAATCTGTTATTCACTTCAATAATATTTTATTTCGGCCCTCCATTTCTCGGGATTATTGCTTGTGTCCTAAGAATTTAAATAAAAATATGCATATAAAAATAATAAACATACTTACACTACCATTGCTGTATGACTGGGCCGAGGATACTAGGATGCAAATATAAGCTCCAAGGGTTCCTAGCTCGGCAAATATTTGAGCAAGACTGTCAGCATAAAACATCCTATAAATGAATGAAAAGTGCTTTAGAGTTTCCCCCTTGTACAAAACTGTATATCTTCATATTGCATAAAACTGTAAATTAAATGGATCGTAAATAAAAAAAATTGGCTCGAGGTAGCCTCGTGGTAGCGCGCCGGTTTTCGGTTCTGATGGTGCTGGGATGGAATTCCGACAAGCGCCATTAAATATTTCAGTGTCTAGGCTGGATATGAGCACGTTAAATGAGACCAGAAAGTCCCTCTATGAAGACAGAGAGGGTGGGAGAGGGTGCGATCTCCCCAGATGTCGACCCTGGGGGGTACTCGATTAAAATTGAGGTTGCAACTAGATTAGACGGACTGCGACTCTTGTGATTCTATATAAACCTTGTGATTCTATATAAATCTTGTGATTCTATAAAAACCTTGTTATTCTATATAAACATAAATGTAAACACTTCAGTAACACAGTCCTGATGAGAAGTAAACCATCACAAAGCTGTCTTGAATTGCTCTTCTGAAAAAATAGGAATTTTGCACATATGATAGTTTACCTCTGACGTACACATTTAGTGTTTGATATATCTACCAAACCAAAACTTCTAGTGGCATATATTTCTTTTTCACTTTTGTGCAAATGTCAGGTTTTATAATAATTTGCCTTCAGAATTTATAAAAAATTATAACTATAAAATTTTAATTACCTAAAAACAATTTTTTCCGAGGAAATTTTAGATTGGAGAAAATTTTTCAGGAATTTTATTAATAAAAACTCCTGGAGACAGTTTAAGGAAAATAGAACTTGAGAACATCGTACAAAATCACGTACAGATATCTGGCAAGCAATTTTAGATAAACCCTCTCAAAGGTAAAAAATCAAGAAAAAATTCCTTCCGAGAAAAATAGACTTTAACGCACTGGTATTTCTTGTAAAAGATAAATTGTACTTTTCCTGTGAACTCTATGTCCTGGAACCTACGAAACTATCAAATTGCAAGTCAATGGAAGAAAAATTCCCTATATCCTAAAAAGACACAAATTTCTACGAGATCTGAGAGCGCCTTCATATTCGTATATAAACAAAGACAATTTGAATATTTTAGGAATAAAAAATGAAAACGACTACCGGTTACGAAGAAAGGAATCGAACCTACGACATCCAGACATCGGAAGGTGTCTCATCTTCTGACAAAAAATCCATTTCAACTTTGAGCTATATTTCTGAACTAACGATATCGACTTATAATAAAACATGACTAATTTTCAGTTTTATAACATAAATGTAAAGACTTTAGTACCACAGAAGAGCAAAGTCAATAATATTTTAATTTGAAAACATACTTTGCTCAGAGTTAAGTGCTAATCAGGGGAATGGTAAATTCATTGGAGTAAAATTGATCAAACAACTTTTCCAACGGATCTGAAATGAATATGGAACTAGTCTTTAGCATTTTGACAGAAATGACCAAGACTGGGTCATATTGGACTCGTTGAATACCTTTTGACAAAGTCAAAAAAAAAAAGACATTAAAAGGGATTTTTTTTATTTTAATCCATTTCGCTTTTTCTGAGAGGGAATAAACACTGCAATTTGCTATTTACTAGTAAAGAAGCCACACACTTCAGCCCGAATCCTATGGACTTGGTCTGAAACTTCCGGCCAGGAGGCATTAGAAAACAACAACAACAACAAATAAAAACTAATAATGGTTATCCTTTGTGATACCATTGATAGAAGAGGTTTGCAACCTTCTTCCATGGCCGAGGTCAAATCAATGAATGCGGGAAACTTATACAGGCGAGGCGTCAATCGAATGAATTGTTGAAAGTATATTCATTAGCAAAACTTTAGACTCTATGGTGGAATGAAAGAGCTACTACCGTTATCTTTAATTACACTAGATTTACCCAAAATAAAAATTACAGTACTTAATAATAAATATATCATGAGTAAAATTTATTCTCAATATTACTTCGGGGATGCAAGTTATTTCAATCGGGATGACAATGTTTGAAAAAACATATAAGAACGTGCTAATCGCTTTTTGTGAAGTGTCATGCACATGTTTACCACTCAGAAGCGTGTTACTTCTTTTATATTTTTCGTGAAATCATTCTGTATACATTCTAGTCAAGGATTGTTTTCATTTACCCTCTCCCCATAATTTAAAACTAACACTGATACCGATAAATACTTTGTAGCCTCGTAATCTTAAATCAGGTTTAACGGTAAAGGTTTAGAGAAAACGCACTCTGAAATTCTTAAACTGAAGAGAAACAATGGATTAAGCGACAACTACGAATACAAAAGAAAAAAAATCTTTATATCATTTCCAACCCTAGATGGCAGTGTTTATTTTCTCCTGTGTAGTCTACAGGTAATTTGCCTTTCTACGGGCTTTTCTAAATTTTAATCTCCACTTTAAGTTAAAAGGATATTAGCAGGTAATGTAAACGTAGTCAACGAGGTCCTTGAGATGTGGTTTGAAGAAGAATTCAAGAAGTTTTTAATGAAATTAAAAATATCTCTATGTATTACGTTATTATACTTCGTTAAGGACCTGTTTGTCTTTAAGCGTATTTTCAAATCGACTTTTCTCAGCACAAATCTTCCGTAAAAAATCTTCTGCACAGCCCTGAACTATTTATGCAAACCGTAGGAAACCCTGGCGTGCTAAGCAGAACGCAACCAAATGATTGAAGCATTGGAGTAAAAGGAATAAGTTCAGTAAGAAAGAGGTCACCATCAATAGCAGTGAAGATATCCGGTTAGAAGAAACTGATCTAAGTATAATCAACTATCATATGGGCCTTTAGGCCGTCTGCACACGGAGCAACTCAAAAGAAACTGATAACTGACACCAATCACAAACCAGTCCGTGATGAGTCTTAACCTATGTAATTGAATGGAGCCACGCACACGGCGCAACTGGTTACAAACCCGTCAGCAACGCGTTTGTAATCAGTCGCAGGAAACTCAACGTGTCGAGTCGCTAGCAACTTCAGTCGCCAGTTTCTCTTGCGTTGTGCGTGTTATTACACAATCTATGTTACAGCCGATCTTTAGGAAAGCTGCCAAATGACGAACACGAGAATCACGTGACTTCTGCCTAGCGATGAAATTAAATTCTAACGTTTTTGTTGTATGGAATATGTGCTCCCATAGGTACAGTCAAATTTTAAACGATTGATCAAAGACAATCTATTTTGACAATTTTTTAAAATAAATTAATTTCTGATAATACTTTAACTAAAAAATGCCCGGAATAATGATGTTCTTCCTTCCATGACAGGTCGCAAACTATTGATTTGAATCACTTTTGAATAGTCCCATGTGCGGATCCGCATCACTAACGAGTTTGCAACCGATAAGCAATTTCAATCGCTAACCAGTTCAGTTTCCTTTGTGTCGCTCCGTGTGCAGAGGGCCTTAGACTCAAAATGGAGACAAGTTTTCGATCATACCAAGCTCAAAAAATAAAACCTTTAAAAAATAGCAATTAGAGGTTACAGTGTTTATGAATTACCGCCCACATAGTATAGTGGGTAGCGTTCTGAGCTGCACGCATTGGGCTTGGGTTCAAATCCCGATTAAGGCTTGGTCGTTTCGGTGTCGTCCCCCTCGTAGGGAGCGATGCTGGCTCATATACTATATGGTGTTCCCATAATATAGTAGCCAGAAAAGCCTCTCGAATCTTCATGCGACCATGTCAAAAAGTATCTACCGTCAGAGATAATTGCGCGCCGAATTAAAAAGAAATATGTTTATTGATTTGCAACGGTGTTGTGACCTCTGAATCTTATAAAATTCCACTTCATAAAAATGATACTTTGTCAGAGAATTCTTAGGTCTACCTCAAGGAGAATGGAAGTAAATATCCTTCCATTTTACTTCCATTTTACTTTGCTATTTGGGTCACAGTTTTATTTCTCACTAAAAAAATTTTGGAAGGAACTACTCAGTTTAGGTAGAGACTTAAACTCTCTTCACCGTAAATGCATAGTAGAAACAACTATATAATTTTGTCACTGAAAAGTGTTGCGGTAATTCGGAACACAAAATTCACGAAACAAACGCATTTTTTTCCTTAGCTTAAAACACGAATAGAATTTTAAGCATAAAATAACACAAACCGCATCTTTCTACAGTGGTTACAAAGCCAGACACAAAATTTTGCATTCTGTATTGTCTATGCCATATATCCTGCTGTACATCTATTAACTTTTCCACACGATATACCATCTAAAAAATGGAACTACCTCAAATTTCTTGCGAGGTATAGATATGCAAAGTCTCTGTGTTCTAATTCAAAATTTCTAAAGACAGACTGATGAAGGAATGTCTTTAAAAGTTTTGGTGTAGAGCAAAAATTTCTAAAAAATATTTTCTGCAAGGGAAAATCTTATGTGTTAAAATGTTAAGTGTGTGAGTGTGTGTGTAAGAAAGTAATTAGTATTTAATATTATATATAATATAGAAGCTGTGAGTTGAACGGAAATATTTAAAAACTATGCTTTAAATTTTAAATTTTTAATTTTTCTAAAGCAGAATTTTACCAAATAATATGGATAATGCAGCAAACCTCATATAACTGAAATAAAGATTTTTTTGTGGTCTTTAGCTTCTTATTTATTACGGAAGTATTTTAATTAATGAGAAACTAAATGAATAATCCTAGGTATAATTTTGAGTATTGCCCCGGTATTTCGGTAGTAAAGTCACGTGACTCAACACCCGAGAGGCCAAAAATCTTTTCTATTTAAAAATTGGAATATTAATGGTAAAATAAGGTATTTCATAATAACAGAATTATAGTTTACCTGGTTGCGACGAATACGAAAACTGTGAAGGAAGAACCTAGAATCACGGTAATACAGCATGATATTTTAAAAATAATTAACACGCAGCCAGAATCCTCCTAAAAATAATAGAAGGTATAATAAATTAAAAACTTAATCTTTTAGAATTAATTATTCAGAATTAATTATTAATTATAAATATCATACATAAACCAACAATCGGAATCGTAAATATGTTGAAGTTAGGGAAAATAATTCAGTTTTTCTCCATTATTAATATCGAAATAAAAGTTATTGCTATTCCTAATTTGTAATGAAGCATAAGATTCAATGCAAATTCTATTCACATATCTTTTTTAATTGACTGCTCGCAAAATTGAAAACGACAAATGCATATGTTACTTTGTGTGTATGGAAAGGATTTGCAATATAATTATGAATTGTTTGGAAACTGTATTTTATCATACTAGGTAAATAGTATCTTTTAAATAAATTTATATATATTAGCTAATAATTGAATATTAATTTGTCAAAGAAAATTAGGATTACAGATTTAAATTCATTATGTATATTTTATATAATATATATATATATATATATATATATATATATATATATATATATATATATATATATAATTATATATATATACAGTGGAATTTCGATCGATCGTTCCCCGAACGATCGTTTTCCCGCATGTATCGTTTATTTCACCCAGTCCCGAATAAATTCCATAGAAAACAAGCAAAAAAGACCGCATGGATCATTCCTCGATCCATCGTTTTCCCTCAATATTCGTTCAGAATATCGCAGCTTTACATTAATTTATCGGATTGGTCATTTTTTCATAACTGAACCTGAAATATAAATGTCTGGATTGAGCTAGAATGACGCTCTAATTAAACAATGAGCAGAACATTTGAGATGCACGGTCTCATATTTTTGTTCTCTCTTGTTTAGCCTGGTTTCGCTTTATTGTACCACTCCCATTATTTGTTCGTCGTTGGTGTTCCTTAATTCTTTAGCCCCTGGAGTACCCTATTTTCGGCAAATCATTCCAAATTCCCCGACTATTCAACATTTCTGTTCTTATCAGCAATGGCTCAAAGTCAGCTTTTTTGTTGGCCTTGGGATGAAGGTGTTTGGTCTAGTGTGTGAGAAGTTTCTTATTACTGCAGTTCTACACTGGCCGATGAGTGTTTCACCTGGAAGCAGAACTTCCTGGTGGTCTTATGTCGGACCCTATCCAGTGCAATGGAATGGTTCTAGTTACAAACGATTCATGGCTGCCGCTTCTTTATACTCTCATACAATAACCGATACCGAAAAGAATGCAATTTGCAACACAAAAAAAATATTGTTTACTTGTGAAGAGAAAACCGCCAAAAAACAAACGACGATTAAGTACTTTTATTTAAATCAAAATTCCTGTGTATCTACGCGTATTTCTTTTTTTATTATTATTATCTTGGATTTCAGTACAACTTTGTAATTTTATCTTCAGTGTATGTATGCATTTATGTATGTGAGTAAATATATTTTAGGGATATCAAAATTTAAGGTATGTTAATATTTTTTTGTATGTTCCCGCATCTATCGTTTTCCCGCATCCTTCGTTTAGTTCAGTCGGTCCCTCCGAAAACGATAGATCGAGATTCCACTGTATATATAGTGCCCATTATAAAGGACTTTAGTCAAGAAAAGTGATTTTTAGATATTTTTAGAGTTAATAAAATTTTAAAAAATCTTTTGATTTGTTTAAAAGGCTTAAGTCTATCAATTTTGTATACGAAAGTACATTTCTTTGAACAAAAGACTCATGTCGAAATTATATTTCTGTGATTGGTATAACAGCCAATAACTTGGTACATTTAAATCACTGTTTTTGACTTAAGCCCCTCATACCGAGCAATATATATATATATATATATATATATATATATATATAGGGTGTTCGAAATCTGTATTGACAAAATAAGAGGGGTGACAGTATTCATGAAGACGGACAATATTTACAGGGCAACCTAAAAAGGCGGCATTCCACTCAGTTTGTCAGAAAAGCGTAAAATTCAGTGTCCAAGTTGAACTTTTTTTCACTGGAAAAAAGGAGAATTAAGGTTGCTATGTACTAAGAAAAAAATCGTATTTCCCTTTTCCTCTTCTTGCAAACTCTTGTGGTGGGAGGAGTCCAATTGACAGTTCGAGAATTCCCCCCCCCCCCTTAGGATTGACATTTTGAGGGATTGTAATGGCTCTCTCTCTCTATAGGGGGGTTGAGCGATGCCGCCAAATTTTATATTTAAAATATATATTTGTCAACTATTTACGGGTACATAAATGCTGATAATCAAATAAAATTGGTATTGTCAGATAGCCTGAACTTTTCTGCAAAGTGCTACAGGATTCATTTTATAAATTTCGCCCACCGAAGGAATTTATGAGCGTTTAAAACACACTATACCAGATTTTTCCTCGAATAATTTAAATTTTAAAATATTAATTGCATTTAAAAAAACGAAAAATGTATACAAATGTAAAATTTCTTTCTCTATGACGGAGTACAATTTTTTTTTAAATGTTTGAATCCAAGTCGACAATCCATGGACAAATTTTCTCCATAGGTTAACATTGAGGTGAGCGAATCCATGGGGTTAGTACATAGCAGCCTTAACCAAATCATAAGTTGCACAATCCCATTCAGACCAGAGCAAGAATCAAAGTAGATTCTCAAAATGGCCTCCAAGGGTGTCGTAGCACAGTTGTCACCGACGCCGACGAATGAAAGACTGACGCCCCTTAATCTTGTTAACCTTGTCCGTTGCAACAAATATTCTCACGACGAGATCTTCTACGGAGTCTGTAGGTGTCACGTGTACACCAATCATTTCACGTGTCCCTAAAAGAAGAAGTGTAATAGATTTAGGTCTTTGCTGATGTTTACGTGGGGTAGTAGCGTGGAATTTCTCTGATCTGAATAGGATTCTGCAACTCATGATTTGGTTAATTCTAATTTTTTTCTTTCCAGTGACGAAAGTTCAACCTGGATACTGAACTTTACCCTTTTGTGACTGTGGAAAATATTCCCTATAGACTGCAGAGGGCGCTTCGAGAGCTGAGCGCAGATGAGTGTTTTATGTTGTTGAGAGAGGCTCTATTGTGGGAAAGAGTAATCAAATTAATATGACTTTCAAAGTGTGTAGTGTATATATCTGTACAAATTATGTATACAGAGGATGTTCACACATTTTTTAGACGATGTATATTGTATTCACAAAACTAAATTACATAAAATTTTTGTGTTTTAAATGTTCTATTTGACATCCCTTATTCTGAACTATCTTTCGACGCCGCAATTTCCAGGATAATAATGCCTTTTGAAGTGTCAGAAGAGGTATTCTATCCCATTCCTCCTGAACAGCTTTCCAGAGTCCTGTAAGGGTTTGGGGACGACGTTTGGATAATGCAGATTTTAAAAGTCCGAAAGCACAAACATCCATAGGTGATACATCGGGAGATTTAGTAGGGATATCAGTGAAGGGTATGGCCTTGATACCAGTTTTTTGTTCCATTTCTTTTAGGAAATTTACAGTGGATTTTGATGTGTGACTGCTAGCTTTGTCCTGATAGAGTCTCACAGATTGATGGCACTGTGGGTTAAGCGATGGTATTTCATTCAGAAAAATTGGCGATAAAATATGTTCCTGATAGTATTTGGAGTTAATCTTGACCTTTTTTTCCACTCTCTTTATTTTTAACTGGCCATTATAAGAAAATCCAGCAACAATCATGAATCCCTTAGAAAAACTTTCTTTCGATTCTTTGAACCATGTACTTAAATTTTTTTCTCCCCTTTTATGATAATAAATGGCTCTTTTTTTGTTGCAATCATTTAAATACACCCATGATTCATCTATTGTGACAATTGTTTTCCATTTTTCTTTGGATAAGTGTTTCTCATATAGAATTCTGCAGCGTGTCCTGCGTTCAGCGATATGATTTGGAAGAAGACGATGCACATTCCGTTTTTTCGCTTTCTTAAGATTTAAATCAACGTTTATCATTTTGTTTACAGTGGAAACCGAGCATTTTAATGATTTTGCAACTGTCCTTTGACTAGGGGGATTTTCTTTTAACATTAAACAACGTACCTTTGCAATAGTCGAAGATGTCCGTTTTTTCCTTGGATACTTGTTTGGAATTTTTGTCCCACTTGAGGCTCCAATTTGACGTTTGTTTCCTTTCTTGTTGACGATATTACCTATCGACGCTTTAGATATCACAAAACTATGACTCTCACATCGTTTTTGGATAACGGAGTATGCATATTTCTCTTCGGAAAGAGCATAAATGTAGCCTTCGAACCACTGCTTTGTTGAAAACGCCATTTTGAATAAAAACAAAACTTTCAAGCCGCAGACCATAATTTTCACTTTTAAAAACATAGTACAATTGCAATTATTTCTTTTGCAGCAAATGATTTTTTATTACCGCTTACCAAAATCGTCTAAAAAATGTGCGAATAGCCTCTGTATGCGTGTGTTAGTTTAGCTGCCTGAAATGCATGTTTTGATTGTTTGCTTCTGAAATACGAACAAGTACAAAACACATCATTTAAATGTAACACATTCAAATTGTTAAACAGATTGCAGTAGGCCATGCATGCTAATGTTAGAAATTCTAGTTATAACAAATATGATATTCTTTCTAGAAAATTTTTCACAAGCTTTTTGATATTCTACCCTTTTCCTTGTAGAGCAAAATAGAGATTTAATAACAAAGAAAATCAATCTCCTACAAAGCAGAACTTTTTTTTATGTTGCTAAGTGTTTTTTTTTTTTCAGATTTCTTTGAAACTATTACAATCAACTGCAGTTCAGTTAAACTTTTTGAAGCAGTTATGAGGACAGTTGAATCATCAAAATTGGATACAATAGACACAATGACTGATATTTGATTTAGTAAGTAAAACATAATTTATTATTTAGTATTTTTTTAAATTTAAGCAACAATTTTTCATTTTTCTAAACTTAAATATACTCACGATCAAACTAGCTGCAGCTACATCTGTAAAAAAAAATAAAAATTTCCTCAGTGAATAGATCGAGTACAATAAATACTGAACTTTTTTATTTTGAGAAAGACATAATAAAATCATCTTGTGTAATATGAAAACAAGTTTTAATGATTTTAATTGGAAAAGTGAGAAAACAGGTCTGCTATGTAAGTCTTTTCATAGCATTAGCATCGTCGAAGTCAAGTCTTAAAACGGTATTATAATAGTGTCATGATAGTTGTAGGGTATATAAACTGCATAGCTCAGTATTTTGAGTAATCCATGAGTAAACTTGTAGTTTCAGGTAAGGTCCTCTCTGTGGTAGATTAACAATGAAAATTAAATGAAGTAGACTTTCATGGAAAATCAATGAATTTCTTTCTTTGTAAATTATCATGTTTAGTTGCAATGTCTTACTAATATTTTTTATTTTAAGTGCTTAGTCTGTCTATATATATAAAACAGTTCCGTAACTGACTGACAGACATATAACGCACAGACCAAACCGCTGGACCTAAAGGGCTGAAATTTTGCATGGCGATTCTTCTTCTAGTGTAGGGGTGCACTAAGAAGGATTTTTGAAAAATTCTTCTTAGATTTTTTAAATTAAATTTTTAAGCTGTTTTTGTAACCTTTTTCAAGTTTGCATTTAAAATAATAATCTGAGGGTTATAAAATTTATATCACAAGAAAAATCATAAAAATTTCTTTAAAATGAAATCTTTTTCGAATCTTTACCTCCATTTTCTGATTTTTGGTAAACTTTTAAAGAGTAATTTTTAGAATTTAATTTATTAAATGCTGATCAGATGGTTTCTTTTCTTTTTGTGATACTTTAAACTAATTTTGCGTCACGTGCATAACAACGAAATAGACAAAAAAAAAAACATTTTTTTTCTTGCTAATGCGGCAGACGATTGGACATTATCCAAAAAAATATTAAAATACAGTAAAAGTTCCTCAAACTGTACTATATTAACTGTACTATATTCTTTAGTATTTTCTATTAGATTTAATTTGAATATGTTCTTCTACATTATTTTGTCTATAAGAATATCCCTTGCAATTTTTTTATAAATATATCTTTTTGTTTTTTTTACACCAATTGCATACATTGATCGTTGTATTTATTATATATATATACACTCATGGACAAAAAAATTAGCGCACCAAGAAATAATTGCGGGATCGTAACGAAACTTGCAATGAAGGTACATGTCGGGGAGATATGCAATTGATTAGAAATGCAGCGTGATTGCGCATTACGTATAGCCGGTAGAGGGCGTTGAACATCGTACTCTGTGGACTTTGGGTCTCGAGGTAACCAAAGCTTGTTTGAGTGTGCTGAATCATTTACAAAGGAAGAGATGAGATAGACATGCCATTACGCCGTGTTCGAAGACAATATAAGTAGTTGTCGCAGTTTGAGAGGGGGAGAATCGTCGGGATGATGGAAGCTGGGTGGCCAGCTAGGCGTGTAGCTCGTCAATTAGGCCGCTCTGATTGTGTTGTGAGGAGGAGTTGGGACCAGTGAACCCGAGAGATGTCATGTACACGAAGACCAGGCTCAGGACGCCCTCGACAGACCAGTCGTCGAGAAGACCGCCACATCGTGAGAAATGCACGCGTACAGCCAACTGCTTCATCGGCCGCCATCCAGGCACAGATAGCACCTTCACTAGGGGCCTCTGTGTCTTCTCGAACCATACGAAGGCGCCTGGCTGAAGGACAGTTGGTATCGCGGCGCCCATTACGTGTTCTGCCCTTGACGCCCACCCATCGACGCCTCCGTTTGGAGTTTTGCCCTGCACGAGGAAACTAGACTGCAGCGGAATGGAACCAGGTCATCTTTAGAAACGAATCCAGCTTCAATCTCGGCAGTGATGACAATCGTGTTCGTGTGTGGAGAGCCCGTGGTGAACGCTTCAATCCTGCCTTTGCTGTACAGCGACACATCGCTCCCACAGCTGGTGTGATGGTATGGGGTGCCATTGCCTACAATACACGGTCACCCCTAGTATTGTTCCGTGGCACCATGACAGCCCAGCAGTATGTTCATGAAATCCTGCAACCACATGTGTTGCCACTCATGCAACGGCTCCCAGGAGCCATTTTTCAACAAGACAATGCTCGGCCTCATACGGCAAGGGTGTCACAAGACTGTCTCCGCACTGTTACTACCCTTCCTTGGCCTGCCCGATCCCCAGATTTGTCTCCAATCGAGCATATCTGGGATCATTTGGGATTACGAGATGGGCATCCTACGAGTTTGAACTAACTAGAGGCAAGGTTACAGCAAATATGGAACGAAATGTCTCAAGACATCATACACAACTTGTATGACTCAATGCCCGATCGTATCGCATCGTGCATTCGCGCTAGAGGGGGGTCCAACGGAGTATTAACTCCTCCGTTCTTTTGCCTTTTTCTCTGAAATAAATTATCCTTTTTCTTTGATTTTCTTATCATTTACTTATATCAAAGTAGTCATTACGTATGTAAAATTTCGTTTCATTTTGACGACAACTTCTTGGTGCGCTAATTGTTTTGTCCATGAGTGTATATATATATATATATATATATATATATATATATATATATATATATATATATATATATATATATATATATATATATATATATATATATATATATATATGTATATATATATATATATATATATATACATATATATATATATATATATATATATATATATATATATATATATATATATATATGTATATATATATATATATATATACATATATATATATATATATATGTATATATATATATATATATATATATATATACATATATATATATATATATATATATATATATATATATATATATATATATATTTATATATATATATATATATATATATATATATATATATACATATATATATATATATATATATATATATATATATATTGGCATTAATTGCATGCATTAGTCCGTTGTATTTAATTTGAATGTACTCCGTAGCGAAGTACGGGTATTCAGCTAGTAGTTTAATATAAATCATAATGGTAAGTGTGTTAATTATCTAACTTTTTTAACAAAAAAATAATCTGTTACTTTCTTTTTAAAATATATTTCTCAGAAATGTCAATACTTTGCTAAATTTCTTAAATATTTTGATGGCTTAGCTTTTAGGCTTTTAATTTTTATTGGAAAAGCCGTAATAAAGTTTAAGGAGGAAAAAGCTAAGCAAAGCCAAAAAAAATTGAAAAACATGCCCATTTCATTAAAAGGCACAGAAAACAGAATCCAAAATTGTGTAATTGCCAATCCATGTTAAAATATTTTTGCAACAAAAATTTCTCATCTCTAAAAATGGGGATTGAAGATCTGCGAGGTCGACTGATGCGTCAAACTGATGAGTTTTGTTTTCAGTTAATAGTTTTGCCAATGCATGTTGTATGACATCAGCGATGTGTCTAGCCTAAAGTATGGGTTAAACAGCTTTCATTATTTTCAGTGCTTAGATGGCCAATTTTGAACATCATCCTAGGTATGGGGTAACACCTACCGTCTCTTGTCGTGACAGTTATCTCTTTTGAATTGCCACTGCTTTTCGTCGCCTCGGTGTATGGTGCTACGGCCACTTTGTACTGGGTGCCGGGTTTCAGGTCACTGACGCTGGCTGGCGGATCTTCGATTACAAGCTGGTTCTCGACCTCTCTCTTTTTCCGAGTCGACAGTTCGCTCCATGTAATCAGGTAAGAGGGCTTGCCCCATTTAGCACCGGAAGCCGATGACCAGCCGACAGTGAGAGAGGAGGATGTCACGTCTTGCACCACGACTTCTCCGATGTCCCCCAGATTAACTAAGATAAAAACACATAATTTTTCCGTTAGCAGTTCTTTTCAGAAAGGTTAAACTGCACCTTGAATACGCATCAAAAGCTAAAGAGGTATGTGGGTTTATTAATTGCTACCATTTGATTCACTCAAGTTAACCGCGAAACGACTCTAGTAAATACGCTGTATAGTTGTTTTAACTGTATTAAGTGATAAGAATACATGGAGTGGCGTCAGTCCAAGATCCCATTCAATAGCGCCCTTTACACGTACGCTCTTTCCCGGCTGAAACCACAATCCCTCGCGATTGAGTACACGTGTGAAGGTGTCGGAGAGGAAGGGAAAGCTGCTTTGGAGCATACTGCAAGTTTTCCCGAGCGCAATCCCGTACGCTCCAAGCACTCGCGAAAACGCGTACGTGTAAAGGGCGCTAATTCCCTGAATAACAGCTCGTAGGGTTGCGATAAACCGTCAGCGAATCAACATCGAGCTTCTCACGGAGTGCCATCGTGTTCTGAACTTGTGTTTTCTTCTAGGTATGTTTGTTGATTCTAAATATGGCACCCACTTTGGGATCTTCATATAGAAAAGAGCATTTTTGTGTGAAGTTCAAAACTACCTATCAGCAGTATGGAACGTAAGTTAATTTAAAAAATAAAAGTAACAAATGCCGAAAAAAATGTATTCATGATGTAATATTTCCATAAAGTTCCTATGTCTATAGGATATATATAAATTACTATTACTCTTGGGTATTCTTGCTCTTTTAATTAGAAACGGGAGATTTGTCCCGTCCAACAGAAGGGCAAATGAGCGTCAAATTACAGCTGATCTTAATCAGGGATCAACTCCAATGGCCTCCCAACGTACTGTTCGTCCTACATTACACGGTATCGGGTATGGGAGGCGAAAGCATGTTCGAAAGCCTTTGCTGCTTGCTTCCTGATAACATCAAACGGTTTGAATTCGCCCAGGATCACAAGGTTTTTTGTTTGATTGGGAGCGCTACGTTCATTTTTGTTTTGTTTTTTGCTACACGAGGGCTAATTGCACCGGTATCTACTGCTTAAAACCGATTCCGAACGGGTAGAAAGATCCATGCCAATAGTGGGAATCGAACCCACCGACCCCGAATGTCACAGTAATGCCACAGGTACCGAATGCCAGCTCCCTAGCCATTCGGCAGAGGATCACAAGGATTAGACAGTAAATGAATAGAAAAGGGTAATATGGTCCGATGAATCGCCTTTTCAATTATTCCATGAAGATTGCAAATTACGAGTGGCAGAAAACACAGCACGAAAGCATGGACTCTAAGTGCATTGCCTCCAAACACTTTAAGCTAATGAAGTCAATAAGTTTGGGGTATAATTTCGTGGCATTGTTTGGCCCTTTAAATTTGTGTGGAATAAAGTCTGAATGCCAAAAGGCATTTAAATTTTTCCGCATCCAATTACATCCAGTTATGCGAATGGTGTGGTAGTTTTACTTTGGGTGGGTCGTGATTGGGTATAGTGGTAGGCAACGATACCATTACTCTGAATTCTAAACAATACATTAATTTATTAACACAATACAAATATTAGAACACATTCAATTATATTATTGTTAATTATGAACCTAAGGAAGTACTCATTATATTAAGGTATTATTTGACTGCACTATTTCATTTATTTAAATTAATTTCATTTCAGTACGCAATATATATATTATTCCCTAACTTCCGCCTATATTATAAGACTCGGGGATTTCTTGATATTTTGGCAATAGGTAATAAAAGGTTACCTCCATTTTTGCAGACTGCAGAAGGGGACATTAGCTGGCATATTCATGTGCATCTATTGGGATATCTTTCTTCAGGATTCACTTTCGTTGGTGAATACGGTTGTCGGACTCGCTCCCTGTCGTGGGAATAGGCAGACTTTAATGGCCGGATCGGTTCTCCATCTTTTGCTTGTGGGGGTCAGGCACTCTGTCTTGGTTCCGTGTCTCAACTACTATCATCTCATCGGTAGCTTGCAGGGGTCAGGCAATCTATCTCGGCTTCGATGCTCCTCTATGCTCCTCTCATCGCTAGCTTGCGGGGGTCAGGCAATCTTTCTCGGCTCCACTATTCGTCTAATCTCCTCTCATCGTTGGGTTGCAGGCTTACAGCGATGCGCTAAGTCGGGGCGCAATCTCCCATATATTCTCTTTAGACTTCTCGCTTACGAGGCTACAACTCTCTATTTGGTGCTAAGGCTGAGAGTCAAAATCAATTATATCATTATTTTATATTCTCACTCTCTCTATTTTTTACTATCTTCTCAACGCCCCGCCTTTTACATTTTCATTCGTCTCTCATGTTCAACCTTTTTTTTATACTTCCACTTTGATTCGTTAACTTGTTCCTCCCCTAATCATTTCTTTAACCATTCAGAGTGAGGGGCGTTTTATATTCGAACAATCCCGTCTTCGACTCATTCCTATTTTTCTAGGAATCTTGTTTTCCCAGAACATCTCCTATGTGTGGGGTCCTCTTCTCTTTGTCAACAATTCCCTTTTCATCTCGATGTCTCCTCTATCTGTACCCCCCTCGCTGTTTCGACTCTTAATTGTTTCCTTTCAATTTCTTCTCTTCATCCGGTTATTTTGTCTGATCAAGTGCCATTCCAATTTTCTCATAGCACCGCCGACTTCCGCTTTAATTGGGTTGTCTGCCGTTTTTGAACTCCTAACATATCATATCCCCACGACATTCTTCTCGTATCGTCTGGCGTCATTTTACTATTCCATTTTCTGTCCCGTTTGTTAATTGGTTTTTCTGCACCTTTTCTATTTTCTTTTTTTTTTATATGTCGTATCCCACGACAAATGGTTTATAGCACCGTGCGCCATGCTATACAGCTCACATTGTCCAAATATGGTTGAAGAGCATTACGGAGACTTCACGTTAGTTGACCTCCACAGTCACCAGATCTCAGTCCAATTCTGCTTATGGGGGATAAGGTCGAAAGGGACATTAAGCAGCTGGATCCGGAACCATGAATTCCCAGAGACCTGAAAACTGCAGTTTATAAGATATGGTCTTAGATTCCTAAAGCCTCCTACCAACATATCATGGAGCCCATGCTAAAGAGAATCGCAGAAGTCTCGAGACCAAATGGTGGTCCAGTGATGTACTTGAATAGGTGGCCATAATAAATTGGCCGCTCAACGTATTTACAGAAAATTAGACATTTTCAGATATATGAAGCTACCTCTGTAGATCAGACGCTCACAGCTGTAACTGAAACAATTATCTGCTACATAGAATTTTCTTTTTCTTTATTCAACCTAAGCCGAGAAAAAAAAAGAACATTTTCTTAACTATCCAAAACTATTGAAAAAGGGCAAATTAGGCAGAAATGTCATCAAATTCCCTCTCGTCTGAACTCTGGCAAATTTCTTTTTCAAATAACGAGAAATAATTAATTCCATTTCTTTGATTATCAGTATCATGAATAAATTGAACAATTCAATAAAAATCTCTCAAAATAAACCTTCATCTTCGAGCAATATCAAAATCAGCGTCAGTACTTTATAATTAATGAATAGTTTGAGTTCCATGGAGCGCTAATATTGGAGCTAATATTGATTTTATAATATTAATAATATTACTAGTACTTTTTTAACTAATAATTTTAAGAATATTTTTTGTAAAAATTTTATCATGAATGTTTCAACCCAATCTAAAAATAGAATACTCTTTATTAAACCATAAATTTACACTCCGTTAGAGAATTATTTGCAGTTAAAAAAATGAGATAATTTTTTTAACTCAAATATGCATTGTGAACTGTAAAATAATATTTTAATGCATAAAATTTACTCATGGCATGCTTCTTGCAAGCGAATGGCCTCGGTTCATCACAGCACGAACACTTTAAATTATCCAGCTCTCCCGTTTCGGACACGTCATACGAACAACACATGACCTCCGACTCTTGCCCATCTGGGCAGTTGGATGAATCTGCGTCTCCTGGAATAAAAGTTTAGAATCATTGTTATAAATACTTATCTCTATATAAATACATATACTCCTCAAATCTCACTTTTAACATTCTTTTGCAATCGCCTTTCCTTGACACTTTAATTTGAGGATGTTTCCCAGATTAACGGTGTCCAGATTCACAGTGTCTCTTACCGCAGTAACTTTTTAACGTAGGGTTCGAAGTAGTCTAGTGGTAGCGCATCGGCTTTCGGTGCTGAGGGTTCTCGGATCGAATCACGAGAAGCTCCATTAAATGCCTCCGTATCTAGGCCGGATATGGGCACGTTCAATCCGTGGGAGAGGGTACGATCCCCCTAGATGCCAGTCCTTTGGGTGCTCGGTGAAAATTGCGGTGTCACCCGGCTAAATCGGACTCCACCCCTTTTGGTGCCATTATAAACCGAAGCTGCACCCCTCGGCCCGCTAGCCTATATGGACCTGATATGGAATAAATTCAGGGCGCATTAGAAACAACAACAACAGCAACATTTTTAACTTTCTGATTGCTCATTCAATATTCCGATATTCTTTCTCTATCCAGCTGTGAATCTCCTATAATATAATATAACTAAAAGTAAATAATTCAACGAAGCAAGATAATTATTATCAGGAAGAATGCAGACAAAAAAAAACCGAAATCACGCACTTAAGGCTCCACGCACCTTAATGCAAGATTCTGTAGCAGTAAGTATTTACCGCTACAGAATCTTGCATTATGGTGCGTTGGGCCCTAAGTGCTTAATTTCTGTTTTTTTGTCTGCATTACTGCTACAGAATCTTGCATTATGGTGCGTTGAGCCCTAAGTGCGTGATTTCGGTTTTTTTTGTCTGCATTCTTACTGCTAATAATTATCTTGCTTTGTTGAATTATTTACTTTTAGTTATATTTGTCTGTTTTCAGTATGATGATTTGTTTGAACTGGGCAATCTTTTATTTAAAAGTTAAAATTTTTCAACACTATGGTAGGTATTCTTTTAATTTGTTCGGCTGTCTATGCCCTCTTTATACGTTTTATTTCGTGTTGAATTATTTACATTATTTGTGTTCTGCTATAACATAACATATGTCGTTTGCTTGATAATCTGAAGTTTGAAGGTATTTCTACAGATAAAAATGTATGTTGAATTGAGATTTCAGACTTCTAATATGTGTTGTTTAGCACTGGGATCTCAGGGGAGAAGATATAAATAACTTTGTTTATTATGTCCCAAGAAGCGTAATACGGTAATTTTCAGCAATCCGTAAGCATGAAGTTCTTCTATTCCCAGAGATTTAGAGAATATATTTATAACTGTATACAGGAATACCAAGATAATTCTTCAACGAGATAAAATCGAATGATTATAACGTAAAATGTGAGAATATTTTTTTTAGCACAGGTAGGAAACCTCTCATGAGAAACTCTTTAAGGGGTTTATGAGAGAGAAAAAGTATATTAATTGTACATAATAATTAATAGGACAGGTAAAATGTAATTGTTAAAAAGTCTACGTGCCTAGTGAACCTCTTCATAAACCTCTCCACTATTTTTGACTGAGAAAAAACGCGTCTTTTTTCCCTTAAGTTTTCTCCCTAATTTAAATGTGATGCTGCGGACGTCATAATGTTCGTTAGGAAGCGCCTATCGGCCTCCTTTGAAACTTTTAATGAATTCCTCCATCATTTTTTTTATCTGGAAAGCCCATCAATTGGGCAATAACCTCATTTCAAATTTTGCTAACCCCCTCTCCCACCTTCCCCGACATGATCGTCGTGAAGAAGCGCTACAGTCGCATATTTCCCAAAATGGTGACAAAATTTAATCTTTGCTCCTCTCTCAAATCGTGACTACATTTTCTCTTCGAAAAATGAACGAAAAGATTTTCACCGAATTGCGGCGCACGCATGGTAGAAACACGTGCTAAAATATTCTGTTTTCAAAATACAGCCCGAAACAGCATTGAAGAGGAACACTTCTTTCTTATTTGATTTATAAACAAAAATATAGGTTCTTTTTTTTTTTAGTCTAGCCCGAATTATTTAAACCGATGATTCCCAACCGGGGTGCGGCGGCACTTTTAGAGTGCCGCAAAATCGGTCAGGAGTGACGCGAGATATTTTTTGGTGTAAACAAACAAATATTAGTAAGGCCCACTTAAAATAAATATTAAGCTGATATCAAACATTTGTACTTTGAGAACCAGTCGCAAACAAAACTGTATTGAACTCCTCTAGTGTAATACTGTACTGAATCCCATGGCTATTTTTTAAACTGTATTATTAAATCCTGTTCTATTGTTTGTTACTTATACTTTTTAATAAATAAGCAAAATCAGCGTTGCAATCAGTATTTATTTGAACTTAAATTTGAAGTGCATCTGATATAAATTTAGCTTTGATTTAATATTTAAAAATTTAAAACACTTAAATTCTAACAAAAGTGCCCCGAGTTTCTAATCTCATTCCCGAGGGTGCCGCAGGTGTAAAACGTTTGGGAATCCCTGATTTAAACCATCTTCGGCGCTTGTCCGACCCCCCCCCCAAAAAAAAATAAATAAATAAATAAATAAATAAATAATGAGGTAGTCTCTTCTAACGAAACTACCGGGGGTTATTAACGTAAGATTACTTATCGTTGCTTACCTCTTTTGTATGTATATATGTATGTATATGTATGTATATACATATATGTATGTATATATATATATATATATATATATATATATATATATATATATATATATATATATATATATATATATATATATATATATATGTAAGATACTCTTGAACAACTCAGTTTTTCAATCACTAATTTCTCATTTTAGAGCTTAATAATTTCAGCCCCTGAAGCCTTATTTCCCCTTTTAAGTGCATCTCTGCAGAAAGTTAATAAAACGTTCATTAAAGAAGCAAATATGACTTTTACTTCTGCAAACACCCTCTTTGATTTGTTCTTTTTCAACGAACAGTTCTCGAAAATTTTCTGGGAAGTCAAAATCATTAGAGACTACAATATGCAGTGAAGAAGCAGAACTTTTTTATTTTAGTACGCTATAAGAAGTAAAAACATTTCTTTTAAACTACGAGTGAGCACAGAATAAATGTCCTTGCAGCTTTCTCAGTACATTAAACAGTATACTGGGTGTTCTGAGTTTTGATTAAAAACGAGTCACAAACCGTTTTGCTCAAGAAAAAAAAACTGACGAGCAGAAATACTCAGTAAATAATCGTAAAGAATTTTTTGCGTTAAATTTTATTAATCTCTGATGCTGTGTGTTCGTGAAATATTGTCATGAATCGGAAATCTCAGTAAAAATATCAAACAAGAAGAAAAAACATTTATTTTCAAGTTCATGATAGCAATCTGGAAATTCGGGAGTAAAAAAAAGAAAAATTCTCTCAGAGTGGTAAAATATTGTGAGCACGTTATCTAAAAGAAAGGTGATAAATATGGACGAGACTTAATAAGAAAAAATTCAGGTAGTCTCTTCTGACGAAAGTACAGCGATTTTTTAAAGTAGTATTACTTACCGTTGCTTATTTCTTTTGTATTTATATATGTATGTGTGTGTTTTGTATATATGTATATATTTATATGTCCGTATGTATATATATATATATATATATATATATATATATATATATATATATATATATATATATATAAATATATATATATATATATATATATATATATATATATATATATATATATATATATATATTTGTGTGTGTGTGTGTTTGTTTTGTATATATGTATATATATATATTCATATATGTATGCATGTATGTCAAAATTTTGACGCATTTTGGTACTTTTCTGTGTAACTGTTTACTGCTTGCCCAAGCGATACAGAGTAGATTGGGAGCGCTGCCAAAATTATAACTCGCCAAAATTATAACTTGTGACGCAGGACATCTGAAATTTTGCTTTCCGGGAGGACCGTTATGGAGGGACGTAATCCTACGTTATAAAAAATTCAGAAAAAGAGTGCGTTATAAAAAAAACTGTGTCTCACTTAAGGCAGCCGTTCCTTCGGATCCCATGTCCAGCCAGAACCTTTGCTGTATATACGAGGTGAGGAGGGCCTTAACAGGTTGAGTTAGTTCTTCCTGCGTCTTGTAGTCGAGGAGTTCTCCGCTGTCTCCCCTGCATACCTCGTAAGCCTCCGTCCAGGATTTGGTCTGGGCAGGGGCCCAGACACACACAAGTCCATCTTGAATATGATTTTCTTTGCAAGAAGGATCTGAATGAAAAAAATTTTTTGTTTGTTTGTTCATGAAATGATAACTCATCAGCAAGGCCCCCATCTATTAGATGCGGTGTGTCATGACTCTGGAAACATTTAAGGAAATGCTTACATCTAGGAAAATTCAAAATGTAGCGTCCTTTTTCAACAAGAAAACAGTTGTAAGCATAGGCGTAACGTCGTAGGAGCTAAAGGGGGAACGTGCCCCCCCCAACTTAACTTGAAATAAAATAAAACGTTAATGGAAGTTCAGTTAAAATCGGAAAATTGTAGAAAACTTTTAAGAGAGTTGGTTTTTTCCCACTTTTTCAAACTGTGAAACTGAAGATTTCGATCATGTTTTTAGCCTTAACAATGATATGATCCTCGATGACATGAAACAATGATATGAAATTCGATGCTATATTTTTTCTCCTTTTTTATATTAAATTTATTTTTCTCATTGTATAACTTTTGAATACTACGCAAACAATCAATTCTATTGTTAATCAATTCTTTAAAAAAATCATATTTTAAGGACTGTCCGGTAGTCAATGCGCTGAGGAGGGCCCTAACTAAATTCAATTCATGCCAGCACCACCCCAAAGAAAAAAAAAAGTTTTAAGCATGCTAAGCCGATTGTTAAGTGTATATTTTTAGGGACGCAGAGAAGAAAACACATTGGATTTTTGATTTTAATGATAGGGTTGTTCCAGATAATAAGAAAGATTAGTTTGATCTAATTTTTTCAACGTGACATGATGACCAGCCATATCCTGATTTAAGTCGCCTAAATTGTGTTAGTTCTATAGACAGGACTATAGACGATGCACCATTTGATCTCAAAAATTCCCACGTGGAGGAAATTTTTCTCTCTTTATTGTTCTAACCACACGTTAGGAAACGAACATTTCTGAATTTTTTCTTCCCATTTGGAAGTTCATGTTTAAATTCAATGTGCGTTTCTTTCGAAAACCTTTCTATTTAAACTTAATTACCACCAAAACGCAGTTGGATTCTGTAGCGACAGACATCAGAATGTTCAGACCTTGTCAAAAAAAAAATAACTAATGAAAAAAATTCAAACATTTGTGCTGTTCACTTAAACATCTACCTACATTTGATGAAAAAAAGAGAGAGAATTCAAAAATAGGAATTTTTTAATCTATGACAAAACTGAGAGGAAAATTCCCCGTAATTTAACATGGAAATTAAAAATCTAGGAAAACAGCTGGGGAGTCTTTAGTCTAAACTACCGACGAAAGTCTAATGAGACAATTTTTGTCTGGAACAAGACAACTTACATAGGAGATCCTAGAGGAGCGCCATTTTAACAGATGATACGATATCAAGGACAAAAAACTAGGCATATCCAGAAACAATCAGAGTCTGGCGATCTTACGATTATTGGTGAATGGCCACCTACGAAAAATTAAACGCTTTCCTGTTCATTAAAATTTATTGGAATATACTCAACTACGATGATAGTGAATTCAATGTACCCTGTAAAAGCAAGCCTAACTACAACCGCAACATTAGGAAAGATTTGAAGAAATTTATTTACAAAAATTTGGTTTTTGTAAATAAATTTCTTCTTTTGGAAAAATTTATTTTACAAATTCCCGAATGACACAGAGAGGCCAAAAACTGTGAATATTATAACCCTTTTTGTTTATTTTTTATCTAAAATATAGTAAGTTAGCTATAAAGAATTATCATTTTTGTCATTGTATAAGAATAACTATTTACTATTTCCTACCATCAATTTTTCGAAAAACTTTCTAATTATACCTTTTAACCACAGTTTTCGAGATTATGAAGTCTCTTTAATACAGGGCCGCCCAGAGGGGGGGGGGCAACTGGGGCACTTTGCCCCAGGCCCCTAACTGCTGGAGGAGCTCCAAAAAAATTTTAAAAATTAATTTATTAGACTTCCTCCAAAAGAAAATTCTGAAACCTCTGCCGTACTTCAAAATTCAAAATAATCTCCTGAAAAAAAGGGCGGCCCCACCCCCCAAAAAAAATAAAAAAATAAAAATGATTCGATTAAATAGATTTCTCTTACTCCAAAATAGTCTCCTAAAAATATACGATTTAGGTTTAATGAGAAATATAACTGTTTAGTCCTAACTGCTATAAAATTACATTCTCTCTAGTAAATTGAAGACAGTACTAACTGCTAAAATAGATAGCAAAAAATCCTCGTGGATGGAAGATGTCATATTTATTGGAGAATATAACAAGAGAGCGGTTCAATGAAATAGTATAATAATTATGTTAATTATTTATGTAAAAAATATTAAAGTATGAGTAACTTAATTTGAATGTGTGTTTTCGTCTCTTTCCATTTTTTATATTTCTTGAGGACCCCAACAGAAGTTTGCCCCAGGCCCCTTAAAGTCTCTGGGCAGCCCTGCTTTAATAGCATTGTTATCGGAGAAAACCACCAAATTTCTTGAGAAAACTTTTTTTAAATAAAGAGATATAAATAATTGGTTTATATTTCAATCATTTTACATGTTTTAAAATCAACATAACATCCGGAGCAAATATTGATTTATTTACGTATGTCATGCAACCTATGAAAAGGTCCCTTAAGTCGGAAACATGCATTTCCATAGGAGAGCGCAAGAAACCTCATACAAGGCTAAATTACATAATTTCAGGTTTGAACGTCAGCTTTTCTAGTAACATTTGGCAACGTGTATAAAAAGATTAGCCTTCCGCGATACGTATTTTGATGTGTGCAGTCGATTATTTCTAGAGAGTTATATGATAACTGCGTGACAGTGTGTCTGCATTTTCTGCGCAGCTTTACGAATTTCTAATCGATCAAGCTATTTTTTTTTTAACTTCTCCATAAAGTCTTCTCTATAAGAAGCATTCAAACTCTGAAAAGTGAGTACTGAAAGTGTAGTTTAAAGGCTGCATTTCTGTAGTAATTTATGTTCAAAAAATTTTTTTTTATTTCCTTTCCAAACTTTAAAAGTTGCTTTTCTCAGACTTATGTTGTTTCTAAACTCTGTTGCTAAAACGCTGTATCACCCTCCTTCTCCAACTTATGGAACGGATTTTTTTTTTAATACGCCCCCAAAGTATGTTGAATAAGATGCACTCATAAACTGGAAATCGATATTCCTGACTTTGGTACCTTTTCCTGGGTTGCATCACATATATCTATATAATAAGATCTCTATTTATAAAATTTTTAATTATTTTAAAGGGTGAAATTCATTTATTTTAAGTGTAATTTTTGCTTTAGGGAAAATACGTATTTGGGGTTATTTGTTTCAAAACGCTCTGAAGGGCATATTAAGCCCCAAACAAGTAAAAAAAAGATTTTTTGGATTGTTTTTTCCACAGCAGTCCCTTACGAAACGCAACATTCAATCTGTTGACACTGCCAGCTGCACGTAACAAATTCCACTGGAGTGTTTTGGAAGATGAATAACAACAGAATAGGTTTCTTTGACACGAGTGGCAACATCAGCATATAAGATAAACACTAAGAAAATAATTAAGTTATAATTACTTGTGGTAGTCTTATGGTGAGAGACACAAATTCCTTAAAAAAATGCTCTCAAGCAATAAAATCTATTACTTACAAGCCGAAAATTCTGTGCTGTAGTTGAACATCTTATCACTCTTTATCGGTGTCATTTGTACCCAGTACATCTTTCCCACTTCGAGCCCGTTCTCAATATCGACTTTCTGCGCTTGCCCTTTGACGGTGATGAAGGGAATCTTGTTCTTGTCGGGTCCCTCCATTTTGTATAGTGTGGCTTGAACTTGCTCGGACCCTCTTCCTTTTTCAATCAACAGAGGGCTGTAAACTTCAGCTGCTCCGTCTGAATCCACCCTCACGGCGATTGGTGTCCGCGGATCTGCAGATTAGTAAATTAAGGATGAAACATAATGCTTTTGCACATTTGCCAGAAACGACTTCAATCCTTAATAACAGCCAAGTTGTAATCAGGGCTTCCGACTGAACATATTCAAATAATAAAGACACTGAAATTTTTACCAAAGATTAGCAATAAGAAATAGTTTTCTTAAATTTCAAGAATCGACACGACTTTCTTCTCATGGAGCTAAGTATGTAAACGCACACAAGGCAAGCAATTGAAGGCAAGATGGCACGTAGCGAGTGTTGCCATTCTACAGCAGAAAAATGTTAAGGGTGAAAATTGCCGACGTGAGAAAAAGGAAAGAGAAGTGGAAAAGGGGGGGGGGGGGAATCGGTAAACAAGAAACTAATAAAGAGCAAAAATATACATGACGAAAAAAAAAATAAAAAGGAAAAAATAAGTACCTAACAACCAACCATGAACTAATATAAGTGAGAGAACCGCTGCTATTACCCAGACTGTTATCGTTATCAAATATAGAGAATTTTTCCAAATAATTAGGTTCAGAAATCGAACTGGGGCTACAGAGGATGATCTCATTTGAAACAGCTCTTACAATCTTTCAACCGAAGCATAAAAACCCATCTAGTTTGGCCAGTAACTGCACTTATAAGGATCGTGTTTATTTTAAAATGTGGTGAACCCAATTTGAACATTTCCCAATGTAACATTTAACCCAATGTAACATTCAATAGAATACGGTGTGCGTTTAATGATTGAAAGAAAATGGATTTTTGACCATTTTTCATAAGTAGGCTTAGTTAAGGTGTGGGAGGAGGATGCTGTTTCATAGAGCATCGCACAAGACCATCACCACTCTTAACATTTCTAAACGCTATAGATGTCAACGAAAAAGGTTAATATCCTCGAAAATTCGCGTGTACAGATTATGACTGTACACGTAATGAGACGCAATTACGGTTCATACTTGGCCAATTAATCGTACTTTTAGAAAATAACTCTATACATGCTATGGTAATAAAATTAATTCAACCATTTGTAATAGGGAGTCTGCTCTAGTAGCGCTCTTCATTGGACACGTAGTTTTATTCCAGAAAAAGGATGTTATTAAATTTATGGCATAGCTTCAGTTTTATGTGCGTAACCGATTCAATTCAAATTCAAAGTTTAGGTATCCAGAGTATTTCTTACCCATAGTCGTGATCAATAGCTTTGCACTTTCTCCTTTCAGATTCTTGGCTCCGAGGGGTGTCACCCTCACTTCATACTCGGTTCCGTACTCTAGTCCTTCGATCATCTTTTCTGTCGTTCCCACAACCACTTCTTTTCCAACAGAGGCCGAGTTTTCTGCGTCTATCCATTCCAGCTCAAACCTTTTGATAGACCAAGATACGTCATCTGGAGGCGACCATTCGACGCTGATTGAAGTATTGCCCACGAAGGATGGAATCAGGCTCGCGACTTCTCCTAAATATGCCTCTGCATGTAGAAAAAAAATAACCAAATGTAAATTTTTTTACATAAATTAACCAATAATCCCTATCTATTTTATATTCAAATTCTGGGGCATTTGGCAATTAACCTAAAATAAAAAATGCCGCTGAAAATCTAACGTTTAAGACGCCTCACTATCCGAGAAGGCGCATCGAGCCTTTTGTTGCCCATTGTCGCCAAATGAAGCCGACATTTTGATATGAAGCTCATAGTTTCATTCTTTTTTCTTTAATTCTGTTGTTAAATGACCTAATTTTCTAGAAACCATTATAATTCATTAAAGTTTTAAATCGCATTGAAGCGTAAAGTTTCAAAATTATACGCCATATCTTCAAAATCGGCTTATCCTTTCAATAAAATTCGCTAGATAAATAGTTCTCGGGAAAGAACTTTTGTTTTTAATTATACATTCGTAAGTATATATACAATGTATGAGCATAGAGCGGAAGATAATAACATTTATCTAGTAGCCGAATAAGGGCGGCTTAACATTGATCTTTTGTAAACTGGCGATGAAACTTTAACGAAGATATCGTCAGCTTGGTGAAGAGTGGAAAACTCCATGAAAGTCTTGTGAGGCAGCCTGAAAATTTAAGGGGACAAGGGAAACTTCAAAGTCGAATGTTTTAATTTTCAATTTTTAAGTCTATATACAAAATGAGAATAATTAATTATCTTTCTTACTACATTGAAAACTCCTAGAATTCAAAATAAGGAATTTTTCGCAGAACAATTACTGATTTTCAAATTTTTTTCAGGAATCCTAATGTTTTTCAAAATGCTCTATGCGCATTCTATATTAATTAAAGTCTTTATTTTTTTTATTATAATTTTACCATGTGTATATAAATATAAATGGGCATTTAATTTATTTTTGGAGGAATCTAAAGTCTTAAATAATTTTTTTCTGTTCTTTATCTATTCTTTTTTCTATTCTTTTCTTTATTTTTTATGTTATTACTTTATTTTATGGTCTATAAATTTGAAAAATATTTGTGATTTCAAAGGATATGAATTTGGCACAATTTTGTACCAAACACTTCAATTAACAATTCAAAGAAATATGGAAGATATCAGGAGAAAATGAATACGCATGGAGCCTTTTGAAAAATTCTAGCATTTTTGAAGAATTTCTTGGTAAACAGGTATAATACCTCAACAAAATACTTATTTGTGAATTCTAAGTATCTTCAATGTAGCAGAAAGGAATATTAATTATACTCATGTGGTATATAGAGTAAAATATTGAAAATTAAAGAAGAACGAGATTGAAGGTCCCTTGTTCCCTTAAGAGTTCTATTAAAGGTTACCTCGACAATAATATTAGTATCCATCATCCATCTTTAGCTGACAGTATTCACTGGGAATACCAACTGTGCCGGCTTAAAATGTCGATAACTAGAAATGCCATCTATATAAATAAAGTGACAGACGTATTTGTCGTGGGCTTTGTCGAGTCACGTGACATAACGCGACCGGGTCTCACTCATCCAAAAAAAGGCCGACAAATACAGAAATCGGTGTATTTTGTTTCTCATGAAAGTACATAAATGTTACATAAATGGAAAGAACTTTGAAAACTGATAATTTTTTCTGCGTACACTTATTCTGTTAATTCAATAGTTTTAGAGATATTTTAATTCTAAAATCACTCCACCGCTGAGAAATCAAATCATCTATATCCAGGTGCAGCCATCTGTCGGCAGCGTCGGGGATGAAAATTCATGGGAATGAAAATTGGAGGGAATTTATTGACTTGACTTTAATCCATTTGTAGACCTTTTTTTCTTTTGTGGGGCCCGAAGTACATAAATATGTTACACGTATGGCTTGAGCGTAGCTAGGCGAAGCCCGATGCACATATTTCCCCATTCGCTTTAGTTAAATATCCGTAAAGTATATTGATACTCTTCTCACTGGTCAAAATGGAGGAATGATATCTATAGTTTATGCCGTCTATATTGTAAGGTATAAAATGTCGCTATCTGGTCCCGCGTGGACCTGATGGGTTCGAATCTCGGCCAAGACCTGAATGTTTCTATGGATACTACTAGGTGATCCAGTAATGAGTGACTACTAGGTGATCCAGTAATAAAATAGCCGTCTGAACTCACGGTTCAGGCAGACAAATGTTTTCTTGATACGTGCCTGCCCTATTGAGGTAAAGAAAAAAATATCGATGGTTTTCACAATCGAGTTAACTGTTATATGAATTGTTATAGTTCTTCTTCTGGCCAGAGGGCGTTAGATGTGATTGTCGCTATAGGCAATTCAGATATGCTTATATTTGGTTTTCGGCAGGCTTTAGTCCCTGTTTTATCTTGGATAATCTTAAGCCCCTATCAAACCACGAAAATCCGCGCAACACAACAGGTAGGACTGCAAATTTGATCTGTAGAGGGATGAGATAGGGTTGATCGGAAAGGAGTAGCCATAGAAGCAAAGCTTGCTCATTGGACGCAAAGAATGCTATCTGTTTCCGGGAGTAGTTTTGCTTCCGAAGCAATATATTTTGTGTTGCGCGTATTTTTGTGTTGTAATAGAGACCTTAGAAAGCAAAATTTATCCACCATAGGATTTATCCAGAATGCAAATTTTTGTGGCTTACCCTGTTAGGACTTTCTTGAATATTATTCCTGTTATTTGTGTAGGGAGCTTGTTATTGATCTGTTTGTTATTATTCTAGAGGGGTTATTGTGATAAGTGTATGTTATTTCATAACCTGTATTTTAAAATTGAAATAAAATAATTTTGTGGGAAGGGCAATCTTGTAATTTTGAAAAAAATATTATTATCATGGTCGACTAAGATTCTCTAATCCAGGGTACATTCCGTTTTACGATAGATACAGCCTTGTATTAAAGAAAGATAAAGTATATTGTGATTAGGGTCTGTTATTTCATAACTTGTATTTTAAAATTGAAATAAAGTAATTTTGTGTGAAAGGCAATCTTGTAATTTTGAAAAAAATATTATTATCATGGTCGACTAAGATTCTCTAATCCAGGGTACATTCCGTTTTACGACAGATACAGCCTTGTATTAAAGAAAGATAAAGTACACTGCTTGACAATTGCTAAGGAACAACTGGTATTTTCAAACTAGCGTTCCCGATAGCAGACCAATCACAGTAAAATGAAATGCAGAGGGCGTAATAGGGCAGGACCTGTTATCTGTATAAAAGGCAGTGCACGAAAACTCTTTATTCATTCGAAAGTTCATGCAGTTAGGTGTTTGACGAAAATAACGCGGTAGGTTGTTGGAAGTTACTTCTGGGAAAATCAGTGTGGTGTGGCAATAATTAAGTGCAAAATGTCTGGAAGACATCATTTGAGTGCGTACTATCGTGGACGAGCAGTTGGACGGCTCGAAGCAGGACAAAGTGTCACTACTGTGGCCAGAGTAATGTGAGTGGCAAAAAATGTCATATCGCGATTATAAAAGGCCGCTGAAGGCGGAAATGCTATTCGAAAGCATGCCGGTGGTCGTGGAAGGAACACCACACCACAAGAGGATCGATATGTATCCCTAGTGGCGAAAAGGAACTTACATCTCACTCCTAGTCAGGTACCTGCAGACCTTGCAACCGCTACCCGTACAAATGTATCCGCCAGAACCATTTCTAGGCGATTAAATCAGGTTGTATTTTATGCACGGAAGCCTGTTCAATGCATCCCACTTCAACCACGCCATCGTCGATAAAGATTACGTTGGTGTAAGGAACATATTGGTTAGGGTCAGCAAGAGTGGTCCAGAGTGATGTTCTCTGATGAATCCCGCTTCGCTGTGAAAAGTGATTCTGGCCAACAGTTAGTGTGGAGAGAGAGAGGGGGGAACACGTTATGCACCACAGAATGTTCAGGAACGTCATCGGTATGGCCAAGGCGTGATGGTGTGGGCAGGCATTATGCAAAATGGCAAATCACCGCTTCACATCTTTGAGCAAGGTACCGTTACATCGCAGCGGTATTGCAGAGAGATTTTTCTGGATCATGTTCGTCTTTTTAGGGGTTTGGTAGGTAACAGATGTTCTGTTTATGGACTACAATGCGCGCCCACGCAGGACCGCAGAAGTATCGGACACACTAGAAAGTGAAAATATTGAACGTATGACATGGCCTGCTTACCCTCCTGGCCTAAATCCTATAGAACATGCCTGGGATGCTCTGGGCAGACGTGTTTCTCAAAGAACTCGCCCTCACCGAACCTTGCAAGAACTGAAAATCGCCTTGAGAGAGGAGTGGGACAATGTCAACCAAGGACTCCTCAATACTTTAGTAGACAGCATAAAAAACAGATGCAAAATGTGCACTAAAGTCCGATGAGGTCATACACCTTACTAAGGTACTCATAACTGTTTCATTCTGGCAAGAAGACCCATTTTTCGTGGCTATTTGGAAATGCTCCAAAGAGCATCTTCTAAGTTTTTTGTTTTCTTTTTTTTCCATGTGGTGAAATCTGTACCATTTTGCATAATAAATAATGCACAGTATCTCTACTAAAAATGGATTAAGTTTCATTTCTTCAATCAATGCCTATTATGAAATATTCCGAAAAATATGATTGTTCCTTAGCAATTGTCAAGCAGTGTATATTGTGATTATTAGTGTTAGATTAGTGTGTTAGATTAGTGTCTGTTATAACTTGTATTTCAAAATTGAAATAAAATAATTTTGTTTTAAGGGCAATCTTGTAATTTTGAAAAAAATATTATTATCATGGTCGACTAAGAGTCTCTAATATAGGGTATATTCCGTTTTACGATAGATACAGCCTTGTGTTAAAGAAAGATAAAGTATATTGTGATTAGTGTCTGTTATTTCATAACTTGTACTTTAAAACTGAAATAAAATAATTTTGTGGGAAGGGCAATCTCATAATTTTTAAAAGAATATTATTACCATGGTCGACTAAGAGTCTCTAATCCAGGGTACATTCCTTTTTACGATAGATACAGCCTTGTGTTAAAGAAAGATAAAGTATATTGTGATTAGTGTCTGCTATTTCATAACTTTTATTTTAAAAATGAAATAAAGTAATTTTGTGTGAAGGGCAATCTTGTAATTTTGAAAAAATATTACTATCATGGTCGACTAAGAGTCTCTTATCCAGGGTACATTCTTTTTTACGATAGATACAGACTTGTGTTAAAGAAAGATAAAGTATATTGTGATTAGTGTCTGCTATTTCATAACTTTTATTTTAAAAATGAAATAAAGTAATTTTGTGTGAAAGGCAATCTTGTAATTTTGAAAAAATATTACTATCATGGTCGACTAAGAGTCTCTTATCCAGGGTACATTCCTTTTTACGATAGATACAGACTTGTGTTAAATAAAAATAAAGTAAAATGCCATTAATACAATGTTGTCATGGCTAAAGAAAATGACTTATAAATGAAACTTATATATTAGTAGAAAATGATACTGAAAAGGGATTCTGTGTAAAAGCAAATGGTAAAAGAAAATAAAACTTATTAAAGCTGCGCATGAGTTGACAACGCATATTTTCGATCCCCGGGTTCAGCTCTGGGGAAAATTCCTCTGAATATTTTTTAATCGCATTTCGGAGAATGCACATTCTTAAATTCTGCTTCTTGATAAGAGTAAGCTTTTAAATAAGAAACACGTAGATTTTCCAAAATTTTTATTGGTCATATTTCCATTAGTTATACTCAATTTTGTACGTCTACCGCTATAAAATTAAAATTTATTTTTAACAAGAATAAATTGAATTAAAAAGAGTTTCGTAAAGTAAGCGAAATTGCATTTTCTTCAGACTCAGAGAACAGAATTCAAAAACATCTCTCTCCTAATCTGATCAAAAAAAACACTAAGAGAAAAATTCTCCATTGCTTAATATAGGGACTGATGATCAGTATACTGATGTTCCGCCTTAATCATATAACTTCAATTAAATTAATTTCTAACTTTAATTTTTTTCTGGTCAATATTGCATAAATTTTCTTTTAAAATGGACAAAAACATTATAAAATGCGTGCAATTAAAAAATAGATATATAATTTTCTGCCCATGTACTCCAAACAGTGTAACATATCAAATGAGGGGCCGACATAGTATATACGCTCTATCGGGAATAGAAGCGTACATCTCTCGTACGAGAAATCAAAGCGTCTTACATTTCCATCTGTACAATACTATTGATAACCATGTTTCTTTTTTTTTTAAGTTCACGTACCTTTCACTTTATAGAAACAAATAAATGACAGCTTCCGGTCGCAACACGCTGAACATAAAATGGTTGAAGTCGAAATATCGTAGAAGCAGCATGTTGCATCACCTTCTGAGGTACAACTTGGATCTGACCCTGGAATAAAACAGAAAACGTGTCAATCACACCGAAAATCATATCACGTACTACCTCGTCGTGAACCCCAGACAGAAAGTATCATCTTTTTGATGCACAAAGACTGAGGAGGATGAATGAAAACCTCTCATGAAGTCATGATTAGGAGTAGAGGCCCTAAATATCTAGGCTGACTCATCTGAATCCATTTTGTTTCCCAATCTCTCGAAAATACTCACGGAGCAATATCTTTGATGAAATTGGATAGGCAGTTTACGAAAACACAGATTTAATGTTTTTGTCTATTTTAATAACTCGATTACTTTTCTCTCTAAACTGAATAATCCATACATGCGAATATATAATGGAAGAAAAAATTATCTTCAAACTCTAAATAATTTTTGGAAGAATACTCATTTAATACTTGAGATAATGGAGAGATATTTAACAGTAACTTCGGCTGCCCAGTTAGCATTCAGTACTTCATAAAATATATTAGTTTTCATAGAAAGAAAGGTCCATATTTATGAAAAGTCCAGTGGAGAAAGAACATTTTCTAATATCATCATATCAATAAGCCTACATCAATTAGGCAACGATAGGAAACACAATATCTGATATCTATAATAGATCAGTAGGTAGGGAGTTGAATTCAGAAATAATTCAAACAAAGGTGAAACGTTTTTAATCACTTTATTTTAAGGTCAAATATGAATATCTTGTGTTTTCCCTCTCCGCCGAGTCAAGCGCTGGGGGTTAGGTAAAAAAAAATTGAGTGAAAAAATGGTATTCTTTCAGTTTTTTTTTCAAAATAAATAAAAACCAATTCATCCAATCAAAGAAACCGTATATATATAAAATTTTTACAGCATTAAATTCTCCGTAAAATGAGTACCAATAGATACAAATTTCTTCGGTTATAAGGTTACTAGCTTCTCCCGAAGTTGCCGCCATTTTTTCAACTTTTGCTAGTAAGTGCGATTTTCGCTATAATTGTGCTTTTCGGGGAAAGTATCAGCTACTATCTCTCAAGAGAGACTTCTAACCAATGACTACAACAAAAATAGATTGATATCAATGCTGTCTACGGTGCTTCGGAATGAAGGATTTGTGGTTAAGCAAGTGGCAGAAGATGCTGAGCACCTAATTGTGACAACTGCAATAGAAGCATCTCAGTCATATGACAAAGTGGTGCTAGTTGCTGAGGATTTAGATCTTCTTATAATACTAGCTGTACTAGATTCTCCTTCTTCAAATATTGTGTTCTTTAAACCAGGAAAGGGTAAGATACAAAGCACCTTATATAGTTCCGGCAGTTTTAAATGTTCATATTCCATCAAAAACAGCCTCCTGTTTCTTCACACCTTTAGCGGCTGTGACACATCTTCATTATTTAGGCAAGGTAAAAAAGTGTTAAATTGCTGTTGAAGGATGAGAAACTTTTAGTCAATGTTCAGCTGTTCATGAAACCGGATACCCAGAAAGGAGAAATTGCAGAAGCAGGGCAGAAATTTTTAGTCGCTCTGTATAGTGGTAGTGAAAAGTCATTGGATGCCATGAGGTATAAATTTGCCAAATCACTGATAAAAACCAATTTCAATTTGGCTTCTCTGCCTCTAACAGACGATGCAGGATATTACCATTCTTTGAGGTCCAAGATCAAACATGGAATAGAAACTCGAAAAACCCATTAGATTAGGGATGGAGAATCACAGACTTTGGCTTGCTTCCAGTGACCACGAAGAAACAACCAGCTCCTCAATCGCTGCTCAAGACAATATCATACAGATACACCAAATGGTGCAAAACAGCATGCAGCTGTAGGAAAGCAGGGATTCGGTGTTCCGCTTTGTGCATTAACTGCAAAGGAACGTCGTGCACTAAACATCGTGCATTATCCGCCAACCATCCACTCTGAGACTAGCATAGAAGGACAAGACGATGACTTACTACAGGAGCAATTGAAAACACAGAATGAGAATGAAGATTAACCAGAAGAGGGTGACTCAGAGCAAACTTCAGAGAGTACCCATGGAAACCTATCAAAACGGGCAAAACTCGAGTGATACTTGAATAAGTTTTGACTTCACTGCCCTAATGTTCTATGCATAATATTCTATGTATAATGTGTAATGTTCTATGCATAATGTTTTATGTATACATGTGTAATGATCTAGGTATAATAGTCTCTTTAATTGTTCTCACCATGTTTTTCCTTAATGATTTTCAGTCTCTCATTACGACATAATTCTATTATTGCTAAATACTTCTACTTTTTATTACTTTTGTTCAATTTATTTTCTATAAATATAGGTTCTTAAAAAAAATTACAATGCCAGACTATATTCAATCACCTGTATATCCTTATGCATTTACTTTTCATGTATTAGTACTCATTGAATGCAGAATTAAATGCTCCACAACATTTAGTAAAGAGCTGCTTTTTCTTCAAACAAATTCTTTCCCCGAAAAACACAATGATAGAGATAATCGAACTAACTAGCAAAAGTGGAAAAAATGACGGCAACTTCGGGAGAAGCTAGTAACCTTATAACCGAAGCAACTTTTTATGTATTGGTACTCATTTTACGCAGAATTTAATGCTCTAAAAACTTTATATACACGGTTTCTTTGATTGAAAGAATGGGTTTTTATTTATTTTGAAAAAAATGAAAAAATACCTCTTTTTCACTCAATTGTTTTACCTAACCACCAGCGCTCGCCTCGCGGAAGGGGAAAACTCAAGATATTCATATTTGACCTAAAATAAAGTGATTTTAAAAAGTTCCCACCTTTGTTTGAATTATTTCCGATTCCGGGATTTTTCCCCCTGCCTACTGGTCTATAAGCCCTATGTAGGAAAAAATATACATCTAGCATATCCAGCACAGGTGACCCATGTCTTTGGATTGGTTAACTCTCCTAAAAGAACATGTTCCAAAATCTTGGAACCCGCCTTAGCTAGGAGTAAGCTCTTAGTTATCCGAACTGTCGCAACCGGTATTCTGCAGCCCATTGACTCCTAGGGAAGGCACCATTTATAAGCGTACAAAATCTTTTGAACATAATTCTTTCATTTGATCTACGATCATAGAAGATCTGAAGACTATTTAAATACTATACACGCCATTATTAGACAGTTAATTTTTTTTTTAAATGTTAAAAATTTTTGGTGAAAAGGAATCGTATAAATTAATATTACTAATTTTGCAAATTTACTTCAAATGTGTAAATTTGTTTATGCGTTACAAAATCACTCGATTTAAGGTATTAGAAGACTTTGTGTTTTATACACATGCTAAATAATACTCTTAACATTTTGTACATTGGACACACTTTTCTTTTTCTCTTACTATGACATTATAAGTTTTGTTTATAAGATTAAACCCAAATCTGCAGAAAATCATCTGGGTTAGCTGTATATTAAATTGTCCATGTTCATCCAAAACAATTAGTTTTAAATAATTTTAAACGCTCTTAGTAAAGTGCATATTATTTTAATTTTTAAATGTTTCATTTTACATATATATACGTTGGGATCCTGTATTAATCCGTCCAAAGGCGCATTTTTGGCGACTTCTACAGCTTAAGCCAAATCCTTGGTGACCACTCTCCGACCAAAAAAAAAAAAAAAAAAATGAAGACAATAACGAGTACAGTTTAAAACAGTAGAATTTATTGTTTAAACAGTGTCATCTACTTATACAATACAATCGTTTAATGTAACGAGCAATAGAAGGCTCGTTACATTAAACGATTTCTGTAACGAAATTTTGCCTTAAAATGAAAAAGCATAGCTTTCTTCCACATAATTTCTTTTATTAAAAACTTGGTTTCCATGACTTAGGTAATATACAAAAAATTAATGCGGTACATCAACTGAACTCGCGGATGTGTAATCCTATAGTAAGCTACGGTACATTTTCCCGTGAGTATTTCTCTAACTAGTAATCAATAAAAGCATATATTGAAATTCTATTTTCAGCATTTTAAAGTTGTTCTTTTAATGCAATTTATGTTTGTTCAAAAGTCTTTTTAATTCAGTTTTTCAAAAATAATTTTAATTTTCCAGCGACAGGTACGAATTATTTAATTCCCTGTAAAATACAACTATAGACTGAAAATTCTAAATTTTCAAAAACAATTTACTCTTTATTTAAACACGCACTCTAAACTGCAAAAGACGGATTTCAAAAAAACGCATTTGCTAACGTATTATTGGAAAAAATATCGAGAGTGAAATTCCCCATGACTCAAGGGATTGAAAATCTTCTATATCAACTGATACACTGACGTTAATTTTAAAAAGTAAGGAAAAAGAAAACCCACGGTCTCATTTCTGGAGGAGCTGGGATTTGAACCCAGGACATCTCGCATGCGAAGCGAGCGCTCTACCACTGAGCTACACCCCCTCGTCCCTCACTTTGATAAACAGCGTCCAAGCCGACGTCACCTATCAGATTTTTCTTCTTGAATGTCGATAGAGAATAAATAGCTTTCTTTAATCTATCCTAGATGGCGCCAGTTGACCTATATTTTCAAAATCCATCTTTTTTCGAAGTTTTGTCTTCTAGCAGCATTAGATGAGCGATTGATAAGCTTGAATAGATACAACTGTAAAAACAAAATCTGGCAGCTTTTTGGCTTGCCGAAGAAACAAAAATTTAGAGAGGCAAAATGCAACAACTCATCCGCTGAGAAGTAAAAAGAAAACCGCAGAGCAAAGATGAATTTGTGGTTTAGAAGGAAAACGATCGAAAAATTAAGTAAATAAATATTAAAAATAGAAAAAAAAATTTATTTATTTTCAGATTATGCGATAATCAGAGGATTCGGATTATTTTATTTATTTATTTTGTAGCGAGAAAATAAATCTGTGGCATTATGGCAGATGTTGATATGTCATTTTTTCATGTTTTCGGCAAATTAAAAAGTAATTTTTGTTGTGAAATATGAAATTGCTCAACTAAATTTTTCAATCCAAATATTCTTTAGTTAATACTCATATTCAACCTCAAGCATATGGCTGGTCTTCAATGAACATTTTAAATTAGGGTCTAAAATATTCAATCAGGGACCAAGTATTACCTCTTTTATGCATAACAGTATTTGCCAATACGAATAACTTAGTATTATTTCATAATTCCACTTTTAGCTTTTGCCACATTAAAGAACCAATTTTAAGTGTGACATATCAACTTAAAATATAAAATTGAATTTTTCGGGCATATCAACATCTGTCATAACACCACAGAAATAAATGAAGTAGATGCGAAACAGTAAGTCGTATTCAAGGTTATGTTTAAAATAAATAAATAAACTATTATGTACTAAATAAAATACTAACATAATGTTATATCTATTTTACTTGACGCTAGGGTTTATGTTTTTATTATCACACATTTTGGGGATTTAAATATTTAAATAGGAATAAACATATGTTTATTTCTATTCTTTTTAGAAAAAAAAATAATGAATTTAGCTGATTTTCAGTAATTACCTCATGAAGTAAATTATAAACACAAAAAATTATATAGTTTTTTTTTAAAGTTGATATTAAAGTATTTCATGTGTATTGTATCATATGTATTAGACAGAGTAAATACTTTAATAAGCGAAACGATGTTTGACGGCTCGAAATTTATTTTTCTGTGTTTTCTCTTTTACCATTGTGTTTATTGTTATTTGTGAACATATAAATTTTTAGATATTTTAAACAGAATAAATGAGATCCAACTCACAAAAATGAATGAAAAAAAAGAGTACCTTTTCCATATCTAATTTTTAAAAAGGTTAAATTGCATTACATGATTCCCAAGTCTTTTGAAGTATTTCAAAACTCAATTTCTACGGTACCCACTAATTCGAGTCAATTCCTCCAACTGGTTTGCTCAGAAAGCCCCATGTGAGCATGATAACAAGTCGACTCTACAATGAAATTCTCATCCCCTGTTAAAAGATATAGAACGATTTCGGAATGACTGCTCCATAGGTCACGGGAAAATAACAGAACCAGAAAATTTGCACTCCTTTATGCTCAATAAAACATCAAGATTTTGAAGGTGTACTAACTACGGGTTTAAATTTTTATATATATGTTTAAAAATTCTAGATTCGTGACAAAAGAATTGCCTATCTTTGCATCTTAAGATTCACAATTAATAAAACTGAACATAAATTAATTAGGTATATTGCTAAAAGCAAAAGCGTTAATTTGCTGAACAGCGAAAGAGTTGATTTCAAATAATAAAGTTCTAAAGGTTACATTAATATCCAAGAGTGATTTTATAAGGATTAAAACGTCTCTAAAATGAATATGTACAAAAAATTCAGATCCTGAATTATTTATTCAAATATAAATCCAAGGAATAACTATTTTTATGATCATTGATTTTTTTTTCTTTTTATCAAATTCTCATTTTTTATTTTTCCTTTTTGTTAAATTTTTCTATTTTTGGCACTTCATTCTCACACAATTCTAACTGATTTTGACCTATTCAAAAAGTAAAGCAAATTTCTAACTTTATCTCTCTCACCGTAAAATCTTCCTCCCCCAACCATTTGTTTACTTTGAATCATTGCTTTCTCTTGTTTTCATTCTTCGTTCATTTTCAATTTTAGGCTTAATAATGACTTCCAAAACAGAAGAAAGTGCTCCTCAGCATAAAGAGCCTTAGAATATGAATGTCTCTTTTTTTTTATTTTTGTAAATACAGGCTTCGTAGTACATTTAGCCCTTAGTACATTAAGGCTTCTTCGTATAACTTGAAGTAATATAAATAAGCCTTATACACTTTTTTCCCCCAGGATCTTTTTGGAGCATGCCACCTCACGGAGGTACCAAAAGGTGGGCCACGGTTCGTAACGCCAATCTCTTTGAGACGCGGAAACGGGCCCATGGTTATGACTGTTTAGTCTTAGTTGGTTCCTAGATAGTCGTTACAACGATATCCAAAAATTAATTGCTTTTGTTTCTTTTTTCTCGTCCTGCCTCGCGTTTTCGAACCGCCCAAATTATGCGATCCTCATCTTTTTGCCTCTGGAGTACCCATCTTTCGACGACTTATCCAAATTTCATTTTTCAAAATTTTCCCTCTCTACATCCATAATAAACAGCTCCTAGCCAGCCGATGCGAGCCAGTAACGCTCTCCTCTGGCCGCTCTAGGTGCAATGAAATAAAAAGGCCTTAAAATATAAAAAGGTTCTTAGCGCAGTGGCGTAACGAGCATAACTGGCGCCCGGGACACAATAACTTTTTGGCGCCCTCCCCATGGTCTTGGGGACCAATTGGTCCAATGGTCTGGGGAGCAATTCGGCGCCCGGGGCATGATAGGCCCTCTTGCCCCCCCCCCCCCTTCTCGCTACGCCACTGTCTTAGCGTTACCTTTAGAGTTTTTTTAATTTTCAAAATTTGGGGTAAAATTAATAAAATTTGAAATTACACCTTCAGGGGAATCAAACCACGGAACATTTAATGATCCTGTGTCTTTTTATGTATGTAGGAAGATTTTATTACTCAGGCGTTTTCCATACCTCAACAGGCATTTGACACGTTTCCTCAAGGCTGGCTTTAAAAGCTTTGAGGTTAGAAACTTTATATATATATATACCATAGGTTCACATCCATGGTCTGTAGAAACTTAGAGGAGTAAACAAAGTTTACTATAATGATTACTATGACTTTGTATGTCATTGGTACAAGGGAAAGCAGTCAGACTGTGGGGTTTAAGTTTTAAAGTGCATGTGGTTTAATGGGGTTTAATACTCATTAAAATGAGTTCATTTCAATATACGTAGTATGTATGAGTTCCGCTTATTTACGTAGTAGTAAATAAGCGGTATGGGCAGATTCTGTAAAAGCTCTGAGTTCCGTTTTCTGTTATTTAGTACGGTCAAAATAAACATCCTCTTGAAAACTGAACGTTTTTTAAAAATTATGTAGAGCTGAGTATACCAATATAGTTATGAGAATGCGTTGCTACTCATATTAGTTGAAGCAGAATATATATATATACATATAAGTTTCATTGAAATTTGTCCAAGCGTTACAAAGTTGTATATATTTTTAGAGTTGCAGTTCAGAGTGGCCACCTAAAAAGATATCCACTTTGTTTCCCTCCTTTTTCGCGGCTACTATATGTAGATAATGATCATAAAAATTTCAAAAGTTACCAGATTTGGAAAAAACTAAACTCAAAAAGTTATAAAAATATAAATAGTAGCTAACCAGAACGGCAGATCGCATTTCATATTATGTTTATTCATTTTAAGACTCACAAGAGAAATGCATTCGTTTTCAAATTTTATTTCCGCCATTTATTAGCTTAAGAAATAATCTATTATTTATTTTAAAGAATACTTTATTTTCTTTGTTGATTCGTTGGTTTTGAGTGCTATGGGGGCTTAACAGACCGGATCCAGAATTTTAAAGCCGATTCCGAACAAGTACAAACACCTATGCAATCCGGGGAGCGAATCCATAAATACGGGTAACAACTTATTTTCTGAAAAGTCTCGATTTTGTGAACTTAGTTAGAAAAAAAATGGCAACAGAAATACCAAAAATTGTAGTCATCAAAAATATTCTTATGTGAGATCGAACAAGTTACTTGTCAAAATAGAAAGGAATAACTGACCGCGATTCTTGACTTGTGAATAACACTAACAGACTGATATATTTAATAAGATTACCTCAAAATTAAACTTAAGGAGTATAGAAATAATGCTAAATTCTCCAGGCTTGTTCCTATATTGAGAAGCTGTTAAATATTAGGTGGCGTAATGGATTGAAAGATAAATAGTTTCAAAACCACTTTTTTTAGTGAATGTGAAAGGATTTAGTATAGCATCATTCTTTTGTTTCTTTCGAGAAAAAAACAATTCTAACTATAACCGAGTGCCATTGTTGGAATCGAAGAATCGTAGAAGCTAACACTTCTGACTTTTCGAAAAATTCAGAAGAAAACTAAAATAATTGCTTTCCAAATACCAGCAGTTAGTTGTCTGGTGTATATTGCCACGTACTAATGCATGTATTTCTAAAGAACTGAAATGTTTGCCACAGCGTGGGGCCTTATATTGAAAGCTTTTGGTCCAGTCACCCTAGAGTTAAAATCTCACTTTCTTGGTCAAACCACCTTTTTCCGGAAGACAACCATAGATGGATAGTCTTAAGTCTTGCGCGAAAGTTTAAAAAAATACCCAAATCGCACATTTTTGAAAATCTGTTAACCGACTTTCCCAACTACACAAAAATAAGATCAAACCGGCTAAAAGGAGTTTCTCTTACCGATTTTCGATATGCTTCCATCTGTTGGCCTCTGAGTCCAGCTATTTGAGTAAGTTCCTAGGTTCTTCACAACGTTCTGCAGATCATCGTCAGACTTGGGAATCCATAAGCTCATAGACGTCTTTGCTTCTGAGGGTTGCGAGCAATGTCCCTTAGCATCGTTGTAGCTCTTAGTTTCTTGCACCAGGCTGCAGCAAGCTGACCCTAGAAGGATGTCTCTACCCAGACAAGTAGGTACTATATGAAACGGAAAGTTGGAGAAATGCTCAATGAATATGAGGGATCAAAAAAGTACTATGGAGAGGAATGCGTATAATTGAAGGAGCAAGTGTCTCTTTCATTAAAAGTTACATTCATAAATCAAGAAAGAGATAACAAGAACACCACTGAGCTTTATAAAATCCAAATATATAAGAATGGCATACTAATTCCGAACAAATTAATATAGTTTTTTATCAGGTCAGGGTGCCAGGATAATTTAAGTCTTTCGTATAAATAAGCGAAAGTTTTATATAAATAATTAGGGAACTATAAATAAAGATTTGAAATTTTATATAAGGGATCAAGATTCACGCAAGTAAATATGCAGTAGTCGTATCTAGTTCACAAAAATTGGGGGAGACAACAAAACAGTAAAATACTGCTTCTTAAATTCCAAGATAGTAATTAGAGAGGACAAGTTTCGAATTAATTTTATACTAAGGCTCGGTGCACACGAGAGATCCGGTGTCGTTGCGGCACCGCAGTTGCGATCAGGCAGTACATAGAGTTGAACTAACCGACTCACCGTTACCTCTCGGTTACACGGACGGTACATAGAGTTGAACTAACCGACTCACACGGACGACGCCGTCGTACGTGTGAGTCGGTTAGTTCAACTCTATGTACTACCTGATCGTAACTGCGGTGCCGCAACGACACCGGATCGCTCGTGTGCACCGAGCCTTATTCTTCTGGTCGTAAAGCATTAGAGATGGATGTTTGTTTACTTGTTTTTCTAATGCGGAGGCACTTGTCGTAAGACATTCGCCTTTTATTATTCAGTCCTTATTTTCAGTCAGGAATCTTCCTGACTTGAAAGATTACTGAGTCGTTAAAAAGGGAGAATCGTAGAGAGTAAAACGTTAGAATCACACTCGATCGTTTGCATGATTATGGACCGAAGTGAAAATAAATGATAAATTCCCTATGACAGAATACAAAAACGTTGAAATCAACAAACAAAATGTATGCGTTAGCCTAATATATTAAGCAGTCCTTTAAAATAAAAGGGATTGCGTTTGGAAAATTTATTCTAAATAGGACTTCATTTCGTCTGGGTAGCGTATGGGTTAGATCAGACATCTACTGTGAGGGAAATCCGTGGTTCGAGACCTAGCTGTAGCAGAAAAACATTCCAAGCTCGAAGCTTAACCTTAACTGATGCATCTCGCCCCTATGATATGGTATATTACGTGGCCTGACAATATTTTCATGTAAATGGTGAAGGGACACGACTGTCCCTTCAATAATATTTGAGTTGCAGACATAATTTTGTTAGTTTTTAGTACCCTGTATGATACTTTATGCACTTCACATTTTTTCGATATTTTTTAACGTATATCATACTTACAAATGCTCTTCCACCCAGCAGTTGGGGCCCATTACCAACCTTACGCGATGTTGGTCGATATTTTTTAACGTATATCATACTTAATAATAGTCTTTCACCCAACAGTTAGTGCCCATTACCGACTTTACGCGATCGTGGTAATAAAGCATCCAATCAAATGTATCAGTTTATTTTACCTGCATCAAAAGTCATGTCTTGAGTCCAATCTCCCCCATCTTGTTTCACCACCAGTTTGTACGTTTCTTCTGGTGTCAGCCCAGAGATCGCCAAGTCTTTCACGCCACCGTTGACCGATAGGATGGCCGTCTCCATCTGTGTAAGAGTGGCTGTGACTGTAGCGCTAGGTGTTCCTTTAGCTGTTAGCATGGGACAGCTAACAGTTCCTTCCCCTTTGGGTGATATGGTCACTCGAACAGGTGATTTGGGATCTGTGATAAATAAAATATTTCTTTTCTTATCTAATATTATGGCATCTGTACACCTTTAAAACTGCATTTTAGTTAAAATATCCATTTTTTTATCATTATTATTATTTATTATTATTATTATTAATTTATTTATTTATTATTATTATTATTATTATTATTATAATTATCATTATTATTATTATTATTATTATTTATTATTATTATTATTATTATTATTATTATTATTATTTATTATTATTATTATTATTATTTTGCAATAACACTAAAACCTAATCTTTTTTCTTTCTAATTCTTTTTGAGTTTATAAATCTGGTAAAAATACAAAATTCAAAAAATTTCAAAAAATCACCTCCGAAGGTGTACCTAAAAAACTTAAAATTTTTGAGTATCTTAAATTTCTTTCATTTTAGAGAATCTTCCGCACCCAATAGATTTAAAAAATTTTTATTTAAGCGATTTTCATGAATATTTTGTTTTTCCTCAAACTTGTCGTCTTATAAAAAAAATAATCAAATATATAAGAAAAAGTTAAGCAATTTGAAATTTTTCTTTTAAAAAAAAACTTAAAAATTTAGAATCTGTTCAGTGTTTTATATACAAAGTGAACCAATAATTCTGTTCATATTCTGTGTTGTACATCGTAAAGATTCTAAAGCAATTTGTCTTCACGATTTAGAAAAAAAAAAAATTTAAATTTTTAGTCACTGAGAAAAACAAATTAATATTTTTGTTTTTAGAGCAATTTTTCCTTCAAAAATACTTTCAGAACTCTTAAGCTAGATCAAATATCCTGAAGACTTTTTAACGAAAACAGAACAAAAAAAAATTGCCAAATTTTATAGCGCTACCTTATAAGGAATTTAAACATGTGCTTACAAAGATGGAGAATAATTAATAACCCTATTCCAAGATCAATAGACAGAATAAAGAAATACAACAGAACAAGCACAAACTGTACAGAACAAAAAAAATTATCATCATGCTAGAAATATTATCATCCTAGAAGCTTGCACTTGTGTTATTTTACTTTGAAATCTCTGCAGTATGTTTTAATCCAAGAAAAATAAATATGTTCTTTGAGAAGAATATCAATTGCCGCACTCTCATAACAAAAATCTAAGAACTTTGTGTTATAAAACACATTTTATAGTCATTAGTAGGCTTATATTTTCGTTTGTTTAAGAAGCTTTCCGAATTCTTGTGTTTTGGGAGTACACCAGATCAAGTAAATTATCCAATTTTCCATTAGTAAGGCTATTAAATAATTTATATGTTAGAGGAAAATCAATCAGAAGAGACTTTTTTGTCTTCACAATAGTCGAAAATAAGAAAACACCGTTTAATATAAATAAGTTCAGTCAAAACAAGAATTTGAATGTATTTATTTTTTTCTCTATAAACATACTTCCAAAAACTTCTTGAATAAATGGCTTTAATGAATTCGAAGACCCGTAGGGTTCGTCTGCCTATAAATATGACAATGGAACTTTTAAAACCAGTCAGCCAATAAACAAGCTATTGGCGTTGAAATTGCAATTTCTCTACCATTTTTTTAATGTATCAAATATTTTGTGTACTTTACAATGATTGTTTGACTATTAAATTGTCATAAAAGGAAATAACTCAAATATTCCCAAAATTTTATCATTATTAATAACTTATAAAACTGATACTAAAAATCCTTCCTAGTAGTGTTAACTTTCATGTACAGGGTGGTCATAAAAAACTTTGCCGATATATGGATCTCTAGTAGCCGTTCCGTTCAACCGATCGATATGAGATTTCAGATATAGTTATTCAGAGGTATGAGCTCAGGATTTTGTGAACGGGAACAAAGTGGCCCTCACGGTTACGATTATAGGTACAGAAACTCGAAATTTTCGAAGGGCAACGCCCATTTTTTCCCGTCGAAAAATGCTCAGCGCATGCGAAAACCCTAAAAAGCGTTGAAACGGTACGTGTATCACAAAAAATGGACACGTTTTGCACGCACAAAAAACAGCACTGCGAACGGCCCACAAAAACACGATCAGGGCGCACGGAAGAAATTTGCATATAACAGAGGCAAGACACCAATCACTGATGACAACACAGATCGGTCAAAAGAAAACTTATGTTTGGATTACACATTTTCCACATGGGTGCCATCATCATGTTTTTGTTGGCCGTTCACAGAGCTGTTTTTTGCGAGTGCATAACGCGTCCGTTTTTTGTGATACACACCGTTCCAACGCTCTTTAGGGTTTTCGCATGCACTGAGCATTTTGCGACGGGAAAAAGTGGGCGTTGCCATTTGAAAAATTCGAGTTTCTATACCTATAACCGCAACCGGGAGCGCCACTTTGTTGCCGTTCACAGAACCCCGAGCTCATACCTCTGAATAACTATATCTGAAATCTCATCTTGATCAGTTGAACGGAACAGTCGCTAGTGGTCCATATATCGACAAAGTTTTTTTATGACCACCCTGTATATATTTTCTCCGTGATCAAGATCAGATCGCGATAATTCTGACTTTTCGTAGCCGGCAGCACATTTTCATGACATTTTTTATTCTGGAATTTAAAGTTTTGAAATGCTCTAAAAAAGCCTAATGAATGTAAAGAAGAAAGAAGAAAGACTTTCACTACAGAAGGAAAGGGTATTCGGGAAATTTTTACTCTGTTCTTGTCTGTCTTAATCCATTGTTACTTTTACGAATAAGAAGTTCATAAAGTTTTACCCCAGCTTATGACAAGTTCCTTACAAAAACTACAGCAAAGGCTACAATGATATGCTGCTATGTACCGTATTGATAATAAATTTATCTTGAAATAAAGTTATATACGTGCACTTTTTTTTCTGATCCAATAAATACAAAGTATATTGCTACTGAACATGCTCTCGGCAATTCACTTGACTGAAGGAAGCACTCATAAGCTTACGAATGTAATGATGTGGTTGCAGACCCCTACTGTAAATGAACTTCAAAATTTGTAAAAGTTATTCATGATGATTAGACTTAAAATTAGCATATTATTAGAGTTAGAGTGATAGCAATTCAAAAAACCTTCCTTTGTTGTCCCGTTGACCACCCCTGATATTAGGGGCAAAACCACTTTATAGCCATTTTTACGAAAATGAGTTAGCAGTGCCATCTTGTAGCTTTCAAGGAATACTAACACCACCTGCAGTCATATCTGGGGCTGAACTACTTTAAACCTCTTAAAAATAGCGATAAAGTTTCGGTGTGCCGGGGGAAAAACCACTTTACTCCAACTTTCAGATTCTTTTTTTCTTAAACAGCAATTTTTACGAAAATGAGTTAACAGTGCCATCTTGTAGCTTTTAGGGAGTACTAACATCATGTGCTTTCATATCTGGGAAAGAACCATTTTAAAGCCATTAAAAATAGCAATAAAGTTTCGGTGCGCTGAGGAAAAACCACTTTACTCCATTTTTCAAATTCGTTCTTCTCAAAACGAAGTTTTTGGAGTAAAGTGGTTTTACCCCCGGACCCTTCTATATGTCAAATATATTTTAGAAACTACGTGACATTAATAAATTTTTTAAAACAGAAAAAGAAAAGAAAATTAGATGTCGAAGTCACCCTCCAAGCAATATTTACGAATATATAATAAAATCTTTGCTGACATATTAAGTACGACGGTAGAAATTTTACTCACATGTCATAACACTTGTTTGTGCTAGGGTCTTCACATCAACAGGAAGCAGGGCCGCTTCAACTTGGACATCATAATTTTGGAACTGCACAAGATTCTCGAGTTTTAATTTCCACGTGTTTGTGAGCTGGTTTTTTACAGCGCAATTTGTGTTAGAGACTTTAAGGCACGCCCGGACATTGTAAAAAGATGGTAACCATCGTTCTTTCGGCTTAGACCATGATAGATGGAAGGTGTCCCATTCGATGTCGAATGCCGTTAGCTTGCTAGGAGTAGACATCATTTCTGGGAACAAAGTGCGGAAAAATTTTAAATGAAGTACCATTTCATTGATATAATGTTATGAACGTATCTTCACATGACATTCCTTACCTTCAACTGTATATTTACATATGTAGGGGTAACGTTCTTCACAGTTACCCCCGGCCAATTTCAGCTTTCCCGCTTCGTTGATGGCTCTGCAGCAAGATTCAGATGATGACGTCACTCCTGAGTTTTTTGCCATAGGTAAATCTGTTATTTTCTCCCCATCGGTCCAGTATCCAGTGCCTAAGATTACAAGAAATAATTGAGGTATATGATACATATGATACAGTAATTTAATACAGAGAAATAAAATCAGTTTTTGCTGTTAAAATGATCATAGAATTAATAGTAATAATCTAATTTTTTATTTTCTGTACAGCATATTTGAGGAGGAGTTCTCACTTCTGCCAATTGACCGTATTTTATTTGTATTGCGTAAGGGATTAATCGTGCTCCGTCTGTATTGCATCAACGTTACAAAATTCGATTGGCTGATACGACTGGATCCACTTGGAACCTGACCTCGGGGAAGTTAACTTGGAAGATATTCAGATGTGTTGTGAAAAGAAGAAAATAAGTCTTGTGAAAAACACAGTGAAAGATTTAGCTACGGGGCCTAGTATAAGTGCACTAACTACTAGTCTAATAGGTTTAATTATCAGACCATGTCTGCCTAGTATTACTCCTAATATTACTAGTTTCAGGGAGAATTTTGTACTCTCTGAAACTAGTAATAGCCTCTCATTTACGTTCCACCGCAATTTAACCGTAAGGAAGCTTCGAATCCCAAATATTAACTCCAGTGTTTATCAGTACTTCAAGTGCTTGTATTTAATTTTTAAATAAAAAGATTATAAAATAATGATATCTAAAATAAAAGTAACTTGTCTTACGGATACTTAAGTATATCATACACAAATGTAAATTTTACTCAAATTTAAAATTATTCAACATTTTTCAAAAAAGAAGAGAGTTTGATCAGATGTTCGAGTGATTTTTGTTATCAGGATTTATGCTTTTATACTCGCTCTTAACGATAATATTAAATATTATGTATATGCATTGCTATGTATGTAAACACTCCTGATCATTTAACACCTTGAGAGCTTCAGCGTGACTTGAAAGTGTTTATTTTTTATTTCCCTCTCAGTCCTCTTTTCTCCCTCCCTTACTCCAATCCCTTCACGTAACGCTTTTTCCTATACGAAATTCCTATTGCAATTTTCCCTATAGAGAAAATTGCTTATAGGAATATTTTCCATATAGGGGAAATATTTTATATTTTTTATATTTTCCCTATAAGGGAAAATTGCTCTAACTTCGTTAAATGCTCCTCCTGTAGAATTTGAAATTGTAATTATAATTGTATCTTATACCAATAGATGGCAGTGTGTTTAAAACGAAAATGGTCCTACCAGAAAAAGTGAATTCTTGGCGAAGAGCCAGAAGGCAGTAATGCTTAATCTCGAAGGCAGTAATGCTTAATGTCGAATGGAATAAATTGTTTGTGTTTTAAAAGAAACTGATCTCATTATTGAGAAGTTTTTATTGTGTATTTTATATGCTGAAGAAATTTAACTTAGTAGTTGAAGTATATAAAAAGAATTTCGAATCATGAGAAGAAATGGAGGTTTATAATTGAATTGAAGTTTATAAACAACAGAATTTACAGTGGTGCCGAAACACACAGGATACCTTTAGATTAAAGGTGAGTGAAGAAACCCTTTGATTTCTTTGAAAGTTTTGAACATTTTGAAAAAAGAAAATGGACAAACTCGCAACTACGCGAACTATTGCACGAAGTTCCATAACTAAATTGATAAATAAATTTGAAACTTTGTTAACGAATCCGAACTTAGATGTTGATGAACTTAGTGACAGTATTGATTTACTGAATGAGAAAGAAAAATGATTAATTGAATTAAATTCAAAAATATTTGAAATCACGAAAATGGAAGATTTAGAGAAAGAACTCTCTTTCGTCGAAAATTATCAAGAAAATATATTGCTTTGTAGAAACAGATTGAATAGAGCCAAAGCGAAACTAAAGCGGATAAAGAGCCAAAGCGGATATCTCATGTTCAAGAGTTAGCGTTTAAGTCAGAAAAAGATATGCTTGTGGCAGGTAAAGAACTTGCAAATGATTCCCGAATAAAATGTTTTGATCCCTTTATAGTTGAAAATAGTTTAATCAGAGTCGGCAGTAGCTTAGAATTCGCAGAAATTACGGAAGAAGAAAAACACCCCATTTTACTGCCATATGATAATGAATTTTCTGCTCTACTTGTGAAATCTTGCCATGAAAGGGCTGCTCATTGCGGGTTAACAGCAACTCTAACCCAGTTAAGAGCAAATTATTACATCATAAAGGGTAGAAAATTAGTGAAAACAATGATAAATAATGCAAAAAATACAAGGCTAAGGCATTTGTTGAGAAGACCGCGCCACTCCCTGCTGATCGTATGAATATGTGCGTAGTGTTCGATGTGACGGGCTTGGATTTCGCAGGTCCCCTGTATATTAAAGAAAATATTGCTACAAGAAAGGCCTATATTTGTTTATTTGCCTGTGCCTCAGTTCGAGCAGTCCACCTAGAGCTCGTGTCCAACTTACGAACTGAAACTTTTATATTAGCCTTTAAGAGGTTTATTGGCTCTTAAAGGAATGTGTAGAACTGTATATTTAGATAATGCCGCAACATTTAAAAGGGCTGATAAAGAATTAATACGATGACTGAGTAAAAAATCTGAAATACAAGAATATCTTGGTTCTCAAAGGATCGAATGGAAATACATTGCTCCCCTTGCCGCCTGGCGGGGGGGGGGGGGGGAAAGAATGGTGAGAAGTATAAAAATATGTTTCAAGAAGATTTTAGGGAAAGCTTTGTTAACTTTCGAGGAGATAATAACAGTCTTAATTGATATAGAAGCAATACTTAACTCTCGACCATTGACCTACACTTATGATGATGCTTTGGAACCTACTCCATTGACTCCTGCTCATTTTTTGGTGGGTCGTCGTCTTACCACTTTGCCAGCAAGAAACAGTGAACCAGAAAAAACTGATCTTCGAAATAGATTTAAGTATCAACAAACTTTAGTTGAACATTTCTGGAAACGATGGAAAGAGCAGTATCTTCTTGAACTTCGGTCTAACCATGTGGTGTCTCATTCAAATGGTCCCAATATAAAAATTAATGATATTGTTCTTACTGGTGGTTACTGTGAACCGAGACAGCTGTGGCAATTGGGTAAGGTTATAGATGTTTATGTGGGAAGAGATGGAAAAGTAAGATCATGTTCCATAAAGGCTGCGCGAGGAATAATTAAACGTCCAGTACAATTAACTTTATCAATTCAACTCAACTTCGGAAAAAAGCTGATCCTCTTTCAATACTTTAAGGGTAAATCCAACCAAATAAGTGGTCGTAATTTCGGTATAAAGGAGGCTGTAGCTGAGTTTCAACAGAGTTCCCAAGTTGTTGTGTTTCTTGCTGTTGTTGCTTATGCACCCTGGTTGGAATGTATTCCAGACCAGGTCCATATAGACTTGAGAGAAGAGGGGTGCAGCTTCGGTTTATAATGGCATCATAAGGTTTGAAGGCCGACTTAGCCAGGTGCCACCTCAGTTGTGACCGAGCACCCCCAGGAGTGACATCTGGGGGGATCGCACCTTCCCTACCCGATGACCTAAAAAAAGGACATTCCGGTTTACGGATTTAACATGCTCATATCCGGCCTAGATACGACGGCATTTAATGGCGCTTGTCGGGATTCGATTCGAGCACCCTTAGTACCGAAAGGCGATTTTTTTCCACACATTAACGACAGGCGAGCATATTTAGAATTTTAGTATTAGATGGAGTAAAAGCATTTATGATAAAAATTAAACAATATTGATAGAGGGTTATTTGTTTATCCTCTTGGGCACCTTTCTTTCCCAGTTTGGCACCCGTCCATATTTTTGAGTCTTTGTTTGGCAACATTTTCAGCAAAGCTTTTGCCTCAGCTTCATCAAGCAGACTGGTCAAATGGCCGGATCTCTGCTGACAGTCGTCTTCAGCCTCGGTCCAGTTCTTCACTTTATGCTGGATAACTTCGTAAATGACGTAAACCTTTGATGGTTTGTAGAAAACAAGGTCCGGTGGATCTGGAAGAGAAAACAAACACGTCAGTGTAGGGCAAAAGCGTAGTTTTATTAATTTATTATACTATAAACGTTTATTAACAATGTTCATATTGTGGCAAAACTGGTGCATCGGTGTTGTGAAACAGGGGTAAGGTGTCTGGCTACGGTGCTTAAGGTGATGAGCTCGAGTCCCGCTGGATGCAAGTTGCTTAAAATCGTTTTTCTTTAAATTTCCTTTATTATCCTTTCTCGTTTTACCCTGAATGTTCTAATATGCTAATTTATTATATGCTAATTGTAGTTTCTACCATTCCAGAAAGTTCGATGACTGTATATAAGTTGAGCTAGCGTTCAGTTCAAGTCGAATAAAGTTATCTAGTGCAGATCGGTTACCTTTGATTTCTTGTGATAAATTATACAAATCAAACGAATCTACCCGACATTTGTATAATGAATATACAGATAATATTGAAAGTGTGAAAAAAAATATTGGACTCAGATTCTACACTTTTAATTAATAAATTACTTTAGGAATTTTGAGAGTTGCTGCTTCATTTTTAAGGCCTACTTGAAATTTAAGTTCATACAACCACGTAAATTAATATTTCTGGGGATCAAATGAGTGTTTTTTTTTAAGATATTCTATTCAGTAAATATTTTCGAGTGGAGGCACTTAGTCGTATAGACATTCGCCTATAATTCAAGGCAGATTGCTGGTCATTTTGTTATGGGGGCACCATATAGGCGGACCAGCATTACTCCCTCTGAAGGTATGGCACAAACGGAAGTATTTTAGTGCCACACCGCCGGGATTCGATCCGAGCACCCTCAGCACCGAAAGCCAGTGAGATGTACCACAGAGCCACCACAAGTCGATTTGGTAAATATGCCTCTGTACCTCATTCGTCTCGTTATTCTTTGGTCTTTTATTTAGTGGGCTTACAAAGCAAGTAAATAGCATTGTGAAAATTGCAATTTTCTACGATACTTTGAGAAAGTATTTCCATTCCTTATACCCACAAGTGTTAATAACTTGTAGAACACTAGCCTTGACGTAGACGCAAGTTCGATTCTTGGAACGTTTTCGTTACAAATTATAATGTGTAAGGTATACACAAGATTCGATTCACAAGAATCGAACTTTTGAGTGAATTAAAGAAGCTGCTTCAGATATGCTAATTTTGGCATACGCGCTTAGTATAAATACCACGCAGCGTCATTAATGAAAAGGGAGTTGTTGTTAAGGTTGAAAAGGTGTTATCCTGCTCTAGTCCTTAGCGGGCCAGGAGTTTTACATAGCAGTACTGCTGGTTTGACTTACTGTTCGTGAGTATAAAATTATATTGTTCTTGAAAGCTGTATTTACATTCCGTACAAGTAGTACGCATGCTTATTGCTGTAAAAGCCAATTATATGTGCAATGAATCCAATAAACATTGTTTCATGTATAAATTGTGTTTGTATATAATTCAAATAGAGTGCCACTTCAAATTATATACACCCAAGTCTGGGTAGAAGTGAGCATAGATTCTCTATACTGGCGCCCGAAAATATATATACCCTGGTAGTTAGCGTTACATTTGTAACGAACAACATAATTGAAATTAAAAACTGTGTACTGTGTACTTATATTGATAAAATTGTTGCAAGTACTTATATACTATTTAAAAAATGAGTGTTGTAGAACAAAATCCTGCTGGAAATTTTCCTCGGGTAATTATGGTTCAGCAAATTGCGCCATTCGAAGCCACCTTCAATGGCGGCCCCTCAAGCCAATTCCTAAAGAAAATCGAGCATTACTTTCAGCAACAATGCACCCCAGAGGGGGATAAACTTAAAATTGCTCTAGCCGCTTTAAGATGTAGTGCATATCAGTGGTACACGTGTTTGAAAAGCAGTAATCTGATTTTTGACTATTTGTCATTCAAGCAACAGTTTCTTAGTGTTTTTCCAAAGACCTTTAATCAAAGTGAAATTGAAGCGGAAATTTATTCGCTAAGGCAACGTGAAGGTCAGTCTGCATTAGATTTTGCTATGGAAAAGATTTCCAAGTGTGAGGAATATTTAGAAGAGTTGACGGAAGCGATAATCTTAAAAATAGTTATCCAACGTTTGAAGCCAAGTGTTCAAGATTTTTTAGATAATCAAACAATTACAAGCAAGGTTACCCTCCTTCAAGCTTTAGCTAAATATGACAATAGACATTTCTTCGCTACCCCTCACCGTCATTCAGGTACGAGAAGTTTTATACAGCCGCGCCAAAATTTTTCGCGAGTTTCAAACCAGCAGCGTAAGCAGTACCGCAGGCAAAATAATAGAAGCGCACGGCGTTATAATGAAATTAGTGCACTTAAAGAAAATAAAATGCAAGCACCTTACTTGCACTGGCAAGTTGATTCACATAATATGGTTCAACCTGTTGAAACTGTGTGGTCAAATGTATTATTTTGTCCGAGCAGTAATCATTATTTTGAGAATAGTGAAAGTCAGGGTATTTTTGTGGCTTATAAAGAAAGTGAGTCTAGCTGGAATGATGAGGTAATTCCAGTACAAATTTCTGAAAATAGTGCCGATAATAATGCTAGTGGTTTAGAAAATAAATCATCTGACACTTCTATTAATGCTATACCTGATATTTTAGATGATATTCACACATCTGTTAATGAAGGAAATTTAGTAGATGACGAAGTATGCGTTACGGAAGTTAGTGAATACTTATTAGTTGACGACAATAAAAATTCTTTAAACGATAGTAGGAACTTGCTAGGTGATGATATTATTTCAAGTTTCCAGCCGAATGAGGATTGTGTAGGCCAGGTTGATAATATGGTTTTAAATAAAGTACATGAAAACCAGACTGAGAATCAGGATGAAAAGTTGACACAGAGTTATACTATAGGTAGTTTAGCTGATGCTTCGGAAGTTATAGAGAAAGTTTGCAATAAAACGCACCAGTACGAAAAGCTTAATCTTCCTAAAACTGAAGCAGTGTTAAAGAATTTAAATGATAACGATTCTGATATCGCAAGTTTCAAAGAGACTTTTTCGTCAAAAGAGGATAAAACTAAAGTTAAGGGGGATAAAAAACGTGAAAAAGAGCCTTCAGGTTCCAGCATTAAAACTGCTAATACTGAAGTAATTAAGGCGGTAAACAAGAAGTCGTATAAGCACAAATACGAAAAACAGAGTCAGGTTGTTGAAAAACATGACACAAGCAGCGAGATAAAGCCAGTTACTAAACACGTTGGTGCGGCGTATAAATTTGAAAAAATAGAATCTGCATTAAAATTTAATACCGATACAAGCAAAAGTACGAAGAAAAGTAAAGTGTGCACTACAAAACCTCCATCTAAGGATGAACGTGGCACACATAAGGTACACAAGGTTATAAAAAGGAAGAATGACAATTTTAAAGCTCCTTTGCATAAGTACAGGGAACGCAAGATTTCTGCCGCCCAGCAAGGTTGGCCTCCTCCCAAGAGACCTCCTGTCCATCGTCAAGCCGGACCAGCGCCTCAGGACCAACGACCTGCTGCACGAAGGATGCCCACACGGTCAACGAACCCCTTTACTAGGACTGCGACCATCAAGAGAGGTTCAGCGGATTGGACAAACTGGTGCAGTGAAGTTGCTGCATTCATGAGGAACAAGTCTTGTATCAATTCTCTTATTCTAACTCCCACCCTTTAATAAAATCGAACCAAATTGGTTTGAAGTTCCCCATTGTATATACTGTGTAAACATTTTGAGGGGAAGGGGTGAGCCACTGACAAAAAAACGGCATACTGTTTTATAAATTTTTGAAGGGGACATGTAGTGAAAAAAAATACATACTAACTACAGATAACAAACAACTAACATACTAACTTCGCAAATCATAACACATGTACATTATAAATTGGGGGAGAGCAGATACAGTCAAGAAATGTCATGCTGTGCAATTGTGTTGTCACTTTTAATTAAAATAGATATTTTAGGGCGCAGTTGGCCAGCCCAGTATCCGCAACTCTGCAAATCCACTGTGTAATGGTGTCACCTGGACCCTTCGGGGTTAGTTTTGTAAAATGGTAGTGGCGTTTTTCCCCCACACAACGTGTGGAAGGTTTTTTGGCTTTGCCACCCATTATGTAAAAAGTCAGACCAGCACGCGTTTTCAATTAGTTAACTGAAGCCGTTCAGACCTCAGTTACCTAATTTTTTTTTTCGAGGGAGGCCAGTGTAAGGTATACACAAGATTCGATTCACAAGAATCGAACTTTTGAGTGAATTAAAGAAGCTGCTTCAGATATGCTAATTTTGGCATACGCGCTTAGTATAAATACCACGCAGCGTCATTAATGAAAAGGGAGTTGTTGTTAAGGTTGAAAAGGTGTTATCCTGCTCTAGTCCTTAGCGGGCCAGGAGTTTTACATGGCAGTACTGCTGGTTTGACTTACTGTTCGTGAGTATAAAATTATATTGTTCTTGAAAGCTGTATTTACATTCCGTACAAGTAGTACGCATGCTTATTGCTGTAAAAGCCAATTATATGTGCAATGAATCCAATAAACATTGTTTCATGTATAAATTGTGTTTGTATATAATTCAAATAGAGTGCCACTTCAAATTATATACACCCAAGTCTGGGTAGAAGTGAGCATAGATTCTCTATAAATGACACATTTGCTTCGACTGAACGATATCGCATTAGTCTATACACAGTGCGCCAAATAGGTTTTAAGACTGGGTCTGTAAAAAGAAATGGAAACAAGAAATTAATACCTGTTTTGGTTTTTTATTCAAAATAGGACCCTCTGGCTTCAAAGCACTTTTTACAGCGATTTAATAATGAATCGAAAGCCAGTTGTAAATCACTTTGTGGAATGGCCTGCAAAGCACGCGTCGAAGCTTCTTGTATGGTCGAAATATCCTCAAAATACCACCCTTTTAACTTCATTTTAAGTTTTGGGAATAAGGAGTAGTCACAGGTTGCTAAATCAGGTGAATACGGTGGATGGTTCAACACACAGACATTATTTTTTGCCAAAAATCGACTAACAATAAGGCAGGTGTGACTGGATGCATTGTCGTGTAACAAACACCAACTGCTTTCAGTCCTATAGTCTGGACGAATGCGACGATTTCTGGCCATCAAACGCTTTAAAACAGCTAAGTAGTATTGACCTGTAATTGTTTGTCCAGTTGGACCAAATTCTTTGTGGATAATACCTTTACTATCGAAGAATGTAATGAGCATTGTTTTGATTTTGGATGGAACTTTTCTTGTTTTTTGGCTTGTGGTGAATTTGGTGACTTCCATTCCGCACTTTTTCGTTTTGTTTCAGGATCATATTGGAAACACCAGGTTTCATCACCTGTAACAATGGACTTCAAGAAGTTTGTATTGTTTTCAGCGGCTGAAATAATGTCTCCGCAATGTGCACTTCTCATTGCTTTTTGTTCAGGGGTTAAAGTGTGTGGAACAAATTTAGCACACACTTTTATTTTGCCAAATCTTCATGCAGGATGGTTCGAATTGTATCTTTGTTGATGTTTAAAGAGTCTTCCATCATTTTCAGTGATGGACAGCGATCGTTTGTTACGAAATTTCGTACTTTCTCAATAACTTCAGGTCTCCTAGATGAAATTTGTCTTTCACTACGCTGATCATCTTCTACCGTATCTCTTCCGTCCAAAAAAACGTTTGTGCCACACAAAAATATTTCATCTACTTAAACAACAGTCACCGTAAACTTGTTTCATGAGTTGGTATGTTTCCGAAGTACTTTTACCAAGTTTTGCGTTAAATTTAATTACAGCTCTTTGCTCCATCTTAAAAAATCAACATGAAAAATATTCACTTCTGCAATAAACGCTCGCCTTCTCTCAACTACTTGACGAAATGCGCACAACTTGTTAGCAGTGTGCCAGCAGACGATGGACGTTATGACGCATGCGGATTTACACTCACAGCGCCTTTACAACCTGCGCTCTGGGACGAGTCTTAAAACTTATTTGACGCACTGTGTATATCTGTCGAAACTTTACCACTAATTATTATAATAGAAGGGAATTGCTGCTAATTTGGTTTAAATAATGCACTTGTTACGAGGGAAAACGTTCCTTCCTTAAAATACTTAGGTGTGAAAGGACTATTTTAGTTTTTATAATGCAATACAGGCATAAATATGATTAAACCTTTTTAAAAATACGATTTTTTCTCACAGTTCCTTTGAAGATGCAAAAACTAATGTAAACTTTTTATACTGTCAAATTACATTGTAGGACTTATAACAGATAAACAAGAGAAATGATAAATTAACTCATTATCTATCCCTAAATAAACTGCTTATCTATACCTATTCAAGGATAAGGAAGTCATAAAACCAATGCCTCCAGCAGAAATGTTTCCTCTATGTATTCGTATGAAAGATCACGCACAGCACACGCGCACTCAAAATCAGTTTTTTCCGAACCTATTCAACATTCAACAATGGTCGAATAGCTCTCACTCTCTATATTAAAATTTCTCCGTGATAAAAGGTACTTATCTTCGGAGAGTGTTTATGGCCGCTGACTGCTGGGATATACGCATAAGCCTTTCCTATGAGAGAAATCAATATCGAACTGACTCAACCCTTCTGATTATTTCCAATACAAAAATCATATCGCCTAGGTAACAAATACAGAAGGCAATTATACTTAGGCACACACTTGAATGCTTTAAAAAATAATCCGGCTATTGCGTGTGGATATCGACAATGTCTTGCTGTAGCAGCTATCGAAAAGTATGTGAACACTTTCAAGAGAGTACAAGGTGCCCCCATAAAGTAACCGGACAATTTTTTATAAATAAGAAAAATAATATTCACCTTCAAATAAATTTATCTCCTTTAAAATAATCGCCAAAGGAGTCTATCCAATTTTTCCAACGTTTCTTCAAGTCATCTAAACACTGTTCATAGGCGTTGGAACGAACCGTTATCAAAATACGAGTAATATTTAATTTAATATCTCAAATGCTTTCAAATCTCTGTCCTTTCATGGCCATCTTAAGCTTCGGAAAAAGTAAAAAGTCAGCTGGCGATAAGTCAGGAGAATATGGTGGATGATTTATCACTGTAATTGAATGCTTAGCAAGATATTGTTGTACAGAAATTGCTGTATGGGACCTAGCACTATCGTGTAAAAGAAACCATTGCCCAGAATCAAACAGTTCCTTTCTAACTCGGCTTATTCTCTTTCTTAATCGAAAAAGCACCTCCTTGTAAAAACACTGATTAATTGTTTGATTTTTTAGGAACAAATTCGGGATGAATAAGTCTTTTGCAATCAAAAAATGCAAAATCCATGAAAGGAGAGAGATTTGAAAACATCTCGGATATTTAATGAAATGTTATGTGTATTTTGCGAACGGTTTGTTCCAATGCCTATAAACAGCGTTTCGATGACTTGAAGAAACGTTAGAAAAATTGTATAGACTCCTTTTGCGATTATTTTGAAAGAGATAAATTTATTTAAAGGTGAGTAATATATTTCTTATTCATAACAAAATTGTCCGGTTACTTTATGGGCGCTCCATGTATATGATAATTACGGCCTGCAAATTTTGCTTACCTAGAGTCTTATTTTATCATAAAAATTCTGATCGAGCCCCTGATGAAATAAGATATCAGTTATAGAACCTATTTTGAGAACTTTTTAAGCCGGAGTAGCTTGTAAAGACTATATTCATAAAGATAGGACAGAAATTCGCACATCTGTGCTTCAAAGAACGTCTTTATCACATTTTTTTCCTCCAAAAATGTGTGTTCTAAGTCTCCCGGCGGAACCACCAATGTTCTTTCTAGTGGTCAGTGTTTATTCCAACGACCGTCTTCCGAGACAATCGGGATTGAAACATCGTGCCTATAGACTTGGAAACCAGTGTCTTGACAAAGAAACTACCCAGTAATGCATGGAAATTTCATGATTCGCATTCTATTCCTCCCAAATTGGTACTTTAAACAACTGAACACAATTATTTTGGCAAATTTCTTTATTACAAGTAGTCAGTGAAATATTTTTGCTACAGGAGGAACGACATTCTTCGAGCAAAGTGTCAACACAATCTTAAAATACAAACTCAAGAAAATAAATGTAAACACCCTCAACATAACAAGTAATATAAAAAAAAATTATAAGTCAATTCCTACTTAGGTCAACAAAGAAAAATTTGATTTTAGTTACTTTTTGGCGGAGAATTGCACTGGTATTGGCTCGATTCTGTGAACACCATTATTGCCGAGAAATTTTTTCCCCCATATAAAACTAAAATTAATTAATTAAATTTAATTAATGAATTAATATTTGAAAAACTGTATTAACATCAAGTGTAATAAACTACAAGTTTAAAAAATGTATTTGAACTTGAGTGGATGAATAAAAAGTATTTTATTAACGATTGAAAATTTGAACAAGATATATAAAAGGAGAGTGTGAACTAATAGTAGGAATTGAAAAACAGAATACAAATTTAAACGCAGTGAACCTTTTTTGGGTTCTAACACCATACGATCTACAATTGTGACCACGAATGGATGTGCTATCATTCGTGGTGAGCATCTTGTTCTTGTTCAAAATGCAAAACAAATGCATGTAAACAAAAGACGTCATTTAATTCAAAGTCTAGATATATCATTCAAACTGATTTTTGATGGAACAACCATAAGAGATTTGAACTCGTTAAAACTTATAATTAAAACTTTTTCCCTTTAAAGGGAAATTGTAATTTTGAAGTATCTTACTACCTGTAGTTATAGATATCTCTCCGCAAGGTTGATAAGCTCCTGCGAAAAAACAAGACATCTTGAAGACGTATGAGGCTTGCATTGTTATGGGTGTCATTTGGAATTCCCTGCCAGACTGAACTTCAACTTCGGTGGATGGAGATACGGGTGACGTCATTTGGTGAGTTATGGAATATTTATCCGCTGGCCTTGCTTCTCCTGACTTAGAAAGTGCCATAGCTTTATCCCACGTGACGCGGAGAGATCCTGACCAGATAATGTATATGGACATAGGTACAGGGGTCAAAACAGCACCTAAAAGTTAGGAATATTTTATTTTACAATTGTATTGAATATATACATATCAGTTGTGTTTAAAACGATAATTTTGAATCCCTTTGATTTCTTCACTAAAATATGGCAAATCAAATCTGTTGAAAATTAACTTAATGTTTAGTGCAAACTTTTAACACCTATTCTGCTATCACAAAAATGTATCAAATGCTAAGATTCCATGAATTTATGACAATGTATTTTCACGAAACTGTATATTCTTATGAAACAAGAAGCAAACATAATTCTCAGACTAATAGGGTAGGTGGGGGCAAAGGTTCGCATGGGGCAAAGGTTCGCACATACATTTTAAAATGACCGGGAAGAGTTTTAGGAAGAATAGGGTAGGCAATGCATTCCTCTACTTCCAGTCAGTTGCCTCGTAAAAAATGTTGGAGTTAAGGCCCCCTTTTGCAGAGAAAATGAGGTAAGTTTATTTTCGTCTCTTTTAATGTAATTTTTTGCAATTTTTGAGTAATTTTGAGCATCACTCAAACTCACGAACTGTTTTGGGCTTATTTTCGCATGTTAGGGTGGTAAATAACCTTTCAAATCCTACCTTAAGTTTTGGGTTAACTCAAATACAGTGGCGTCCATTCTGCAGAAACAGAACCAGCACGAAATGGGGTAAAGGTTTGCAGGAGTCATGGGGTAAAGGTTCGCAGTGCAAACCTTTGCCCCATCTGCAAACCTTTGCCGCTCTAACTATTAACATTTGTTTCATGTCCTCTTTTCACTAGGAATCCTTATTAACAACGTCTTTTATTATTAATAGAAATTCACATTTTTGTAATTTGAAAAAAAATTATGGTTTTTGATAAAAACTGCCTGTTTTTAATCAGAAATTTTTTTGTAAAATGCTTGAAAATGCATAAATTAAAAATAAAATAAATTAGTACAACAAAAAAATAAAATAGCTCTGAACAAAGACCTATTTTACAAGATAAAGGAATTAAATGTTGTTACAAGACATTATAAGCTTCGAAGGTCTGGTTAGGGAAAAAAACTCTAAATGAGTAATTTCCAGATTTGCAAGTCTTTGAAAGGCTCCTTGCGTCACAATTTTTGACAAAATTTTATAAAATTTATTACAAAGACTCCTCTTATACATTAAAATAAAGTTATGTATCCATTTCAGGTTTAGACATCATTCAGATTATCAAAGTTTAACTTAAGCGTGGAAAAGTACAAAAATTTCACGAGAATTCAGAGTAGAAGCATAAAAATATTTCCTAAAAATTAATTATTCAACGAAAGCACATATCAAAACATAACCCTGATCAAAATGTATAAGCAATCTAAATGCAAAATTAAGGATAAGGTTAAAAATTGGATCGCAAGGAGCATTTTAAAAAACATAATAAAAATTTCAATTTTTTAAATATAAAAAATGAAATTTTAAATATTTCTAAAATTTTATAAGGTGTTTGAAATAGTTTTACTTTAATGAATATTTATGCCCAATTTCATATCTCTGAGGTAAAAATTTCAAAGATTGCTTTGTAATGTCCCCCATCCCCTTAATTTGCTTAATTTTTACGGGTTTTAAAAGAATGAGTAAAGCCTAAGATATAATATAGCGATAGTGTTAATAGTTGATATTTTAATTGGAAGTTCTTTAGTTTAAGAAAAAAATTATTGAGATTAACCCCTTTTCATTTTATGAATTTCTTTGTTAGATTCAACTTTCTGTGTTAATAGTTGATATATCATTTTGAAGTTATTTAGTTTAAGAAAAAATTTATTGAGATTAACCTGTTCAATTTGTGATTTTCTATATATGTAACACCTTTAAAAAGATTACAAAATGTGAAATAAAATTATTTAGACAACTCTTTTTGTGATTTTCGATGCCTATCCTGTAAGAAACCAACGAGTGGGGTAAAGGTTTGCAGTGCGAACCTTTGCCCCACCGATTGGGGCAAAGGTTCGCAAACAGGTCGTTTGGTAAAATTAAAAATTTGTTGACTAAATATTTCGGGAAAAAATTCTTTATTTTATAGAAGGTAGAGGGGATACCCAACTACAATACAAGTGACTTTTGGGGGCGATAGGATCTAACGGAGGCCCGTAAGAAACCCAAAACTCAAAACTGCAAACCTTTGCCCCCACCTACCCTATAATGAAGAAATGAAACACTTCGTATTTAATTTCTTAACTACACCAATCAGAAAAGCACCTGTCAGTTCAAAACATTTTATAGTACATTTTTATCAAGTATGCTGAATACCAGTTCTGTTTAACTTAATAATCATTTGATTAGGATTCAATTTAACTTCTTTCAGTTCATTAATATCTAGCAATTCAGACTCTTCAAAATATACTTCTAGTCCAGCGGGCGACTTTTAAAACCCATTTTCGTCAAAATAAATCAGATGTTAGAGGTCCATGAATTTATTACACTGTATTTGCTCGAACGTGGATCGTTCCTTGAAACAAAAACAAACGCAGATTTTTTACTGATATAATTAAGAAATGAAGCACATGCTTCTGTGTCATAGTATAGGAATATACTTCAGGCTCGTAAAGAAAAGAAACCTCGGTTACCCTTGGTTATCGCAACGTTTTCCTATTTCTGTGAAAATGCTTTAACACTCTGCAAATGAATACCAACAAATATGTACTAACTTCCTTCTACATACTAGGTTGAAAATTAATGCCTATAGAGGTGAAAAATAATTTCATTGCCTGAACTATTTTTGTGAATATTTTCCCAATGCCCATGAGCAGATAATTTCTTCGAAGAAATGTCAAAAGAATACAGAACCTAAACTATTTTATCTATTATTATTATTATTATTATTTTCAATTAATACCAGGAAATTTTGCTCTAAACACAATTTTTCCGCCCTAACATCTAACTTTTGAGCATTTTTGTTCTTTTAGTAAATGTATTCAAATCACACATAAGTATCTAAAGCACTTCTCGTCTTCAATTGATCAATAAATTAGCTCTTGTATAACAATGAAGTATTTTATTTTAAGCACATAAACGGCCTGTCACCCTGAGTACAGAGTATTACGTAACGTCAGTTTTAAAAATTTTACCCAGTCACAAAGCTCAATTCCCTGACTACGTGATATGTCAAACCAATCACAGGTCATGCCATCAATGTAGGAACCAACATAGTAACGTAACGCTCCGGATGCAACAGGCCAAACGATTAATCTTAAAAGTCTCTTATAACTGCTTAATTTGTTTCTTTGTTAATTACTAAACTTTCAAATAGAAGCACTATTTGATATCAAAAAATTTAACGATTAATTTTTTTTAATTTTTTAAATTTTTAAGAGTTAAATTTTTAAAGCTTGACAATTTCTAATTTTAAAAGTAGAAAAAATTATGTATTCTGATTCCTAATTTTCCAGTTTTTTTTCCTCCGTTCGCAGAGTTATGGATCTATCAAATGACTTCTGCAATGATTTCCGCACTAAATTTTTTGAAGTACAAGGAATAATAGCCATTTATATCCTTTATGTTATTTAAGCATAATATATATCCTATAGTGCAAATCAATTTATATACTTTGAATTTTGCATTTGGATAAAACTATTTTTGATAGAAGGGATTAATCAGTACTTGCAGGATCGTTGTAGAAAATAATAAACTGTTAATAAAAACTTTTATTTAAATCTGCAATCGATTCTATATTACTAGATTCTGGTATCGGATCGGACTAACAAGTGGGTAGCGTCAGATACTATAGTATCTATAACGGAACCAGGAGATAATCTTATCTAAGGGGTTTCAGCGAGATACGCCTTTTAATCCGAACTAGTTGCCAATTTGATGCATTATACGGGATTTTAGAGAGACATCATTAACAGTTTAAACCAGGGATTCCCAACGGGGTCCAGGTGGACTCCTTGGAGATCGATGGAAATTTAAAAAGGGTCTATAGTATTACAGGGGTCTATTGGGGTCGATGATAAATTTTTCTCTTTTAAAATTTAATTTAATTTTAACGTTCCTCAATAACAGTCCTCCGGAAAGAAAAACAATTCAGAGCCCGTCCTGCGTCGCGAGTTATAATTTTGGCAGCGCGCCAAACCCAGTAGCAGTAAACAGTTAAACAGAAAAGTACCAAAAATCGTCAAAAAAGAAGAGGTAAGCAACGATAAGTAATCCTACGTTAATATCCCACGGTAGTCCCGTTAGAAGAGACTACCTGAAATATTTTTTTAGGAATGTAATTATTAGATAATAATATCCGTTTTAATATGTATAAATACAGATTTGCAAAGGGCGGAGTGATCCACCCATCGAAAGTCGAATGCCATGACGCTTTTGTATATACGTTGAACGAAATTATATTATAATTGCATATAAGTCAGTAAAATTGTTTAGTAAAATATATATTTATATTCGATATGTTAGTTATTGTGACTATACGATGATAAGCAGTTTCAGGCCAAACATAAAAAAAATTGTATCAATACATCAAGCACAATCACCACATTAATTGAAATCGAACTTTTGTACAGTTACACTCTGTGTTTCTGAAATCTTGTTTATATTTGTGAAATTAAAAATGCACAAAAAAATATAAATAGTACAAAAATAATAAAACATAAAATAAATATAATAAAACATAAACCTAATAAACCACTTTTTCTAATTTTTTGTTCATATTCTGAGTCAAATTGTTATCTTTAAGTGTTTTATGTCCAATTATTAGTATTATAATTATGTTGTATGCTGCATAATTATAGAGAATAATGTGAGGGGATAGCTGAAGAAAATAATTCTTTTAAGAGGGGTCGATGTAGAAAAAGTTTGGGAACCCCTGGTTTAAACAACTGATTAATTTGAACCTGAAATGTTCACTAACCAATATTTTTAAATTATTTTAATTCCTTAAATATATAGAAATTATTTCAACGAATCCTGCTTACTCAGAATATTAATAAACAGCCATAAAGCAAGTTTTTTACCGTGTCTATAGCCTCTTTAGCATGACATAACTCATGAAATCAGTAGAGCCACGGTGATTCTGTTTAGGAGATTATTTTATATTTTACCTGCTGACAGTATTTTATTAATGTTTTCGGACACTGTTAAGTAGTGTGTGTTTTTCTTTTGATTAAATTGGTTAGGAAAAAATAGTTTTTCAAATATACAAATTTTCCATTGTGTTTTTTGCTAACTGGATTTATCCATGCATTTCCGTATTTATAAAATAGATATTGACGTTGTTTAAACTCTATTACAGATGCATAAATAGTTTTACAGGTGTATAGAAGTATTTGATATAAATACTGGCAATATATATATATATATATATATATATATATATATATATATATATATATATATATATATATATATATATGTGTGTGTGTATATATGTATTGTAGCGTATTGGAAGTATGGGTTTTTCCCAAGACCCCACAGAGTGCATGACACACAGCTGTGTGTTTATCGGGGTAGTTTTTTCCACCTCCCACCGTTTTAAAAGCATGTGCGGAGTTTTGGCCTGAAGATTAATCCCTGGAATGGCGGTTTCCGTAACCAGTGGTGGGGGTAACTGTTTGGAAAGACAGAAAATGTTTTCCATCACCGTCATAAAGCTGTCTTCTCTTAGCGATAGCTTCATGCGAGTGACATCGGCGGGCGATAAAGTTTCGGCGTTAAGAAGAGCTGTCAGCCGATAATCTGCCGGCATTCCCGGATTGTGGGAAAACAAATTCTAAGAATACGGAGTTTTTCAAGCCGAGAGGGAGAGTCTTGGGCCCGTTGCACACACAGCGTTTTTATCAATGGCGGAAATTTTCAATCGGAAGTCGTTCCAAAAAGTAGAGCTTACACACACAGCGGAAAACTCCGTCGAAGGGGGAAAAGGCCCAACCCTCCTTTTCGAATCCTGCATGTTTCCAAGAAAACCAGCGGGGTCGCACCTACGCCCCCGCCACCCCCACCCCCAGCCGGGATCGGAGGAGAGTTGATTCCAAGAAAACCAGCGCCCCCCCCCAGCAAACCCCCAACCACACCCTCGCAAATGACCCTACGACGGTAGAATCCGCTGTGTGTGTAAGCGTGCATAGGGTCACATGGATAACTAGTTCAATCTGGCGTCAACGAATCCGCCAGCGCACAGTGGCACTCGACAGCTGCACAAGCTACCATCGAAGAAAAATTTCATTTTCCGCTGTGTGTGCAAGCTCCAATTGACTTCTGTGGTCTACTGTTGGAACGACGTCCGATGGAAAATTTCCGCTAGAGATAAAAACGCTGTGTGAGCAACGGGCCTTGGTGTTTTTTTCAGGAGACGTTGCATAGAATGCGCCCTGAGTGGACGTGTTTGTTAGGCTCCTGTTTTTTGGGCCGAGCTGGGCCCTAGAGCGTGCATTGTAAATCTGCACGTAATTTAATTGAATATATTGCACTGGTTTAATATTTTAGTAATTTTATTAAATAAATTTTGTTAAGTTTTTGTTTTAAAAATTGGCCTTCGCATTTTATTTAGGACTCTTCTTTCTTAGTCATGGATCCAATAGTTGTAGTAATTTTTAGCAATGCCTCAGAGAATCGCCTTACCTACTTATCGTTACGCCACAGCTATTATTAAATGGTGATCAGCGGATGGGATCCGTTATGCGTTTTTGAAAGCAGAGTCAGTATGCAATTTGCGGGTCATTTTTTTCGCACCCATAGATTTTATTACGCAGCTATAGCGGGGGAATACCGTGGAAGTTCATTGTGGGGTCATCAACTCAGCTTCGCAGTGGAGGAAAATTGTGATAGTACCCCGAGTGCTCCTGTGTTATTTAAACTGTGCGGTCAAGAATTCCTCTCTTGGGGAGTGTGTTTCGGAGGTCTTTGACCCCGGTGCATTCGCCTGCGCAGTGAAATTGAGAGTGTTTTCTCTCCGGTTGATCCGGTCTTTGGTTTGTGAAGATTTGTGTTGCGGTCAAGATATTCTGGAAGTGAAATGTATCAATGTGTCATCTGTGCTTTGGAGAGTGCCCAGTGACCTTTGCGCTGTTTGCCTGCAAAAAGGGGTAAGTACTGCTTTTAAATACTCGAAGTTGCATTGTAGTTTTTTTTGGATAGGTATCTTTCGGAAATAGTTTTAAGTTTTAAGTTGTGATGAATTGCTTGAAAAATACATATCAGTGCAATTGTTTTGTGGGGAAAAGTAGTGTGTTTTGCAGCCGTAGTGTATATATGTAACGTGTGATCGCTAACTAGCGATGTTGCGGTATGAAGTAGTTGTAATTCATATGGAGGGTAAAAACTACCCTGGTTGTACTGTTTAAAATTTTTAAAAAAATAGATACAATGGTATTTTTCTCGATAATTTTTTGAAACAGTTATTATTGAGTTTTTGATTTTTGGAGATAAAATACCTGCTACAAACTGTTTGTTTAAAAAAAATAGATACAGTGGTATTTTTTTTCGATAATTTTTTGAAACAGTTATTATTGAGTTTTTGATTTTGTAGGTAAGCTACCTATTGCAAAATGTTTGTTTAAAAAATAGATACAGTGGTATTTTTTTTCTCGATAATTTTTTTGAAACAGTTATTATTGAGTTTTTGATTTTGTAGGTAAGCAACCTATTGCAAACTGTTTGTTTAGAAAAAATAGGTACAGTAGTATTTTTTTCTAGATAATTTTTTTAAAACAATTATTATTGAGTTTTTGTACGTTACATAACGTGTTTTTAAAAGGTCAACTAAACTAGTGCCTTTGTGTGCTGGATATACAAACTGTATACTCCAGTCAATTGTTGTAGCGGTATAAGTGTTAATTAACGTTTGCTACTTAGTTATTTATTGAGTTCTTAAAAAAGGTTGACTAAACTAGTGCCTTTGTGGAAAATATACAAGCTGTCTCAATTATTGTAGCGGGATAAACGATAAATTAACGACTTGCTATGTAGAAGTATTTTTTGTGTGTTATTGAATGTTAAAAAGGTTAAACTAATGTTTTGATTTTGGAAAAGTTATTATTGCAATTTTGAAAAGTTAAACTAACGTATTATATATGAAATTTTTGGTATTTTGTTTGATTATGTGTATGATTCCATTGTAAACTACATGGTTTCACGAAGAAAATTCAAGTGAAGGTGTATTAGTTGTTTTGAGTTTTTTTAATTTGTGCTTATATATTTTTTATTGATATAGTGTGTAAAAATGGCTTACCTAAGCAGGGGGAGAAAAGCAGATTTGAAAATTTTGGCAATTAGGTTAGGCCAACAGCCCGCCCCAGATGCTTTAATAATCCATCTAAAGAAATTAATCGAGAGTAGTCCAAATTATGAGGATAAAATTGTTAGGGGTCTTCTTGAGACCATTATGCAAGATAAGTTACTGGAAGAAGAGGAAAAAAGGGAGAAAGAGGAAAAAGATAGGGCTTTCCAATTAGAACAATTGCGAATTATGTATCAGGCCCCTTTCGCGACCCTAGAATATCCCCAGAATACTGTAAGGGAATCTTGCGCTGATTCTCGGAAACTGGCTCCTGGTAATACCGATTATCGGAGGCCCCTCTACACCAGAAGTAAAAATATTGAGCAGGAAGAATTACGGATTTTGTCTAAGGTATGGGAAACATTGAATTATGATTCAGAGCAAATAGAGGAGGGGAAGATGAGTCAAGTAAACTCTGCAGATATTCCGCAAGCGGAAAAGCCGCCCGGAGGGAAAATAGGTTCTCTGTCCAAGAAAAAAGAGGTAGATGGACAAGGTTTTCCCGTAAGAGGTACGACGGGAGAAATTCAGTTCGGCCCCGCGGAAGAGCCTCCGTTAGCTCAGGTTACGAAAGGGGAAGTCAAGTTGAGTCGGAAGAAAATGAGGGGGTAAGTTTGCCGTGTTTTGAAAACATTAGGGGAGTATTTGAGAAGGTCCAGCAGAGTTGCGGGGATATGAAGAAAGAGTTACTGTTAGGACAGGAGGTCAATGAACCCGATGAAAACGACTCGCATTTGAAGGATAGAAGCGAGGACTTAGGAGAATTGTTAGTGATCCCGGGAGATCTAGAAAATTTCGGAATTGACAAGGGACTAATGGATATGAGAGAAGATGCAGAACATGAGGGTAAAAGGGTGTTACGTTTAGAAGGGAATTTGGGAGAGGAGTTACAGATAGAGGTAGAGATGGCGAATTCAGTGGTCGTTTCAGAAGCTGTAATTGCGGTTAAGAGATTAGGGTTACCTGCAGGGGCCAAATTATCCAATCCTGAGAGTTCCGGTTTTTCATTCGAGTCAGGAACTAAACATCTTGCGTCGGGAGAGGTTATGAGAAAGTGCAAAGAGTTGATTTCGGAGGCAGATCGGTCGGGAGAGAAATTGATTGATTTGTATTTCGTTTCGGGTTGTAAGCCTGGAATGAGTTGCACCTATGCATCTAGCTGTGTTTCATATGGGTATTATGTTTTTGTATTTTTTATTATTAGTAAGTGGATAGCCCATGTTGAAAATCCAGATTAATACACAGGAGGTTGATTTTCCTTATATTGCTTGTATGTGTTATTAAATTGAATTTTTTATGCAATAGAAAGGGTATATAATTGTTGTATTTTGGTATGTGTATTTAAGTGTTTATTAGTATTATTTTTGTTTCTTATCAGTGAATGAATTTTGATTTATGGAATTTAAGTGTTTTTATTGAGAATGACATCACGTACAAAATAAATGCACTGAACGAGAATGTAATAGGTTATTAATTTTCAAAAATTTTGGTTATGGGCTTTTTTAATTTTGTTTGTAACTTGGGTGTTAAGAGTGGTGCTGTTTATGTGATCTTGAGTAAACTCTTCTGCATGCGGTGCATAAACTGTGCCATTTGTGATTCACGTGTGTTCGACGGACCAACTTTTTCCTCTACGAAGAAAATGTTTCCTGGAGCGTGGAGGAGCTGTAGCGTATTGGAAGTATGGGGTTTTTCCCAAGACCCCACAGAGTGCACGACACACAGCTGTGTGTTTATCGGAGTAATTTTTTTCCAGCTCCCACCGTTTTAAAAACACGTGCGGAATTTTGGCCTGAAGATTAATCTCTGGAATGGCGGTTTCCCTAACCAGTGGTGGGGGTAACTGTTCGGAAAGACAGAAAATGTTTTCCATCACTATCATAAAACTGTCTTCTCTTAGCGATAGCTTCATGAGAGTGACATCGGCGGGCGATAAAGTTTCGGCCGATAATCTGCCGGCCTTCTCGGATTGTGGTAAAACAAATTCTAAGAAGACGGAGTTTTTCAAGCCGAGAGGGAGAGTCTTGGTGTTTTTTTTAGGAGACGCTGCATAGCATGCGCTCTGAGTGGACGTGTTTGTTAGGCTCCTGTTTTTTGGGCCGAGCTGGGCCCTAAAGCGTGCATTGTAAATTTGCACGTGATTTAATTGAATATATTGGTTTAATGTTAATTTTTTTAAATAAATTTTGTTAAGTTTTTGTTTTGAAAATTGGCCTTCGCATTTTATTTAGGACTCTGTCTTTCTTAGTCATGGATCCAATAGTTGTAGTAATTTTTAGCAATGCCTCAGAGAATCGCCTTACCTACTTATCGTTACGAAACAGTATTTATATATGTATATATACATATATATATATGTATGTATGTATATATGTATATATATGTATGTATGTGTATACTATATATATATATATATAGTAAAACTTCTCTATGGCGGCCAGTCATGTTTCCGACAAAAAGTGACAGTTTTGAAGGGTGGCCGTCGTGAAGAGGTTTCTTCTATAACATTGGATCTAAAAATTCTTAGACGGTTCTGAACAAAATATGGCCGTTTAGAGGGGTGACCAGCTAGGGAAGTTTCACTGTAAACATACATTACTTATTCGGCAAATTAAAGGTACATAATAAATGCCTATACATGTAGGCGCACATATTTTTTATTATTACGCTATTAGAGTTTGGTTCTAAACGGAAATCTAAATTCTTTGGAAAATAATAGGCTTTCAAAAAATGAGAAAATTTGATTACATTTAAACTAGTTTATACCCTAAATTATTTCTCTTTTATACAGTATCATGCCTTAAATACTATTTTGACACTTAAACATAAACTACGCAGTTTTTTATAACTAACTTTGAACGGTATTTTAAAATCAAGATACGTACTGAACGCTCGTAATCTAACGATACAAAATATTATGAAGTTAAAATAATTTTACTTACCATATTTTGATGTATCTTCCTGGAAGTCGACTGGAATAAAAAAAAATCATTTTATTTTCATCACGAAGCAGAAACTGAGCCCAAAATATTAACTAAATTTAAATTATTTTATTTTCCAGTCCTACTTAATATCGAATTTTAGTATCAGTGTCTACGATATTCCCGAAATTTCATGTTGTTGTTGGACTTACTTATGATAAATTTATATACAAATTCTTCTGTCCTGATATTCGGGGCAGGTCTTAGTAGTAAAGAATACATCACGCCGACATCTGCTTTGATTTCGAAGTTATTGCTGAGAGTTGAAAAAGTGTTCAAGGAAGGGTTGTCTTCACCATCGGCAGTCCACATCTTCACCTGAAGCTCATCAGTTTTCCAACCAGTGCCTTCGTACCTCCACATGAACCAAGCTGATAAACCATCGTCGGCTGCTTCAGCAGAAGACACGCGTAAACGAGCACCTTCCCCTGAGGAAAGGAATGATTTGGTAAAGATACAAGAAAAAGTTTATTATACACATGATTTATAATACATATTATTAAACTGCATTGGTTTTGATAAATTTTATTTAAACTTAATTATTTTCTTTTGAATCTTATTATTACAATTCTTTACGACAGTTTTATAATTTACCTCTGGAGGTGAGGGGTCAAGTGTTCCGGTCTCGTCACTTGATTCGGTTCAAAATTACGGGACCGGCCATTTAGCCAAGTCGGACTCCGTCTCTTGTGGGGCCAATTCAAAACAGGAGCCACCCCTTTCAGCTCAATAGCCTATTAGGACGTGGTGAAGGGAAGCTCCAACCAAGGGACATTAGCAACAACAACAACAACACGACAGTTTTATGCTTTGTTTATTATTTATTCATCCTATCTGTCATTTTAAGCTTTTCACTTTATCCTCATTTTTATAAGATGTGTTAATGTATTTTATTAAGTATTTTTATCAAAAGTTTTTAAAGAGGAATGCTTTTTAATTGTTATGTACAACATGGTTATCTAAGGACAATTTTTTTTTAAATCGGCCATTTATAGGGATTTTTACCGCAAATGCTGAAGAGGAAAACCGTATTTTTTTATAATAAACCCTGTTGTTGTTGCTTATCCCACTTGACCGACAGCAACATCAGATCAAGTCCATGAACTCGTCAGTTTTCAAAAGATGAAGAACCGCGCCAGGGTTGGAGAACATCTGGTTACTCTGGCAACCAATACATGTCAGGATATGGGCAGGACTCGCCTGAGCCAAACTGCACCTTAGGCAAAGGGGGTGAACTTTAAAGCCCTTTACAAACCGTAGAGCACGAAGATGACAGCTGCGGAGCCTAGACAGAGCTGTCTGTTCTTACCTACTCCTTGCCCCAATCAAAACAGCACCAGGACAGCCGTAATCATGCCACTCGTGTACGGGGGCCTATCTCCAAGAAGAGATGATTTCAAGTTTGACCCGAGAAGCAAGTTTCGAGAAAAACAGACAGCCGCCGTCAAAAGAACCCTTAAGGCTGCCCTCCTTGGCCAGTCCAACCACAACCTCATTACAGTAATTATCTACGTGTGACGGTACCCATTGAAAAAATTATCCTATTATGGACACTCCTAATAAACCCTTTCAATCGTAAATTCAAGCTTACATACCAGCAGTGATGAAAGTTAGATATTATTTACATGGAATAGGAAATTTATATGGAATATGAAAAACAACAAAATTGTCGATGATATTTGACGTTTAGTCCAGGGGTACTCAAAACCACCAAGCTTGTATGTGCGTCTCGAAACAATCACACTCATTATCAGGCTGGTGCTTTTGTAAACACAATTTTGAAAATTAGACCCTGGAAAATACAAAACTGTACGAAAATGTACCACCTGCTGCTCATGTTGTTCACATTAACGTTTCTTTGTGAATCATCCAATTTCAAAATGACATATGCGAAGAATATATAGGGTGTTTCAAAGAGAATCACCCGATTTTAAATGAGTATATTATGAAAAATATTGAACGTAGAAACTTAAAATTAATTTTAAATTACATGGCTAATCATAAAGTTTTTTTAACAAACCAAATTAAAGGTGCTCAATATGCCCACCTTTGGATGCCCGACATATGTCTATACGGTTGGCAAATTCGTCCCAAACTTTTGCGAGCATGTCTGCATACACTGCTTCCATGGCTGTTATGCGTACTCAGATAACGCGTGTCTTGGAATTGTTTATACCATCGCCTAATGCTCTGAAAGGTAGGAACTTCAATCTACCAGGGTTTTGTCGACGAAAATCACGCTGAACAGTTGTTAAGGACTCACACTTCTCAAAGAGTAGAAAACAAAATGATTTCTTTTGTGCAGTCGCCATCCTCACAAACACTGAAGTGGCGGGAGAAGGAAGACCGTTAGCGCTACTTGTCGGCAACTGTGTGAAACTCGAGATTTCCCTCTTTCTGCCTATACATTTTTCGATCAAAACTGATTAAAAGATGAACAGTTATGATTTTTTTTTAAATCGGAGGATTCTTTTTGAAACACCCTGTATATAGAAATCGGCTTGCTGATTCTTACCTTGATGACATATTGAGAGTATCATGTAGCAAGTTTAAACATGATTTGTCTAAAATAGTCAAAAGTTTGTCTCAACATAAAAAAAAATTCAATCATTTTTAAAGAAACGTTTGAATATATTTAGGATTTGAGTTTTTATTTTTTACATTATTGTATCAGGAGGTATAACGTACTATGTTGCGGCCCGCGTAGCGTAGCAAACATATGCGTGTGTCCCTAGAGAAAAAAATTTTCACTACGACTGGTTTAACTCCTTAAATTACTTTTCGTAGTAAATTTATTTTTTTACTTAAAAGGCAGGGAGTTTGAGGACTAAATACTCCCTTTAGTGTATGCTCATCAATGTATTTAGTCTTTTGTTAGACATCTAAGAAGCATACGCGGTAACCAACTTCAGACCAAGTAAATACGTACATTGCTAGTATTGTGACTGTTAAGTTATGGATCTTAGGTGAGATTTGAACACTATGGAAGTAACTAGTTCCATAAGTTTTAACGGTATAAGGGACGGTATATTATCGGCATCTGAATTCTAAGTTCTTTGAAGTTAATTTAATGTATTCTTTTAACGTAGGATTATGTTGCTCCTTAACGGTCCTCCGGAAAGCAAAATTTCAGACGCTAAAACCGTTCGTCGTCGCCAGTTATAATTTTAGCAGCGCGCCAAACCCAGTCTGTATCGCTTGGGCAAGCAGTAAACAGTTAAACAGAAAAGTAACAGAAAAGTGCCAAAGTGCGTCAAAATTTTGACATATATATATATATATATATATATATATATATATATATATATATATATATATATATATATACACACACATATATACATAACACATACATATATCCATACAATAGAGGTAAGCAACGATAAGTAATCCTACGTTAATAACCCGCGTTATTTTCATAGAAAAGATTACGTAAATTATTTTTACGGCATATATGAAACAAAATGGCTCTCTTAATCTCGCAAATATCAAAAAGATACAATTTCTTTAGGATTCAAAGACGGTAACTTTTGTGAGAGAAATATATGAAATATCCAGTCATATAATATACTGACGTTAACCACAATCTTTTCCTGTACCTACACACAAAGAATTTTGTACTTGAATAAATTTTAAGAAGAATATCTGCGTCATTCTCTCCTCAATTTATCGAACCGAGAAAATATTGGACATTATAAGAGGACAATTAATTGCTGCCCCTTAACTGGGTGGGAGTGCATGTCCTTTTGGTTCTAATAATTATTTTGAAAAAAAATTAATAATTTACTTGATAATGTGAAGGGCAATGTCAATACAGAATACTTTTCAAGGTTTATTTCAAGTATTTTTAATAAATGGAATTTTACTTCTCGTAGTATACAGGTGCATCATATTTCTGGATGTGGCATACAGTGTGCCTTGATTTGTTAGATGTAAGAGAGTCATGAAAACTTCGCAGATTTAACAGAAATAATTAAGTTTAAATAAAATGTATCAAACCGAATGCATTCTAATTATATGTAGTATAAATCTTGTGTATAATATACTTTTTTAGGGATAAGAGGCGAAGATTCGGAAAAAAAATTGGAAGGTATTTAATGCTGTCAATCCTTTAAATGCATGTATATGTGATGATAATTTTAATCTTACATGCATCAAAAGAAAAAAAAGTAGTGAGAATGGTGTTATTTAAATGTAAATTTTCATAATATGTTATCATAAAGGAACTATACTACAAAGGAAGCACTGACTACTGTAAGTTTACTGCAGATGCTTGTATATTATTACATCATCTGAAAAGTCAAAGTAAAAGACAACTTATTTATAAAGTTATGAATAATTTAATCTCTGTCCATTCTTTAAACACAGAAGTCGAAAATAGGTAGAAAATATTTCTCACGTTTATACAAACATCTGTAAACATGTCAACAAACATCTTTCTCTTTGAAGTATTTAAGATGAATTTAAGTTCACTAAGTACTCAAAAGTAAAAAAATTAAAATATAATAAATTGATTATAAGCTGACTTTTATTTGAATATTTATTATTTTCAAAGTCTTCGAATAAACTTAAATCATGGTAGTCAATACTTTTATTAAAGCTCTAAAACTTACCTTTGTGGTCTCTTAGACAGAGAGCAGATGTTAAGGCTTTATCCGAACATGTAGCATCTTCCAGTGTATCTACTTGTACTTTTAATACTTTACAACAATCCTCTGTAGTAAAAATATTATATAAATAAATTTACAGAAGCATTTCCGATATTAACATGGCTCAGTATCGGAATTTTGTTAATTAAACACTTCATTTCCATTATATATTACAAAGTGAGACAGAAATATATGTTATCAATAAATGGTTTCAAAGATATATTTCTGTGGCTTTATGGCAGATGTTATGTCATTTTTTCATGTTTTCGGCAAATTGAAAAAGTAACTTTTGTTGTGAAATATAAAATCGCTCAATTAAGTTTTCCAATCGAAATATTCTTTAGTTAATACTCATATTCAACCTCCATATGACTGGTTTTCAATGAAAATTTTCAATTGGGAACTAAAATATTCAATTAGGTACCAAGTATTACCTCTTTTATAAATAACAGCATTTGTCAATACGAATAAATTAGTATTATTTCATAATTCCAATATCAGCTTTTGCCACATTAAAGAACCAATTTGAAGTGGGAAATATCAACTTAAAACATAAAATTGAATTTTTCGGACATATCAACATCTGCCATAAAGCCACAGATTTAATAAGAACTACCTCTATTCGGTTTAGTTAACTAAATACAACTTGGAAATTTACAACTTAGGATTTCTCCCGATTTTAATGGGAAGAAAATGGATTCCTTCTCTCGACTTTGACACAGTTTTTATGACAACCTAATATTGATCTACATCATACTAAAACTCAGAGTTTGTCTGTAGTTCACTGCAGCAGAGACTGCTCACAATAGTGTCGCATTTGTAAGAATACAGTACGCCTAAAGATCAGCAGCAGAGTTAAAGGAATTGTGTTAAAATCGGCTTTCAAGTACCCCTTATTAAAAACTAAAATTTTTGACAAAAGCCGGGCGAAAATATTTCTTCCATTAGCAACCTTATCAACCTTAAAAATATTCAGCAGTACCCTAACTTTTATAAGAAATCCCCCTCCCCCCCAAAAAAAGTGACAAAACGTAAACCGTAATTAATCGGAACTGCAGTAGTTTTTAATTATGTTGAATAGTCATTACGTCTAGACTAAAGATGGGTTCATTTCATATTTTGTTTTAAGAAAAATAGCGTTAGCATGGTAATGGGTTCTAAACACGAAAAAGAAGGTTAACTTCTCTTCAAAGATGACAAACCAACCGAAGATGTCATAATTTTTTTGTTGTTGTTGAGCTATGATAAGTTACTTCCCAAAATAATATTATCTCTTACAATTTATTTGTATTAACTATTATCTATTCTTAGATTATAGTTAATACAAATAGACTGTAATGTTAATTATATTAAAATAAACTTTTAATTTTTCCCCAATATTATTCTTGGTTTATAAACGCTGCGAGACCCAACGATTATGAGTGGTCTAGTATACGTTAAAATCTTAAAATCAACTACATAATACATAGCGAACTTTATAATTTTATTTAACGTTGTACGAGAATATTCCGCTCTTTTTTAAGTTAGAATGCAACTTTAGGTCACCCTACCTCAACATGAAAATTTGGTTTCATAATTAAAAAGTAATGTAAGGCAAAACTTTCTTCAGGGCATACGTTCTGGAAATATTTTAATTAAATGAAATTTATGGGAAAATGCATTAATCCTCTACATAGAGAAAATATCTTCTAAAATGAGTAAGCCTATAAGATCATTTGCAAAACTACATTTATAGGCTTCAAGCAACATTTAAATGAAGTTTCTTTCTTTAATATTACAACTAATTTTATAGTTTTAAAATAATTTTTAAATTGTAGCTAATTTTGCGTAAACTAATTTTTTAAGACATGGCTGCTTTTCATTGGTTCTTTCATACCAAATAATTTTTCAAGAATTTGCACGCACGGTGAGTTTGCGGAAAATAAATAAACGAAGGTTAAAAATTTCTTACATACAAAGTATTTCTTTTTAAGGGAGGAAGTGAACTACTAATTTCGGGTCAACATTCGAGTCACTTCGTCAGGTGTTGACACTGTTAAATTCCATTGTCTCTCGGGGCTTATCCTGTGAGAGAAGCGCATCTAATAATATGAATATCAGGAGAAGGTTGCTAAAATTTACTGAAATCTTCTGAGATAAAAGAAATGTGGGTTGGAACTTATCTTTACCATTTTCTTGGCACGATTCTCCAATCAGCCAGACCTCTGAGCTACCCTCCGGTAAAATCCTGGATACCAGGAACTTCCTCTCGTCTTCGTCAACAAGATATCCCAGAGACCCGAGCTGGCCAAATTTGGAGTTAAGGCACTCTGTTCTGGCTTCCGAGAAAGACGAAACAGGATCGAGATAGAGAAAACAATGATATTCGTTGCCTCCAGTGAAACCTTCTGGACATGGCGGATCTAAAATGGCCACAAAAACTTAAAGGCTAGGAAAAACTTTCAAAATTTTGTTGAAGGCCCTTTTTTGAAAATATGAAATTGAGAATAAAGGACCTTCTGGACGTGGGGATCTAAAACATTCATCAAAACTTAATGGTTCGTAAAATTCATTAAAAAATTTTCATGAAGACACATCATTTTAAATATTTAAGCGAATAAAGGAGCTACAGTGCATTATCCGCCAAAATCTTATAAATAAAGCAGAAACGGAAAATGGGTCGTGTGTGTATGTGTGGGTGAATCCCAAAAATTCAAGAATCGTGAACCCTACCTTGATGAAATTTACACGGTATATGGTGCTTGGGAAATCAGGATGAATGTGACTTTTTTCCTCCCGCCACGACGTTCCATTCCCGAATGATGTTAGAACAAGTTTGCGTGGTATCAACGAATATTTTTGTTCAAAATCATTGTAACATTTCATTGTTTCCGATTAAATTATAGCATTTGTGTAAAAATAAATAGGCAGGAATTTAAAACGTGATTTATTCATATAGTGGCAGATTTATTCATGTAGAAAAAATATATACACATATTTCATGCCCGGAATTCTTTCTCAAAACTAAATCGTCTGATACGTTTCAATGCCACTTTCAGACTTTCTTAATTAGAATATACACGTATTTCATGATTGTAATTCTTTCTCAAAACTAAATCGTCTGTTATGGATTGAGAACACATTCATTGAAAATGAATGACTTTCCATCTTTATATTTTCATTTTTAAAAAGAAATATTCCGGCGTTGCTACGTATAGGAACTACATGTTTATGTAGTATATACATTTTTATGTAGTATATACGCTTATATCCCACGTATATTTTTTTCGCATGGTCAGCTATATATGGGAATGTCTAGAGCAAGGAATCAATTAGAATTATACATTGTCGCAGATGTAAAAAAAGAAGCAAAAAATGTTGTGCACTGGCAAGTATTAAAATAACAACAAATTAGTTAATAAATGAATTTTTTACTACTGAAAAAATTAAATTAATTTGTTTAAGAGTTGTTATAACTTTAGAACATCATATCATGAGGCTAATCATTGAAAAAAATAATAACAGAAACTGAATTCCGAGCGAAGCCTAGTAATAAATCTAGTCATTTATAATCGGCAAGGGTTTGCAACGTATTACTTTACCTCGTAATACATATTCATAACAGTAAAAAGAGATAAAATAATGTTTCTCCCCGGCAAAAGAAATAAAAAGCTCAATGTTCTTATCACTAATGGAAAAAAAATTCACCATTACCGCTTTAGAGAATGATCGCGCATGGAAAAAAGTTAATACATAGTATCAACCATATTGGGTGACTGAGTCATTTATAGTAGTCATCATAGCGGTCATTTCCTTGGAAAAAATTCTAAAGTGTTTTATAATTTTTGGCCCTTTTGACAAAGGACTTTAAGGTAACCAACTTTAAATAGCCCTTACATCCTTGATCTCGTAATAAAAAATATACGAACGGAATAAGGTGGAAAGCGTTCAGAAAGGAATAATAATAAAATGATGAATAAATACTGCTTGATATTAACTTTTTAAGATTTTTACTCACATTTTTCCCCATTCTACAACTCCTTTTCTTTAGACTAAATATTTCATCAGGTTAATTGGCTTGTCGTCAGTATTACTGTATATTTTTCCGCTGTAAAAAGTTCTTAGAAATTTGGAACTATGCAACTGCGGACAATGGACCGGGAATATTGAAAGGTCATCCTCTCATGTGCTAATAGCTCCAAGAAATATCTCAATCTATCGTAAACATGATGGGAAATTTTTTCAAATTTTTCTTAAATTATCTTTGTTATTTTAAGTTGGACAACTTAAAAAATGTACTCACATGCTTCTACTTGTGTGGATCCACAAGCGACTACGGTGTCTCTAAATAGGCATTGGAGTTGAATCACGTATGCGGCTCCAAGTCTAACATCCTCCAAAGATATCTTCATCTCCCCCGTTGCGGCTGTGGCAAAACTCTCAGATTCCACAGGTCTGTAGAGAACAGCATAACCACCTGGTCTTAAGATGCCCGACGTCATACTGTCAGGTTCTAGGCTTGTCTCTACGGAAGGATTCTTCCACTTGACTTCGATTTTGCCTTTAGGTGTTGTTAAGGCTTGGACATTTGTAGATGGTAAAATATCTGAAAGGTTGAAGATTAATCGCATTTCTTGACACTGAAATCCTCATTATCGGATAACAACAGAATTCCTCAGATTTCAAAAATTAATAAATACAGCGCTACTTTGTTCAATAGTTTTTTAAGCTATTTTTAACTGCATACATTACTTCATTAACTGCATACATTACTTCATTTAACTAGTGATATGAGAATATTATATTTAGTAGTGATTCACGATTTTCATTTCAAGTATTCCATGCTTGATTTAAATAAAATTTAATATAACATTCAAAATTCAGTAAAAGACAATATTGAAATTAAGACTTATGGAAGTAAACGAACTTTCGTTGAAAGAACTAATATAAATAAGATTGACCAATGCTTTGAACTTTACGGATCATTAGTTAGCAAATGGCATTTTGGTTAACTTAATCCCGCCATAATTTCAACATGTCATCCATTGATTTTTTCATATTTTTTCTAAATTAGTTTGTCACCGTTATTAATGTTTCATGTTCTGTGTATTTTTTTATTTAAATAAAATAAATTTAGGAAAAATGTACCATAATATTTCAAGACAATGAACTTGAATCAACAAAAGTTATTTCGCATAGAATTAGAATTAAATAGTTTGGTGTGTTTTGATTTAATATTTGCTATAAGTAAAACATTTTTACCTAAATTCTGAAAAGCATTAATAATGCATATTCTCTAAATTAAAAAAGGCACCATATCATGTTTTTGCTTGCTGAATGTGAAAATATATAGAACAAATTTCGGGGAAAAGCACTAGTAAATTTTAAAATCAATATTCAAATGATTCTGGAGTTAAACAGTTATAAGTTGGGTTCACTTTTTCACTCTCATCTCAAAGAAACTCAAATTGGTACTTTTTTAAAAAGATAGTTTTCTCTCAACGCCTTGAAAATTATTTAAAGTTAAATTCAAACCTATCTTTAGGGCATTATTTTAAAAACCTTTACTTTATATGTATACTAAACGTTAATCTTCGTAATATTTTATGGCGATGAAGGATTATTAATAACAGTTTTTTAATCAATTAATAATAATGTCTCTTTAAATTATAGGATTTGCTTGGCTGAGAACTCATAGAAATGTAAAAAGGAAATTTTGTAAAATCATAACAATAAGACCAACTTTATAGGAAAGAACTGAGATTTTTTAAAGAAAATTTTACTCAATATAAGTTGCGTTTCATAGTAGAACTATGGTGAGAAATCGTGATTTTAAGGGGCAAATCAATTAATTATCTTCAAAATTAATTGTATTCTAAATATTCTAGAACGGGTAAATTCTTCTTTTTTCAAAATAAAAATAAATATTTTCCTTTTAAGTATCCTGTAAGTACCGAGTGAGCCAAAAGTTCGTAAAAAATTTAAAAATTCGTAAAAAACGAAGAAATTGTGATAAAGAAGTGCAGTTTGCAGGAAAGAGCTCACAAGGAAGTCGGATTTTTTTTTAGCAGCAAACTAAAAATTAAAATGTCACTGGTAGATTCACTGGTTCAGCTTTGCAAGCACTGCTACTCCCTGTGGACGATTCCGCCGCAATATAAATCATAACGGTTTCCACCGCAGTAATTCGGCCCTCCGCCAACGAGGGGCTTCCATTTTGTGGCCGATCCCCCAAATCCTTGTGTATCACGGTCTTTTACTGCAAGATTCATTTGCATAATTCTGCTGAATCTCTCGCGTGTCAGTGTCATCTACCGGTGACTTTTTTAAACTTTTTTAATTTGATTTTTTTTTTTTGGCTGCTAAAGAAAATCCGACTTCCTTGTTAGCCCTTTCTTGCACTTCTTTATCATGATTTCTTCCTTTTTTAAAGTTTTTACGAACTTTTGGCTCACCCTATATTAGCATATAAAGATGAATAAAGTTTCAACAGTAAAAATACAATTCATCAAATAAAAAAAATTTTTAAATCCTCAGACATGCCTAGAGACTAATCCAAATAAAACTATATAATTGTGGCTAATGGAATAAAAACATATCTTTATATCATCTGAGAAAATATTTTTTTTAAATATATCTATTAATCAGATCTGAAAAGCAAAATATGGAACCTAAACATTGTTTTAAGCTTAAAAAAAAAGAAGAATCCTGTTTATAGTGTATAAGTCTGTATCATGATATTTAATTCGTACACTCAAAACAGATGAACTTTTAAAGGACAATCAGATCAGACTGATTTTTAAAGGGCAAATTGTCAAATAGATTTAAATCCAGGTTCTAAACGGTAAAATTGTGAAAATGTGCACTGATCTAAATTATAATATCCAAAATTATATAATTTAAGGTTTACTTAAACAGAACCGACAACTTTTTATACATAAAAATTAGTATGCATACTTAATTAGTGGTTAATGCAATACTTTACCAGTGTCACAGCCGTATATTTCGAAACGGAGGCAGACTTTTGTGGATCCTGAGATGTGCATCGTCACGTTTATTTTCACGTATTGGGTCAGTTCTACCATGTTGCTCACATGATAACGTATGACGTCACTCGTGTCATTCTTATCAACATCAAAATACTGAAAACGACACAAAAATTCATTCTCAAAATTACCTGCTAATTTTCATTTTGTTTTTCAAGAATTTTCAAAAGTAATATTTTTCTAAACACACGAAGATGTCTTTCGATGATCCTAATAGAAATACTGAACATGACATTTCCCGTATTAAGACAGAAAAGATAAAGAGATTAAAGATTTAATAATAGGATAGCTTTCTAATCACCCGCATGATTCGATCGGATTAAGAAACTAAATGTAAATTTATTTTACTTTCATAAGTGTTTCATTTTAACTAAAACAAATAGGGTTCTAACAACTAAAACTCTGCCAAGAGTTCGTTCTCATATTTTGCTCACGTTAAAATGTCTAGACTCTCTCGGGGATCAAACTCACAATTTCCATTTACTCCATTTACCTTTCAAAAAACAACCATTTTATCTCGGAGCCTTATCTCTCTTAAAGAACATTTACAACTTAAGTTAGCAAAACTTTACTCCTGCCGTGGTTTCTATTCTATAAAAAAGATACCTAATGATATACTTAGGCTCTTTTGTCTGCTTTACTTCCCTCCGTTACAACTGGTACCCTCGTTTTATGCTTTCTAATGAAACTTAATAAAAGAATTACAAATTTTCCAACGTTTACTTTATATACAAGATGCCGCTATGATATATTCTGGCATTTTTCTTCTCTCACTTTTCCTGTTAAGCTTGGCATTCTTTAAAATTTAGTGAAGTGTTACAAAAAATTTTCAGTTTTTCACCTTCATAAATATATATATATATATATATATATATATATATATACAACCTTTGTCCAGAAAGTTCGGTGAATGACGCCATAGTGCTCACGGTCGTAAGAGTTTTCAGCCAGCGCATACCGTGCCGGACAAGTGAAGACTGGTCTGAACCAGTTCCTAAGCAGCGGCGACGCTGCAAGTTAGCTTATCGTGTGGAAACAGATCATTGTAGAGTGCAGGTGTTGTGCGCTCGGTCGAAATTTAAAATGGATCAGCGAACGAATATGCTGTTCTGTTTCAAACTTGGAAAATCAGAGAAAAAGACACATGAAATGTTGCTAAAAGTTTACAAAGAACGTGCTGTCACCTTGAAGTGCGTGTATGAGTGGTTTAAACGCTTCCGAGAAGGGCGGGACACCATTGAAGACTCCCCCCGAAGTGGTCGGCCTGCAACTACACGCACCCCGTACAACGTACAGAAAGTGAAGGAATTGTTGACCAAGGATCGTCGTATGACAGTGCGAATGATAGAGGAGGAAGTAGGAATTGGTCGTGAGATGGCCCACATCATACTGACCCAGGATTTGGGTAAACGCAAGCTTTGCTCCCGACTTGTGCTCTACACTTTGACGCCGAAACAAATGGAAATTCGGCTTGACGCCTGTGGAGACTTCATCGACATGGCGGATCGAAGCCCAAATTTCCTGAAAACTATTATCACGGGGAACGAGACCTGGTGCCTGAAGTACGACCCCGACGGCAAGCGTCAGAATAGGGAGTGTCGGGGTCCAAGGTTACCGAAAAGCAAGAAAGTGCGAAGTGGGAAATCCCGCATCAAGAAAATGCTCGTGGTGTTCTTCGACTCTGAGGGTCTCATCCATAAAGAATTCCACCCTGAGGGCACCACGTTAAACGTCGCAAAGTACGTGGATATACTGAAACCTGCTGCAACGGATCAATCGAGTACGCCCCCAGTACGCCATCAAAGCAACTGGACTCTGCTTCATGACAATGCTCGGCCACATACTGCCTTTCTGGTGTAGCAGTTCCTGGCCAACTGGCGAGTTGTGTCCCCGAATCACCCACCCTACTCCCCAGACTTTTCTCCCGCGGACTTTTTCTTGTTCCCTAAATTGAAATCATCCCTGAAGGGCCACAGGTTTTCGGACATTTCGGACATCCAACGTAATGCTACGACCCAGCTGAAGGCATCCCTATAGATGACTACGCCAGGAGTTTCCAAGACTTGTACAGCCGTTCCTACATGTCCATTACCACCTACGGGG